>OY282508.1:49948499-50380999 GCA_958295605.1 Ajuga chamaepitys | reverse complement strand
TCATCATAAATCATAATTTTCATTTTATTTCAATTTGAAACTTTCGCATGCAACATATAAAATTCAACATATTAAGCATAATAAAATAATTTTGCAGCACTAGATGTATTTTATAAGGATTGAATATGTAACTATATTTAATAAAATTATTATTATTATTATTACTATTGAGCAAAACTAATTAAAAGGGTAAAAATTAACAAAATAGGATAAAAAATATGAAAAAATCTGCGAAGAACTAACAAACACGTGGAAAAAAAATTGTTAACTTCGTCAGATCCATTTACTAAATGCGCAAAATGAAATAAAATAGAGTTTTTATCGGTCAAACACTCGAAAGATAAGTCAACTATCAATTCAGGTCCTGAAAGATAATTTTTATCAACGTACAACCTAAAAGATTAAAAACTCTCCATGGAAGGCCCATAAATCTAAAACCATTACAAGGCTTGTTTGGAAAATTGCAAAACCAACACAACAAAATTGTCTGGAAATGATAAGCTGGAAATATTTGCCAAAAGTCATTCATTACATTATAATTTTAGTATTTTTTTTATATATCTAAAATAATTAAATAATTTATAATTTAATTTTTAAGATATATATATTAAGAAAAAATATTTAAATAAGCCAAAAAAATACAATTTAGTGAAATGTGTAACATGAATTTAAAAATTATGTACTCAAAAAAGAAATTACATTTTTTTTTTTAAAAATAACAATTTCCCAGGTGCACCAAAGTTGAAATAGTATAATAAATATGAAACTAAAAAAATCTTTAAATATTTACGTTAATTTTTTTAATGAAAATTGATACTTTTGCACTATGTCATACTATACAAATGTCGTGCTACGATTACATATGATAATTGTAACTTTCAATTAAGAATAAGGTCTCATTTTCAGAAAAAAATTATACCCTGGTGTGAATTCTATTTATTCAAGATGTAAATAAGAATTATGCTTATAAAAATAAATGCTAAGAATAAATAAGATATTAATTATTTTTTATTAATTCTGAATTTAATGAAAAAAAAAAAAAGTCGGGGATTCATCTTGACCGATTTGGGCTTGGAGCCTCGAGTCGTTGTGGTATTTATTAGGGCTAAATAGTATAGTATTAAGGATAAATAATATAGAATGTCCTTGTAAATAGTATAGAATAACATTAAAAATAAATGTATTAATTATTATTTTTCATGTATTAAAAGAAAGATAAGCAAAAATGCAACAATAGAGTCAGACGATTCTAATTTTACAAACATAGATTGAACAACACTGTGAAGCAAAAGGAAGTAGCTACAAATTGAAAAAACATTGTGAAGCAAAAGAAAGTAGCTACATAAACCAACATTGTGAAACATCTCTAAAGGAACATAAAATATTGATTCCGCCTCATCGGAAGACTTGGGCTCCCTAACTTCAATATCTTGAGAAAGAGTCAGATAGCCTTCATTGGTAATCAATTAAATATAGTAAATATTCATAGCCCCTTATTTCTTCTTCACTTCTATTCGATTTTCATTCTTGGAAAATGTCGATGAACATTAATTTGATAGGCAAATATAGACTAGTCAACATTGTGAAGCAAAAGGAAGTAGCCAGAAATCAACCTTGAGAAACATTTCTAAAGGAGCATCAAATACTGATTCCACATCACCAGTGTTTGGGGCTGCGTTAAACTAGTCGTTCGCAACTCTACAAACTGTATTATTTAATGAAACAATATAAATATCAAAACGAGCCAGAGGATCCCCAAATTCGGTCTCACTTCAATCCATCGATGCAAAATAATTGCCTGGGAGAAATCTTCATTACAAGAACCCACATATATCAAACCCCGGGAGACTGCAGCAGATACAACAATATTTAGAGTCATCTTTCCATCTCAAGTACGAGCATTATACAGAGCGAGCATGAGAATATCACAAAAGAAATATCCCATATCCATTAGAGCAAGGATTATAAACATACAATTGCACAAAGAGAGAATAATCTAGAACACCCAATTATTTGACAAGTAATACAAGGACACCCACTTGCTCATTATGAGTACCAACATATACAAGACCTAGGCTCATAATTGCACCTGTTTCAGTTGACAAATCGTCTATGTCTACATAGTCTGCTAGAAGAGCCAATGCCCGAGAAAGCAAGTAACAAATGTCATTCAAAGCCTAGGGCACATAATTGCAGACTAATTCGAAGTGATACCCGAACTTCCTATCGTATGTCATAACTGTTTGGTTGTTATGAATCCTCAACAATAGCATCGTGATAAAAATTAAAGGATATTTGTAATACCTCCTCCATAAGATCTACCGCCTCAAGCTCAACATTATGCTGCAAATACATGAAAAGTCCATTGCTTTGATATGTTATTTGTAGATTAAAATTCAACAAGTAGAACCGACAAAGCAAGTTGTCCACTACCTTAATAACAACAATAACTGAAGAGGATCATACCTTCATATGGAATGCAACAATTTGCACCACCAGGTCCATTAGATCATTAATTGGGTCTTCTTCAGTGAAATACATTACTTCAACATCATCGGGAAAATTGGGCTCCATAACTTCAATATCCCTAGCAAGAGTAACCAGAACAGCCAATGCCTGAGAAAGTGTAACAAATGTCATTCAAAGCTTAAGGGTAATGGAGCGTTTTCATATTTTTCCCCATTCCGATATAAATACTTTTCAATGGTATCCCACGACATCTTTTGGGCTACAATTCTAGGAAACAATTACCGTAGGGTTTGATATACATTTCAATGATATCCCACGACATCGTTTACACACTATACACTCACTATATTTATTGCACACATTTCATACAACATACACAAACTCCACACATACTACACATTTTACGCAATTCCACACACTATACATACACTACAAAGATTTCACACACTAGACACATTTTACATATTTTACATTTTACACATATTACACACACTACACACATTTCAAACACTACACACATTTTAAACACGATAAACACACTACACATATTACAAACACTATACACATATTTAACAAACTACACATATTTCACACACTATACACATTTCAAACACTATACATACATTTCACACACTATACACATATTTCACACACACTACACATTTCACACACTAGACACACTGCACACATTTAACACACTATGCACACACTACACACATTTCGCACACAATGCATACACTACACACATTCCACACACAAACTACACGCATTTCACACATTTCACACATTTCAAACACTATACACATATTTCACATACTACAAACCATTTCACACATTTCACACACTATACACAATTCAAACACTATACACATATTTCACACACTATACACACACCACACACTTTGCACGCACTACAAACATTGCACACACTATGCACGCACTGCACTCATTTCACACACTACACGCATTTCATACATTTCATACACTATACACACACTACACACATTTTACATATTTCACACACTTTACACACATTACATACATTTCACACCGTATAGACACACTATACACGCTACACACATTTCACACACTATGCACAAATTTCACACGCACAACACTCATTTTACATACTACACACATTTCACACACTATACACCCACTACACATATTTTATACATTTCACACTATACACAAATTTCACAAACTTTACACACATTTTACACACTGCACACACTACACATATTTTAAACACTATTACACACAGTTCACACACACTACACACATTTTACACACTATACACACATTACACGTGTTTTACACATTTCACATACTATGCACATACAGCACACATTTTACATATTTCACATACTTTACACACTATGCTCACATTACACATATTTCAAACATTATTACACACACTACACGCATTTCACACACTATACACACATTTCACGCACTATTCACATATTTCACACACACTACACACATCTCACTCACTTTGCATACGCTACACACATTTCACACACTATGCACACACTACAGACATTTCACACACACATTACACGCGTTTCACACATTTCAGACACATTTCACACACTATATACATACTGCACACATTTTACATATTTCACAAACTTTATACACATTTTACACACTATGCTCACACTACACATATTTCAAACATTATTACACACATTTCACACACACTGCACAAATTTCACACGCTACACACATTTCACACACTACACACGTTTCACGCACTATACACATATTTCGCACATCTCACACACGCTATGCACACACTGCACGTGTTTCACACATTTTATACACTATACACATTTTACATATTTAACACGCTTCAAACACGCTATAAACACAATACACGCGTTTTCACACATTTCACACACTATACACACAGTACACACATTTCACACATTATGCAGAAAAAACACACATTTTACATAATTCACACACACTATACACACACTACACGCGCTTCACACATTTCATACAAATATACACACTTTACACACATTTTGCGCACTATACACACATTTCACACACTATGCACAAATTTCACACACTATACACGCTACACACATTTCACACACTATGCACAAATTTCACACACACAACACTCATTTTACACACTACACACATTTCACACACTATAAACACACCACACACATTTTACACACTTCACACACACTATACACACATTACACGTGTTTCACAAATTTCACACACTATACACATAATGCACACATTTTACATATTTCACACACTTTACAAACATTTCACACACTATACATACATTTCACGCACTATACACATATTTCACACACACTACACACATTTCGAACACTACACACAATTCACACACTTTGCACCCACTAACAACATTTCACACACACAATACACACACTACATAGCTTCCCACACTATACTCATACTACACACATTTTACACACTTCACACACATTATGCACACATTACACGTGTTTCACACATTTCACAAACTATACACATACTGCACACATTATACATATTTCACACACTTTTCACACACTATGCTCAAACTACACACATTTCAAACACTATTACACACATTTCACACAAATTTCATACACTACACACATTTCACACAGTTTGCACACTACACACATCTCACATACACTATGCACACACTACACACATTTCACACTACACACACACTACATACATATTACACGTGTTTCACACATTTCACACACTATACACATACTGCACACATTTTACACACTTCACACACATTACATACATATTACACGTGTTTCACACATTTCACACACTATACACATACTGCACACATTTTACATATTTAACACACTATACATACCATTTACACACTATACTCACACCACACATATTTCAAACACTATTACACATTTCACACGCTATACAAATTTCACACACTAGACACATTTCGCACAAAATATATACATTTCACGCATTATACACATATTTCACACACACTACACAAATTTCATACTATACACGCATTTCACACTTTTCACACACTACACACATTTCACACACTACACACAATACACACTACACGCATTCACACATTTCATACACTATACACACACTACACACATTTCACATACTTTGCACACACTACACACTATACAAACAACACAGATCTCACACACACAATACACACATTACACGTGTTTCACACATTTCATACATAAATACACACATTTTACGCATTTCACACGTTTTACACACATTTTGCGCACTATACACACATTTCACACCCTATAGACACACTATACACACACATTTCACACACTATGCACAAATTTCACACGCACAACACTCATTTTACACACTACACACATTTCACACACTATACACGCACTACACACATTTTACGCACTTCACACATACTATACATACATTACACGTGTTTCGCACATTTCATACACTATCGTATACTGCACACATTATTATTCACACTATGCTCACACTACATATTTCAAACACAATTACACACATTTCAGACACACTACACAAATTTCACACACTACATACATTTCACACACAAAATACACACACTACACGAGTTTCACACATTTCATACACTATACACATTTTACATATTTCACACACTTTACACACATTTTCCGCACTATACAAACATTTCACACCCTATAGACACACAATACACGCTACACACATTTCACTCACTATGCACAAATTTTACACACACTACACACATCTCACACACACTATGCACACTATACGCGTTTCACAAATTTCATACACTATACACATTTTACATATTTCACACACTTTCACACATTTTACATATTTCACACACTTCAAACACACTATAAACACAATACACGCGTTTTCACACATTTCACACACTATACACGCTATACTCACATTTAACACACTATACACCCACATTTTACATAATTCACACATACTATACACACACTACACGCGCTTCACACATTTCACACAATATACACACACTACACAAATTTTACATATTTCACACATTTTACACACATTTTGAGCACTATACACACATTTCTCATCCTATAGACACACTATACACGTTACACACATTTCACACATTATGCACAAATTTCACACGCACAACACTCATTTTACACTATCCACACATTTCACACCTTATACACACATTATACACGCTACACACATTTTATACACGATACACACTACACACATTTTACTATCTATACGCACTTTTTACACATCATACAAATTTTTAACACTATAAACACACTATTTCAATATAAATCATTTTCAAGATTATCCCTTGAAACAGATATTTCAAAGCCACACATGAGCCAAATACAATAGATTTAATACAAACTTTGATTGGAAACAATATAATTCAGAACTTACCAGCAAATGATGTCTCATATTGAATGTCAATCCTCGCTTCATTCAAACAACAGATTATCTGCTCATCCAAAAATATTAATTGTCAAAAGTCAATCATTTTTTTCAAGTTATTATTGAAGCAACTATCAGAATATATATAACTGAAGGTGATGCTGAGGGTGTTTGGTCAAAGTGTACAAGCCTCTCAAATCACATTATACACAACCTTCACATATTGTACACATTTCACACACTATACACTTTACACATTTCATACATTTCACAAAAATACACACACTACACACATTTTACACACTATACACACATTTTAAACACTACACACACTATACACACACAACATACATTTAACACATCATATACATTTTAAACACTATACACACACTATATATATTTCACACATTTCACACACTATACACATACTACACACACCACACAATTCACACACTAAACATACACCACACACATTTCATACACTATGCAGACACAACACACATTTCACACACGACACACATTATACACATCATACACACATTTTACACAATACACACATTTTACACACTATACACATTTCACACAATATACATACACTACACGAGTTCACACATATCACACTATAAACACACTACACACATTTACACACATTACGCACGCTACATACATTACAAACACTATACACATATTTAAAATATTACACACATTTAACACACTATACACATTTCAAATACTATACACATATTTCACACACACTACACAAATTTCACACACTACGCACCCACTACACACATTTCACACACTACACACATTTCAAACACTATACACCCACTACACACATTTCACACACAATACACATATTTCACACAGAACACATAAATTTCATACACTAGACACACACTACACATTACACATATTTCACACACTATGCACTCACTACACACATTTCACACACACAATATACACACAACACGCGTTTCACACATTTTATACACTATACACACACTACACATATTTGACATATTTCACACACTTTACACACATTACACACATTTTGGGCACTAGACACACATTTCACACCCTACAGACACGCTACACACATTACACACACTATGCACGAATTTCACACGCAAAATACTCATTTTACACTACACACATTTCACACTATACACACACTACATACATATTACACGTGTTTCACACATTTCACACACTATACACATACTGCACACATTTTACACACTTCACACACATTACATACATATTACACGTGTTTCACACATTTCACACACTATACACATACTGCACACATTTTACATATTTAACACACTATACACACCATTTACACACTATACTCACACCACACATATTTCAAACACTATTTTACACACGCTATACAAATTTCACACACTAGACACATTTCGCACAAAATATATACATTTCATGCACTATACACATATTTCACACACACTACACAAATTTCACACTATACACGCATTTCACATTTTTCACACACTACACACATTTCACACACTATGCACACACTACACACAATACACACACTACACGCATTCACACATTTCATACACTATACACACACTACACACATTTTACATAATTCACACACTTTGCACACACTACACACATTTCACACACTATTCACACAATACACATTTCACACACTATGCACATATTTCACATGCTACACACATCTCACACACTACACATATTTCACACACTATGCACACACTACACACATTTTACACACTATGCACACACACTACACACATTTTACACACTATGCACACACTAGACACATTTCACAAACACTATACACACACTACACGTGCTTCACACATTTCACATACTACACACATTTTACATATTATCCACACATTTCACACCTTATACACACACTATACATGCTACACATATTTTATACACGATACACGCTACACACATTGTACTAACTATACGCATTTTTTACACAAATCATACAAATTTTTAACACTATAAACACACTACACTTATTTCACACGTTTCACACACTATACATAAACTCCACAAACAATGTGTGTCTACGTCACGTCAAATGTCCACATTAACTATAACATAAAGAGAATTTTCTAGCAAAGTCTCCTCAAACAATTCTTTCCAATAAACTAGAAACAAACACATTCACATTTTTTCATGCATTCTATATCTAATACATCACCTATTTCAATATAAATCATTTTCATGATTTTCCCTTGAAACAGATATTTCACAGCCACACATGAGTCAAATACAACAGATTTAAGACAAGCTTTGATTGGATACGATGTAATTCAGAACTTACCAGCAAATAATGTCTTATATTGAATGTCAATCCTCACTCCATTCAAACATCAGATTATCTGCTCATCCAAAAATATTAATTGTCATAAGTCAAACATTTTTTTTCAAGTTATTGTTAAAGCAACTATCACAATATATATAAATGAAGGTGATGCTGAGGGTGTTTGGTCAAAGTGTACAACCCACTCAAATCACACTATACACAAAACTACACATATTGTACACATTTCACACACGAGACACTTTACACATTTTGATACATTTCACACAAAGACACACTACACACATTACACACTATACACACATTTTAAACACTATACACCCACTATATATATTTCACACATTTCACACTATACAAAAACTACATACACTACACACATTTCACATATTTCACAAACTAAACATACACCACACACATTTCACACACTACCCCACACACATTTCACACACTATACACACACGACACACATTTTTCACATTATACATACTATACACATTTCATAAAATATACATACACTACACGAGTTTTCACACATATCATACACTATACACATACTACACATTTCACACACTATACATACACTACACATACTTTACACATTTCACACTTTACACACATTACACACACTACACATATTACAAACACTATACACGTATTTAACATACTACACACATATTTCACACACTACACAAATTTCACACACACATTTCACACACTGTACATAATTTCACGCACTATACACATATTTTACACATACTACACAAATTTCGCGCACTACACACATTTCACACACTTTGCACACACTACACACATTTCACACACTTTGCACACACTATGCATACATTACACGCATTTCACACTATACACATTTTACATATTTCACATACTTTACACATATTTTACATATTTCACAGCCTTCAAACACACTATAAACACAATACACGGATTTTTATACATTTCACACACTATACACAAACTACACACATTTTACATAATTCTTACAAACTATGCACAAACTACACACGCTTCACACATTTCACACAGTACACACACTACACATTTTACACATATTTCACACACTACACACATTTCACACACAATACACACACTGCACGCGTGTTACACATTTCACACACTACACACATTTTACATATTACACACCTTACACACATTTTTACACACCATACACACACTAAACACATTTCAAACATTATACACACACTACAAACATTTCACACACTAGACACATTTCACACACTATATATACATTTCACGCACTATACACATATTTCACACACACTACACGCATTTCACACAATACACGCATTTCACACTTTCCACACACTACATACATTTCACACACTATGCACACACTACACACATTTCACACACACAATACCACACACTACACGCATTTCATACACTATACACATACTACACACATTTTACATATTTCACACACTTTGCACACACTACACATATTTCACACACTACACATTTCACACACAGACAATACGCACACTACACGCGTTTCACACATTTCACACACTATACACACACTACACACATTTCACACACACTATAAAAATTTCACGCAATACACACATTTCACACACTACACACATTTCACACACTATACACATATTTCATGCACTATACACATACTTCACACACTACACAAATTTCGCACACTACACACACTTCACACACTTTACACACACTACACACATCTCACACACACTATGCACACACTACACGCGTTTCACACATTTCATACACTACACACATTTTACATATTTCACACACTTCAAACACACTATAAACATAATACACGCATTTTCATACATTTCAAACTATACACACACTACACACATTTCAGACACTATGCACATTTTACATAATTCACACACACTATACACACACTACACACGCTTCACACATTTTACACCGTATACACACACTGCACACATTTTACATACATTTCACACATTACGCACATTTCACACATATTATGCGCGTTTCACACATTTCATACACTACACACATTTTACATATTTCACACACCTTACACTCATTACACATATTTTATACACCATACACACACTAAACACATTGCAAACACTATACACACACTACACACATTTCACGCACTACACACACTACACACATTTCATACACTATGCACATATTTCACTTGCTACACACATTTCACACACTACACATATTTCACACACTATGCACACACTACACACGTTTTACACACTATGGACACACTACACACATTTTACACATTATGCACACACTAGACACATTTCACAAACACTATACACACATTACACTTGCTTCACACATTTCACACACTACGCACACATTTTACACACTACCCACACATTTCACACACTATGCACAAATTTCACACACACAACACTCATTTTACACTATCCACACATTTCACACCTTATACAGACACTATACATGCTACACATTTTATACACGATACACGCTACACACATTTTACTAACTATACGCACTTTTTACATATCATACAAATTTTTAACACTATAAACACACTATGCATATTTCACACGTTTCACACACTATACATAAACTCCTCAAACAATGTGCGTCTACGTTTCGTCAAATGTCTACATTAACTATAACATAAATTAAAGAGAATTTTTTACCAATTTCTCCCAAACAATTCTTTCCCCAAAACTAGAAACAAACACATATCACATTTTTCATGCGTTCTATATCTAATACATTACCTATTTCAATATAAATCATTTTCAAGATTGTCCCTTGAAACAGATATTTCAAAGTCAAACATGAGCCAAATACAATAGATTTAATACAAACTTTGATTGGAAACGATGTAATTCAAAACTTACCAGCAAATGATGTCTCATATTGAATGTCAATCATCGCTCCATTAAAACAACAAATCATCTGCTCATCCAAAAATATAAATTGTTAGAAGTCAATCATTCTTTTCAAGTTATTGTTAAAGCAACTATCACAATATATATAACTGAAGGTGATGCTGAGGGTGGTTGGTCAAAGAGTACAACCCACTCAAATCACACTATACACAAACTACACATATTGTACACATTTCACACATTGTACACATTTCACACACTATGCACTCACTAAACACATTCCACATTATACATACATTTCACGCACTATACACATATTTTACACACACTACACAAATTTCGCGCACTACACACATTTTACACACTTTGCACACACTACACACATTTCACACACTTTGCACACACTACGCACAACTCACACACACTATGCACACACTACACGCTTTTCACACATTTTGTACACTATGCACATTTTACATATTTCACAGCCTTCAAACACACTTTAAACACAATACACGCGTTTTCATACATTTCACACACTATACACACATTACACGCATTTCACACACTATGTACACACATTACACGCATTTTACATAATTCTTACACACTATGCACAAACTACACGCGCTTCACACATTTCACACAGTATACACACACTACACATTTTACACATATTTCATACACTACACACATTTCACACACTACACACATTTCATACACACAATACACACACTGCACGCGTTTCACACATTTCACATACTACAGACATTTTACATATTTCACACACCTTACACACATTTTACACACCATAGACACACTAAACACATTTCAAACACTATACACACACTACACACATTTCACACACTATGCACGAATTTCACATGCTACACACATTTTACACATTATGCATTCATTACACACATTTCACACACAATTCACACACTACACAAATTTCATACTACACACATTTCACACACTATACACACTTTTCACGCATTATACACATATTTCACGCACAACACACATTTCACATACATCACACGCGTTTCACAGATTTCATACACTATACGCACACTACACACATTTTATTTATTTCACACTTTACACACATTTTGCGCACTATATACACATCTCACACCCTATACACACTATACATGCTACAACATTTCACACACGATGCACAAATTTCACACACATAACACTCATTTCACACACAACACAATTTCACACACTATACACACACTACACGCATTTTCCACACTTCACACACACTATACACACATTACACGTGTTTCACACTATACACACATTACACGTGTTTCACACATTTTACATATTTCACATACTTTACACACATTTTACACACTATGCTCACATTACACATATTTCAAAAATTATTACACACATTTCACACACACTACACACATTTCACGCACTATACACACATTTCACGCACTATTCCCAAATTTAACACACACTACACAAATTTCACACACTACCCACATTTCACACACTATACACATTACACACATTTTACATGTTTCACACACTATATACATTACACACATTTTACATGTTTCACACACTATATACATTACACACATTTTACATGTTTCACACACTACACATTTTACATGTTTCACACACTTTACACATTGTACATACAGTACATACATTTTACACACTATACACACACTAAACACATTTCGCACTCTACACAAATTTCACACACTACACACGTTTCACAAATTTCACACACTATACACATTTTACATATTTCACACACTTCAAACACGTTATAAACACAATACACGCGTTTTCATATATTTCATACACTATACACACACTACACACATTTCACACACTATGCACAAACTACACACATTTTACATAATTCACACACACTATACACACACTACATGCGCTTCACATATTTAGCACAGTGTACACACACTATACACATTTTACACACATTTCACACACTACGCACACACTACACACATTTCACACACAATACACACACTACGCGCGTTTCATATACTTCACACACCACACACATTTTACATATTTCACACACCTTACACACATTTTATACACCATACACACACTAAACACATTTCAAATACTATACACACAATTCGCACAGTGCACACACTATGCACATATTTCACTTGCTACACATTTCACACTATGCACACGCTACACATATTTTACACACTATGCACACACACTACACACATTTTACACACTAGACACATTTCACAAACACTATACACACACTACACACATTTCGCACCTTATACACACTCTATACACATTTTATACACGATACACGTTACACACATTTTACTAACTATACGCACTTTTTACCCATCATACAAATTTTTTACACTATAAAAACACTACGCATATTTCACACGTTTCACACACTATACATAAACTCCACAAACAATGTGTGTCTACGTCACGTCAAATGTCTACATTAACTATAACATAAATTAAAGAGAATTTTCTAGCAATTTCATCCCAAACAATTCTTTCCCCTAAACTAGAAACAAACACATATAATATTTTTCATGCATTCTAAATCTAATACATCACCTATTTCAATATAAATCATTTTCAAGACTGTCCCTTGAAACAGATATTTCAGTCACACATGAGACAAATACAACAGATTTAATACAAGCTTGGATTGGAAACGATGTAATTCAGAACATACCAGCAAATGATGTCTTATATTGAATGCCAATCCTCGCTCCATTAAAACAACAAATCATCTGCTCATCCAAAAATATTATTGTCAGAAGTCAATCATTCTTTTCAAGTTATTGTTAAAGCAACTATCACAATATATATAACTAAAGCTGATGCTAAGGTGTTTGGTCAAAGTGTACAAGTCTCTCAAATCATACTATACACAAACTACACATTTCACACACTCCACACAAATACACACACTCCACACATTTTGCACACTATACACACATTTTAAACACTACACACAATTTACACACTATACACACACAACACACATTTAACACATCATATGCATTTTAAACACTATACACACACTATACACACATTACACGTTATCGCATACTGCACATACACTATACACGCATTACACGTATTTCACACATTTCACATGTTATCGCATACTGAACACATTTTACATATTTCACACACTTTACATACATTTTACACACTATGCTCACACTACACATATTTCAAACACAATTACACACATTTCACACACACTATACAAATTTCACACAATATACACATTTACACACCACACACATTTCACACACTATACACACATTTCATGCACTATACACATATTTCACACACGCTACGCAAATTTCGCACACTACACACATTTCACACCCTTTGCACACACTACACACATCTCACACACACTATGCACACACTACATGCGTTTCACACATTTCATACACTATACACATTTTACATATTTCACACTTTACACATATTTTACATATTTCACACATACTATGCACAAACTATACGCGCTTCACACATTTCACACAGTATACACACATTTCACACAGTATACACACACGACACATCTAACAAATATTTCACACACTACAAACATTTTACACACATTTCACACACTACGCACACACGACACACATTTCACACACATAATGCACACACTACACGTGTTTTACACATTTCACACAGTACACACATTTTACATATTTTACACCTTACACACATTTTTACACACATTTTACACACCATACACACATTAAACACATTTCAAACACTATACACGTATTTCACATGCTACACACGTTTCACACACTATGCACAAACTACACATATTTTACACACAATATACACAACACACAAGTTTCACACATTTCATACACTATACACACACTAAACACATTTTACATATTTCACACACTTTACACATATTACACACATTTCACACCCTATAGACATGCTACACACATTTCACACACTATGCACAAATTTCACACGCACAACACTCATTATACACACTAAACACATTTCACACACTATACACACACTACACACATTTTGCACACTTCACACACACTATACACATATTTCACACACTTTACACACATTTTACACGCTATGCTCACACTACGCATTTTTCAAACACTTTACACACATTTCATACGCACTACACAAATTTTATACACTACACACATTTCACACGGTATACACATATTTCGCGCACTATACACATATTTCACGCACAACACACATTTCACACATTTCATATGCTATACGCACACTGCACACATTTTACATATTTCACACTTTACACACATTTTGCGCACTATTACACATTTCACACCCTATAGACACACTATACATGCTACACATATTTCACACACTATGCAAAAATTTCATCCGCACAACACTCATTTTACACACTACACATTTCACACAATATACACATACTACACACATTTTACGCACTTCACACACACTATACACACATTACACGTGTTTCACACATTTCACACGTTATCGCATATTGCACACATTATACATATTTCACACACTTTACATACATTTTACACACTAGGCTCACATTACACATATTTTAACACTATTACACACATTTTCACACACACTACACAAATTTCACATGCTACACACATTTCACGCAATATACACACATTTCACGCACTATACACATATTTAACACACTACACAAATTTTACACACTACACACATTTCATACACTTTGCACACACTGCCACATTTCACACACTATGTACGCAGTATACACATTTCACACACACAATACAATACATGCGTTTCACATATTTCATACACTATACACATTTTACATATTTCACACACTTTACACATTGTACACACAGCACATACATTTTACACACTATACACACATTTCACACACTATACACACATTTCACACACTATACACCCATTTTACAAACTACATACACTACACACGTTTTACACGATTCACACAGACTATGCACACATTCCATGCGTTTCACACATTTCACACACTATACACCCACTACACACATTTTACATATGTCACACACTATACGCGTGTAGTTTATGTATAGGGTGTGAGAAGTGTACGAAATGTGTGTAGTGTGCAAAATGTGTGAAGTGTGTGTACAATGTGGGTGAAGTGTTAGAAATGTGTGTATAGCATATGTGAAGTGCGTGCAGTGCGTGCAAAAGGTATGTAGTGTGTGCATAGTGGGTAAAATGTGTGTAGAGTGTCCTCACGTGTGTAGTGTGTGTTCAATATGTGTATAGTATGTGAAATATGTGTACAGTGTGTGAAATGCGTTTAGTTTGTGGCAGTGTTTAAAAGGTCTGTAATGTGTGTGAAACATATAAAATGTGTGTAGTGTGTGAAGTGTGTGAAAATGCATGTATTGTGCGTGTGAAATGTGTATAGTGTATATATCATGAAATACATGTAGTGTGTGAAATACGTGTAGTGTGTAAAATATGTGTACAGTGTGTGAAATATGTGTAGTTTATGACTTTGTGCATAGTTGTGAAATAAGTGTACAGTGTGTGAAATATGTGTAGTCTGTGCATAGTTGTGAAATATGTGTAAAGTGTGAGAAATATGTACAATGTATGCATTGTGTCTATAGTATGTAAAATGTGAAATGCGTGTAGTGTGTGAGAATTGTGCGAAATGTGAGTATTGTATGCATAGTGAGTAAAATGTGTGTAAAGTGTTAAATATGTAAAATGTGTGTAGTGTGTGTATGTGTGACATGTGAAACGCGTGTATATTGTGTGGAGTGTGTGTAGTGTCTGAAATGTAGTGTGTGAAATGTGTAATGTATTTGTGAAGTGTGCGAAATATATGTAAAAATGTGTAGTTTATGAAATGTGTGAAATGTGTGAAACGTGTATAGTGTGTGCATAGTGTGTAAAATATGTGCAGTGTGTGAAATGTGTATAGTGTGTGTGAAGTGTGTGTATAGTGTTTGAAATGTATGTAATGTGTGTAAAGGGTGTGAAATATGTGAAATGTGTGTATAGTGTGTGAAAACGTGTGTATTGTATATTTGAAGTGTGCGTATATTGTGTAAAATGTATGTAGTATGTTAAATGTATGTATAGTGTGTAAAATGTGTGTTGTGTGTGTATATAGTGTGAAGTGTGTGAAGTGTGCATAGCGTGTTTAAAGTGTGTGAAATACGTAAAATGTGTGTATTGTGTCTATAGTGTGAAATGTATGAAACGCGTGTGGTGTGTGTATAGTGTGTGAAATATGTGGTGTGCATAGTATGCAAAACGTGCATAGTGTGTGAAGTGTGTGTATCGTGTTTGAAATGTGTTTAGTGTGTAAAATATGTGTAATGTATGAAATGTGTGGAAAACATGTAAAATGTGTATGGCGTGTGAAATGTGTGTAGTGTATGTATAGTGTGTGAAAACACATGTATAGTTTGTGAAATGTGTATTTGTGTGCATAGTGTCTGAAATGTGTGGCGTATGTTTAGTGTGTGAATTGTGTAAAATATGTAGTGTGTGTGTGGCTTGTGTATAGTGAGTGAGAAATGTGTAGTGTGTATATAATGTGTAAGATGTATGTTTTGTGTGTAGTGTGTAAAATGTATGTAGTGTGTAAAATATGTGTAGTGTGTAAAATGTGTGTAGTGTAACATGTGTGTAAGTATGTGTATAGTGTGTGAAATATGTGTAGTGTGCGTATAGTGTGTGAAATGTGCAAAATCTACGTAGTATGTGAATAATGTGTGAAATGTATAAAGTTTATGTAGTGTCTGTATAGTGTGGGTATAGTGTGTAGTGTGTGAAATATGTGTAGTGTGTAAAATGTGTGTATAGTGGGAATTGTGTGAAATGTGTATAGTGTATGTATAGTATGTAAAATGTATAAAATGTGTGTATAGTGTATGAAATGACTGAAATGTGTGTATAGTGTATGAAATGAGTGAAATGTGTGTAGTGTTTATAGTGTGTAAAATTTGTGTGATGTGTAAAATGAGTGCGTAATGTATGAAATGTGTGTAATGTGTGTAGTATGTGATATGTGTGTAGTGTGTATGAAATGTGTGTACAATGTATAAATTGTGTGTATCATATGTATAGTGTGTGAAATATGTGTCGTGTGTAAAATGTGTGCGTGGTGTGTAAAGTATTTGTAGTATATGTATAATGTATAGTGTGTGAAATGTGTATAGTGTGTGTATAGTTTGTGAAATGTGTGTGGTGTGTAAAATGTGTGATGGTGTGTACAGTGTGTGTAGTATATGTCTAATGTGTGTAGTGTTTGTTAGTGTGTGAAATGTTTGTGTAGAGTATGAAATGTTAAATGTGTCTATTGTATGTATAGTGTGTGAAATGTGTGTAATGCGTCTATAACACGTAAAATGTGTGTATGGTGTGTAAAATATGTGTACTGTGTGTATAGTATGAAATGTGTGTATTGTGTAGTGCATGTGTGAAGTGTGTGAAATGTGTAAAATGTAAGTAGTGTGTACAGTGTGTGAAATGTGTAAAACGTATGTAGTGTGAGTATAGTGTGTGTGAAGTGTGAAATATGTAAAATGTGTAGTGTGTACAGTGTGTGAAATGTGTAAAACGTGTGTAGTGTGAGTATAGTGTGTGTGAAGTGTGAAATATGTAAAATGTGTGTAGTGTGTACAGTGTGTGAAATGTGTAAAACGTGTGTACTGTGAGTATAGTGTGTGTGAAGTGTGAAGTGTGAAATATGTAAAATGTGTGTAGTGTATACAGTGTGTGAAATGCGTGAAATGCGTGAAATGCGTATAGTGTGCGTATAGTGTGTGTGAAGTGTGTGTAGTACGTGCATAGTGTGTCAAATGTGTGTATAGTGTGTGAAATATGTAAAATGTGTATAGTGTGTGTATAGTATGTGTGTAGTGTGTCACATGTGTGAAAACGCGTGTACTGTGTGTTTGAAGTGTGTGAAATGTGTGTAAAATGTGTGGAGTGTGTATATATAGTGAAATGTGTGTAGTGTGTGAAATGTGTGTCGTATGTGTATAGTGTGTGAAATGTGTGGTGTATGCATAGTGGGTGAAATGTGTGTAAAGTGTGTGAAATAAATAAAATGTGTATTATGTCTATACTGTGTGAAACGCGTGTAGTGTATGTATAATGTCTGAGAATTGTGTGAAATGTGTGTTGTGTGTGCATATTGTGTAAAATGTGTGTAAAGTGTGTAATATATGTAAAATGTGTGTAGTGCGTGTATAGTGTGTGAAATGTGTGAAGCGCGTGTAAGTGTGTGTAGTTTGTGCATAGTGTGTTAAATGTGCGTTGTGTTTGTGAAGTGTGTGAAATATGTAAAGTGCATGTAGTGTGTATGAATTGTGTGAAGTGTGTGAAATATGTAAAGTGCGTGTACTGTGTGTGCATAGTGTGTGAAATCTGTGTAGTGTGTAAAGTGTGTGTGAAGTGTGTGAAATATGTTTGTAGTGTGTGTATAGTGTTTGAAATGTGTGTAGTGTGTGTAAAGGGTGTGAAATATGTAAAATGTGTGTAGTGTGTGTATAGTGTGTGAAATGTGTGAAAACGCGTGTATTGTGTGTTTGAAGTGTGTGAAATATGTGTAAAATGTGTATAGTGTGTGAAACGTGTGTAGCGTGTAAAATGTGTGTAATGTGTATAATTAGTGTATAGTGTGTAAAATATGCGTCGTGTGTGTAGTGTGTGTGTAGTGTGTGAAATATGCGTCGTGTGTGTAGTGTGTGTGTAGTGTGTGAAGTGTGTATAAAGTGCATGAAATATGTAAAATATGTAAATCTATAGTGTGTGAAATGTGTATACACACATTTTACACATTACACACTTGTTACACACTTACACACACTAAGCACAAAAAAGTACTTACATAAATATTGCACGTGCAACAACGATAATCCTCACCTGGATAACACTGCATATTGGCAGGTGTCAAATAGTTAAAACCAGAGATGGTACACAAACGTTTGCAAGGCACAATATAATAAAAATTTGTACGAGACAAAATTATGTCATCGTAATATATCACAGAACATGTTGAATTCTAACTTACTAGTAATGCCCTTAAAATGTCACATTAACTTATATTTGCAATCAACAGAATATAAATTTTAAGTGGGATTCAGGAAGGCAGACCTTGCCCATGAAGTTTTGGGTTCTTCCCTCGAACGAAATGATACGACACTTTGGCCATACCCTGCATAATAAACAATATTTTCCACTCAGCAATCAATATGAAATGAACCATGCTACTCGTAGATGGTAGTCGATGTACCACTAATATAGAGAGTAAACCATATAAAATACAACATATAAAGCAAGCCCGAAATGGAGAAATCATAGAGAAACACAGCCATCCTAAATCCTAAATTAGAATAAGAACGGAATGAAGAATATTTGACCCCCAGAAAGAGAATATGCTGTCATTTCACAGATTTTCTAAAACTACTGCATGTACTAAATTTACTTTGAGAAGGCTACTCTCTAATTGCTTAAGGTGTTTCATATTTTGTTAAATGTGATATTGCTGCCAACCTTCAAATAAGTATTGCCCATCAATCTTAAAACATTGAGAGAGGGCAGAGCAAGACAACTGATTGAAGTATTAAGCTGTCTATTTGAAAGCAATACTGAGATGGACCATTCCTCGTTCACACATCCTATTGACCCAACCTATCTATCCTCTCTTGGTCCAAATTGATGCCTATAAGTGAGCACTTCTCCACATTAATTTTCAAGACCGACATGCTGCTGAAAATCTTGCGGACCCTCATGATTCATCTTACATTGTCCTCTTCAGCTTTCGAGAATAATATTGTGTCATCCGCAATGAAGGTGAGAAAGTTCGACCTTATTCTTCCCAACATCCAAGCCTTTGACTAATGAACCTTCTTCAGCTACCTAAGACTAATGCATTCTTTACAGGATCAGATGATGGATATAGATCAAACCACCGTTGTACAATCAGTCACACTGCATGAAGAACTTGAGGGGAGATGTCAGCAAACCAGCACTACACAGGGAGAGATGATTTTATAATGTAGTATTCTTTTTCTTAATCGCATCTTGATGGTGCACATACATTTTCATCTTTAGACATCATGCTGGGCCAAATATTCACTTCTTCAGGGGGCTTAACTAAGGACAACTTCCGTACTGTAATTTCATCAAATCTGCTATTCCTTTAGTCTTAAAAATTTGTTATTGTAAGAATCAACCCCAATCTTGCACTAAATCAGGGTATAAGTTTGTCAAGGAAGACTCTTTACGTAGCTTTTTAAACATACAATTTATTTAGGATATTACATGGGTGTATGTTTTGTATGTGCTGTATCCGACTCCTAAGTGTGTGAGGCTTGCTTGCATCTTCTCTGAAAGTAGCTACCAGGAAAGAACAAAGCTGAGGACAAGGGCATGAGAGAAGCAAAGATTGAAGCTCCCTACTTAACTTACCATTGCTGGGTTACAACCAAAAAGTTTCTCCATCTGAATCTAGTGGCTAACTTAACTATTTCCTATGTGCAAAGTTCAGCAAAGTCTGTCATCAGTTTTAGATAACCCTTCTTGTAACATGTACACATAAATAATATAGAATCTCATCTTTTGTTTATGATCGTGCACTTTTTCCCAATCTATGAAGCTAAGATACCAGAATGCCAATACATATTATCTGAGATAACTTTATTTGTAGAGGTAGATATTATCCAGAATTTTTTTTAGAAAATACAACATTTGAGATTACCCTCCACTGCTTGAAAGATAAGCTTGAGTCTTAAAAGCAGATATCTCACCTAATAGCAGCTTTCAAAAATGATGAGCAACCCTCTGAGCGTGTTTTTGCAGCCCCAAGAGCTTCAGAAAGTTGTTGCAAATCTTCATCATCTGCTAGGTCCAAATGTTGTGGCACAGACATCCTTGGGAACTTCTTGTATATTTGTGAAATACAATTTGAAGTAGAGTCTCAGAATTTAAGTCAGATAAAACCAAAGTATAGTTATGAAGGTCACAGGAGCAAACGGTGACAAAAATATTTGCGTCTTTAGTTGTTGATGAATAAACACAGAAAGGGATAATTACTGATCGAGCAAGGACTAAGTCAAAATTCATCATGCCAAAGAAGGATTATTCGAGTAACAATGCACATTCAAAGCAGTCATTAGATATAGTAAAGTTGTATGTAATAGACCCTCTTCATCAGAAGCCATAATTGGTGGTCTTGTTTGAACTTCCAGTTTCCTTAGGCACAATAATCAAAGTGAGTGAAATATTTTTCCTGCTTCCAGCCCTTGCCCTTAAATTTTATGGTTTTTAGCAAATTAGACATAAAATACCCCTTCAAGTGGAGCTTGATGGGATTTGGGCATATCTATCACTGGTTGTCTATTATAGGGATCTAGAAATTGGTGTAGAATCAATCTTAAATTCTTTTCATTAATATCTAACTCCTTTTTCCTATTCGAGCTCCTCGAAATAGTTAAACACCCAAACAATACCATCAAAATGCCTGAGCAATAATTTAATTTATTTGGTTCTGTAGTTGTAAAATTATCAAGAAATTATGGAATCTTTACACTTTTGGCAAGAAATAGATTAATAACTCAAGATCTTAACTTATATTCAAAACTAGATTAAACGCAGCAAATAATGAGCAACAATGTGGAATTCTGTATGCAGAAACATAGAATTCGTATGCTTAATGTAGTTAAGCCGTCAAGCAGGAGAAGTCGACTCTCCTCACAAACTCTGTTTGTACACAATTACCAGTTCTAGGTACGATATCTAAGTAAGCTAGATGCAAACACAAAGCACAAAAAGGATTGAACTAACCAAGAGTGTCATCATCGTAAGGAAATTTTCCTTTAACAAGTGTCTCCACAAACAAAACAGCAAGTTCAGTCCCATAAGTAACCTGAAGTGAGTACGAAAATTGTTCATCAATAATTTGAACTTACCAAAGGCATGAAGCTTGAAATCTCTAATATTTGAGTAAAAGGTGCCACGTGAGTTAAGATTGCTTGAGTTGCTAAATAGTTTACAGCATTACCGATTACCCAAATAAAAAGATCTTGGCTCAAATCTCAACTTCAGATCATTATTTACCAGAACTTTCAGGCCTATTTATATGGTTAATATTTACACGGGATTGACAAAAACACCCAATCCAGCATTACGTAGGACTTTGGAAATGGATTTGTTGTTGAACAAGCTAGATAAATCATCCATTTGCTACAAAACATGATCAGAATGAAAATACTTTGACCTGTCCATTCTCTAATTGTGTGTGCAAGCACCTGACTGGAGAATTTCTAAAGCTTCCACATACCTATCAGCTGTTGCATATCTGCGACCAATCAAAAGAGACAAGATTAATAATGTCTCAACGTTGGCAGAACTTGACAGTAAATATGCAAAATAAGAACCACCAGCCAACACACACAAAAACAATTAATTTCTCCTGTAATTTATAGATGGAGTTTAACAGACATGCCTGACACCAAAAGATTTATACATCTGTTGAGCACCATAGTAGTTGCCTTCCTCTGCAACTTTCTTAATCTTCTCAATGTTCTGAAATAAGGGAAAGATAAAAACAATTCTATCATATTTAAAACACAAAAGTAACCAGCGCACAATAACAACACAAATATTGAAAAGAGGAAAGCAAATGAAGTAGTATTCGAGAAAGATTGATATAGAGATTGAAGAGAATCATGATAATCCTACCTCTTGAGCCGGCGGTAGTGCGACCCGCTTGGTCCTCTCCCGCGACATAGCACACAATTAACACAAGGGGAGAGAAACTCTGTCGCCCCCAAATTATTTAGAAAACAGTGGACCTGAATATCAAACTTGCAGCGGTTCTTTCGTTTTATTCTCAGCCTTCTTTTTCTCTCTTTTAAATTGTTGGATCTGAGTGTGGAGTGGTTGTACGGTCTCCCGAATCCGAAACATCTATATCCTTATATACTGAAATTTTTTGTTGCCCAAAATTTATATTGTTATGGTATATTGAAATTTTACCTAAATTTCTTTATATCAATTTGTACCGTTTATTTTACTTTTGATACAGTTCACATAAATTGTCGTAATCGTACTGAAATTTTAATATACAAAAAATTTCAATATCTTTAATAATTTTTTAATACGATATGTGCAGTATTTCGTAATAATACAATTTTTTAGTCAAAATTTCTTTTTGTGAGATTCATATTGTTTTTATGGATGCTTAGTTTTTTTTTTTTATTTGTTGGACTGTCACTAAACTTCTAATAATACATTATATTTTCAATCTATTATCAATACTTCTTTTTTCTCTTTTTCTTTTAATTTATCGAATTGTCTCTGAGCTTTTAATAAAACGACATATTTTCACTCTATTATCAACATTTTTTTTCTTTCTTTTAAGATTGGAGAGTGCTGAAGTTCTATTAGCTGAGATAAGTGAAAAGTAGGTTTGGTCTTCCTCATGTATTAGGAAGAATCTTAAACAAACACAAGTAACATTTTTTTACTCTGGGCAATTCAAAATAAAGCGTTATTTTTTCTCTAGACAGTCACCATATTAAATAAAATAAATTACACTAATTCTCCTTTTTATCTTCTCATTTATAATTAGATTTTTTAATGACTCTCTATGTTCTCTTTTTCTTCACAGTCAGAGTAGAGTCTAAGATTCCGATTACCCTTTGCGTATTTGTTCTAAATTTCTAATACATATGAAATAGTTTAATTTGTCTTACACAATTTCCCTTTCAATGTTGCCAAGAAATTTTTTCAAGCACATGAATTTTATTGGCCAATTTGTTGAATTTCAGAAGAAAATATGAGAGAGAAAAATATGATTTCATTGACGACTGAAGAAGATACAATATCTCTCTTTTATACAAGTAATTGGATGTAGCTAGAAGATTGACGGTTATAACTGTCGGCTCAACAACTCAGCTAAATAAATATCTATTGTGCATGACATGTGACGTAGACATAACATCAGCAAGTAACTTGACCTATGCTGACTCGGTCAACAACTTGTAACATGCTCCCATGCGCTGTTAACCCGGATCAAGTCAAAGAGCGAGTTGTGGACAAAGAGAATCAAACCGAGAGGCAGACAACGGCTTGGTGAAGATGTTCGCACGTTGACATTCTGATGGAACAAATCGAACATCCAATTGCTTGGCGTGAACTTTCTCTCTGAGGAAATGCATGTCTACTTCAATATGATGAGTGCGAGAATGAAAAACAAGATTAGACGCAAGTTTGACAGCGCCCATGTTATCGCACCAGAGCACAAATGATTGCAACAAGTGAAGACCCAACTCTGCAAACAGTGACTAAACCCATATTAATTGTGTAGTGGCTAAAGCCAAGGACCGATACTCAGCTTCCTTACTGCTACGCGCAACAACTGACTATTTTTTTAATGACCAGGAGATAGGATTGTCTCCTAAGAAAATACAGTAGCCATTAGTGCTGCGACGATCATCAATATTGCGTGCAAAATGGGCATCGGCATACCCTTCAAGAACGAACTTAGGAATAGGTCGAAACATAAGACCTGAAGTGATGGTGCCTTGCAAGAAACACAAAACCCGTTTACATGTTTTCCAGTGTTTCACCGTTGGTGCATGTAGAAAATGACTCAACTTGTTGACGATAAAAGAGATATCCGGCTGAGATAAAGTAAGATATTGAAGAGACCCAACAATAATACAATATTGAGAGGGATGATCGAACAAGGAGCTGTTGGACAGAGAGAGTTTCTAACTTGAACAATAGGGAGTGGGAGTGGGGTTGCACTGTAACATATCTGCTTGAGCAAGTATGTCCCTGATGTACAGTGCTTGTGAGTTGTGACAGATGAATACCAGCTGCATTAAGAATGACTTGGAGCCTGAGTAAATAACTGACCTCCCCCAAGTGTTTGCAAGAGAACTTTTGATCTAGCACATGAATTAAGCCATGAATAGCTTGTGTATTACTGCCCGTAACCAAAATGTCGTCAACGTAGATGAGCACTGCCAGAATATGACCATTAGTGTGACTAAAGAACAGAGAGCTATCAGAAGAATACATTTTGAGACCCTATTCCACAAGAAAGCTTTTCAACTTATCACACCATGCTTTAAGGGCCTGCTTGAGCCCGTAAAGCGACCTGACCAACCTGCAAACATGGTCCAGCTTAGAAGCATCCTCATATCCTTCCGGTTGTTTCATAAAGATGAGTTCCTTAAGATCGTTTTTCAAGAAGGCGTTGTTTACATCAACCTGTTGGATAAGCCAACCCCGTGTGACGGCCAAAGCTAAAACGACCCTGATAGTGAGTGGTTTAATTATGGGGTTGTAGGTTTCATCAAAGTCAACTCCGCCATGTTGCTGAAAACCTCGGGCAACCAACCTGGCCTTGCATTTATCAAACGAGTCATCTGCCTTTCGTTTTACATGAAACACCTGCTTCCTTCCAACAAGGAACGGACAAAGCTTGAGTGACAGTGATAGGATCAACAACAGGAGGAGAAGGAGAAGAGGACAACTAAAAAATTTTGGGCTTGAAAATGCCTCTTTGAGACCGAGTTATCATTTTGTGGGTGGAGAGTGGGGGTGGTGGAGGGATAGAGGAGGTGGAAGAAGTGTTGAGAGACGAGGCAGGACTCAAAGATTTGGTAGGTAAATGATTTTGTGAACTAGAAGAATGATTATTGGAGTTAGAGGGGGTTAGGGGAAGAGTGTTAGCAGGAGGAGTGTTGCTGGAGGAATTTAGAGGTGTGGGAGGAGTAGGAGCTGCTGGAACGTAAATTGGCACAGCTGGAGAAGGCAGCACATGGGGTATAACTGACTAAGAAAGTTGATGTGGGACAACAACTAGTAGGAAAAGCATACTGTAAGGGTATTCTTCCTCATTAAAATCCACCGTTCGAGCGATAAACACCCGTCCTTCGGGACTTAGACATTTGTAACATTTATGAGAGGGGTTGTACCCAATAAAAACACATTTGGTGTTGCGAAATTGAAGCTTGGAATTTTGGTATGGTCTAAGGAATATTATGTACTGTTTGTAGACGACCGCTCTAGATATTCGTGGATATATCCTTTGTTTGTACAATTTCGCACTCTCATGAACTAGAGGCATGATTGATAAGGCGCATCTCATGAGATTGCAAAAGGAAGTGAACCTCAAAGAGACTAACAGATCCAGCACGAGCTATGAGATGCACAACCACACTATCGTATTCCGATCCTAAACCTCCCAGAATATACAACATTAGTTCATCATCATAGACCGTCTGTCCAGCTTGCAAACTGTCGGCAATGCCATGCATCTGAAGAACGTACTCACGAATAGATTTGTCAGCCTTCTTCAAGGTCTATAGCTGAGAACGCAGATTGAGAGCAATTGCTTTTGAATGCTTGAGATGACAGGCTCTAATTCTAACCCTAAAATACTACAAGTGTACGGGTGTAGATGTATATAGTGGAAGTCAAGGTCGATCCACGGGGAATGGGTTAACGTAGTTCGATACCCTAATTATCTAGGACTATCCTAACTAGACTCTGGAATTTGGGAATGATTGATTAACTATTAAACTAAATTCCATATAACTAATAAATTGAATCTCTTATATTCTAAAAGAGAAATCACTTGGACAAATGACATTCTCTTAAAATTTTGGGACAAGTGTCATTTTCTTAGAAGTTTAGGAATAAAACTATTTTTTAATATTTAAATAATCAAAATTTATATGTTTATTATTTAAATATTCAAAAAATTTAATTCAGATTTTGTCATGATTTTCATAGTCTATCTTAGATTTGATATATTTTTAGTTATAAATTTTAAATGATTTATTAATTCAAATTTATTTCTAATATCTCACATTTTTATAACATAATTTAAATTATCAAAAAGTGGATGGTTAAAGATTGATATCATTGCAGGAGTGATTAAAAAATTGTTTTTATCATATCATAACATTTTTATCATGTTTATTTAAACTATAAAACCTTAAATATTTAAGGGATTCTTGAAAAGGGTTAAGATATGCAAATACTCTATATTTATAACTACATTTATTTTTCTTTATTTATAGTTTATTTTATATTATTACGTAAAATATGCATTTGTATCCAAAAGCCTATTATGGTATAGACGCAATCCGAACTTTAATCTCTCCCAATCAAAACTTTAGTCTCTTTTATTGGATTATTTTCATGCGAGTAACTAATTTTATTCTACAAGATTTCATCGTACTGTGATTATCCATTGAGATTTCTCTTCTTTTTGCTTAATTATTTTTTTTCGTTAATATTTGACTTGATTCACCTTAAATATTTTTATGGCCAAAAGACAACTGATAAAAATTATTTGAAATTTGTCTTATTTTGATAATGAAAGTAATTCTGATTGGTCCTATAACTCCTCCTATCTTTGTAAAATAACATTTCTTAATCTCGACCTTTCATGAGTTTATTGTGTAGGTAACAAGTGTAGTATCAAAACTATCAAAAGAATGTAAAATAAATAATGTTCGATGATACATAAATAATATAATTACTAGATTTGGTCACTCACATTCTAAAATATATTATAACAGTAAAATTATTCAAAAAAAAAATCTTGAAGAAAATTTTATTCAAATTAATGACCACAAGTTGATGAATTTAACATTATTAATAGTGCAGTACCTACGGAACATCTTCCCTAAAAGAAAAATATATTACAACAACTCAAGATTATTACGCATTATAATTTTAAATTATATAACCATGATTAGGGAATATACCGAAATCTGATTGGTCTTCTGTTTACTTGGTTTTTAGATGATTGTCAAGACTTGACAATAAGATGAATAAATGAGTTTTTTTAATTCTTTTAGAGATATTTTATACCACAATTATCGTATATTTCGTACATTATTAATTGTAAATATTGCAAATTTGTACTTAACTTATCTTTTTTATCACAACCAGTTGAAGATATATGGCTTCAAATTGCAATAAATTTATTTATTGAACAACTCAAATCCGTCATAATGAATATATCAATATCAATCTACAGAGATCTTCGTTACTATGTTACTCTTGAAAGATTCACATGATCCTCTACTCTTTATATACTAAAGGACAAACAAAATGCACATGTGTCATGCTGAGAATCCTTATAATATCTACTATGTTACTCTTGAAAGATTCACATGATCCTCTACTCTTTATATACTAAAGGACAAACAAAATGAACATATGTCATGCTGAGAATCCTTATAATATCTCACAATTATAGGCACGGAATAATTTTTAGATCATTTAAATATAAAAAAAAAATCAAATTTCATGATATACGTTATAATTGTTACAGTTTTAAATATTTTTCCCTTTTTGATAAACATAAATATATTGATAAAATAAAAGTATTCCTAAAGTTAAAACAAAAATTAAACAGACCCGTGAATAATATTCACGGGTACTGTACCAATCAACGAGAGTGTATCCTAGGATTTTGATTTCGGGAATTACACTAATGATGATTAATCTCTAACTTATAGACTTTTAAACTAGTTTTACTATCTATTAGACGACACTTAATTAACCTAACCCTTCTCTCGAAGCGACTAAGTCGTGGATTGATTGGAATAATCACTCTCTCGAGTCAATTGATTCTAACAACTCCTAAGAGCCCCTTAACCCTTGCCTACACGATTATAGACAATCGCACTATGTGTTATCGTCTATTAACATTTCCCTTCTCTCTAAGCGGAATTGTTAAATAGGTAAATCAAATGTAACTGGTCAGATTAAATTCAATTATATGGAATAAATCAAATACATAGATAGATAAATAACAAATCGGAGTATATAATTAGACGATCAAATCAACATTGTTCTGAAAATCCTACTTTCTAATCCTAGGACATGAATATTTTAGCTACTCATGCCTAGTATCAATTCAAAACAATAATTCAAAGAACACATTGTTAAGAAATAGAAAATAAGTAAAGAATAATTAAACTCGGTTGTTCGGCTCGTCGATCTTCGTCTTCTCCTTCTCACGCATTTTATTCCAAGGTAAAAGTATGAGAAATATGATGTGGTGTCTCTTGAAAATTTGAGCTTGGCCTCTACTTATAAGTTGGTCGAAATCCTTAAGAGATTAGGAAAAAAATTCCATCAAAACCCGGATTGACTTTAGGAAAGACTTCTGGCGCGACCGCGTAAAACTGTGGCGTGACTGTGCCCAACCTACTGTTGCCAACTCTTGAGTTTGCCCACTTTTAGCGTGACCGCGCCGCAGTCCAATATTCTGGAATTCTGTATTGACGGCCTTTTCGATGCGGCCGCATCCAATCCTGTCGTGGTCGCGTCGTTTCTTCAACGTTTTGTGCCTGACTTTTGGGCCCAATGTGGCCCATCTTGTCCTTCCTCGATTTGTTTCTTCGTGTAATCTCACAAAATCTTCATTTTAGCCTGAAAATCATGAAAACACTATAAAACAAGTCAATACACGTCAAATGGTCCAAATATATCAAATATGAACAATTATCGACCAATTACACATGAAAATGTTACAAAATACATACATAAATAAACCTAAATGCATGCATACACAATGTGTATCAAAATCCTCCAAACTTAAACGGTTATTCGTCCCGAACAACAAAAATAGAATAAGACCACATGTACTTAGGGCGATTAGACGATGAATCAAGTTTCAAATTGATTTTCCCAAATGGCTAAGCAACACAGTGTAATTGAGCATATGTGATAACGCAAACATCAACTACTTTCAAGACTTGAACTTTCAAATTATCCAATCCTCACGGGGTAAGTGTTTCGCTCATCTCCCAAGTGTTTAGGTTAAACATATTTCCGCACAAATTGAACTACATGCAAAGTCTACCATATGCTTGTCAATCATCTAAACTAGACCTCGTACTCGATATGTATGACAAAGGATAAAAAAAGTTCTTTCTTTTTTTTTTTACTGTAATGTGGGCTTAAGGTAAGGTGGGATACAATTGGATAAAAGTAACTACTTTTGGACTAATCAAGCTATTCTTAACCTGACTACCCCTCAACACAGTCACTCAATCTCACTCTCAAATTGTAAATCACCCTGCATTCACCTTCAAAAGTCCTTACAACTTACGTGCTTTTCATTTATATGGGTACCACATCTTGGTGCTACCCGACTTTTCTATTCAATTCAACAATTAAGCACTTTATTTCCTAGCCTCTTCTCAAAATTATGAACAATTTATATACACAACTCTTTCTTTTCGTTTTCCAATTTTTTTTTTTTTTTTGTTCTTTTTCTTCTTCTTCTTCTTCTTCTTCTTCTTCTTCTTCTTCTTCCTTTTCTTTTTCTTTTCTTTTCGAACTGGGAGAGACTATTATTCTCATCTTTTCACCTATCATTCTGTTCTTCCCTTCATCTTTTTGACTATCCACTAGTTTTCCTTTTTCTTCCCAAAATTTTTACCCAACTACCTTCCAATCCTCATCCCTCTTACTTGGTTAATCCGGCTAACGCCAAAGGCTTAAATCGAAAAGTTGTCTGCTTGTAATGTTGGACTTATGACTCAAATAAGTTAACTAGGGATAAATTATGAACTTTTGGTACAAAGAGCAACTTTTCAAGGCTCAAGAATAGGCTGAAAACAAGAATTGCCTAAGTCACAACACATACTCGACATATTCATACTAAAGACTCAAGATAAATTCTAGAGACTAATACACATATCCAATCAAAATCCACATCGAAAGAAATCATATTACTCCAAAAATAGGAGTATAATTAAGCTCAAATTCTCACAAGGTTAACATAGAAATACCAACACGCAGCACAAATCAAGGAAATAAACAAGCGAGGACATATCATGTAAAAAATGTAAATAGCTGCCAAGTCATTCCACTATTCATCCCTTCTCCCAAACTTGGTCGAAAGCCAAGTTTGTGGGAAAAGAGTGATACATCTGGGTGCTTAACTCACAGATCATTGCGAATGTGGTGGTTGAAAACCGTGTTGCCTCCAAAATTGGGCCAACGCATCCCAACGGACATCTTGTTGTTGTCTCCAAGTTCCTGCTAGTGCAAGTTTTTCTTGAAGTCATCTTAGTGAACCTAAAGCGGGCTAATTTAAATAAGTTTTTGAACTGACATGACCACGTCGTTTATTGGACGCGACCACGTCTGAGTAGTGTGATGAACGTAAAAATTATCGTTTTTCTTGTACTTTTCACGTTCATATTTTGTGAAGAATTTCGTGTAATTGATATGTTCACGTGCAATTTTGAGCTTTATTGCATTTCCGAATTGAAGTTTATTTTTAATATGATTTGATGCGCTATTGGGTATTTTTTAGTCTTATTTTGAAGGTTAGGAAACTCAGAGGAGTTTAGAAGATTGTTCGAGTCCATTTTCACACTTCGGCCCATATCCCGAGGCTCAAACAAGCCCAAAATAGATCGGGGTGAGGCCCAAATTAAATATCATCAAGCCACAAGAAAAGTTTGTGAAGAACTCGGGCCGAGAAGATGGATAGAAAAGCCCCAAATTGAAGAAGGAAGAAGACAAGAGCAATCGCACATGCTTTGTGTTCCGGCCCGCAAATCGAGGTCTAAACGAACCTAAATCAGACTAAACAAGAGACCAAATTGAATTTCGTCGAGTCATGAACAAAAGTCATGAAGAGGTCAGGTCGAGAATACGAGAGGAAAGATTCTGAAATGGCGACGGAAGACGAAAGTGCAAAGCTAGAAAACTGAATCGGACCAATAGCCGGACCACCTACCAGACCAGCAGAACCGCCGGCAGTTGGTCCAGACTCAGCCCAGGGTCCAGCCGAACCACCTGCCGGTCCGGCAGCGGTTCCGGCGTTTTTCGCGCGAGCGCCTAGTTTTCAGCATGCAGTTTTTGTTTTTTTACCGTAACTTCTTCATCCAAGCTTCAATTCAAGCGATTCAAGCGGTCACGCATAGCCAAGACGAAAACCTACAACTTTCATGTTTAGACCGTGAGCCAATTCTGAGCCAATTCTATCCTGAATTCGCGTGAAGGTCGAGTCGAGTGCACGAAGGGGGGTTCGACTAACAACTTGGTTTTTTTCTTCGCCGCGAGCTCAGTTTAAGTGGCAGACAAAGGTGAGTGCCCGTGGAACAGGCCTTGCATGGATGAGACATGGCGTGCATGCCCTTTCACACGACCTTGATGGGACATTTCCGATTTGAATGCCTCATGGTGATGTTTCCCACCAATTTTAGCCCTACAGATAGAGGAATTAAGATCGAAATCGGGGATATGTGCAAATTTAGTGAGAGAAAAGGCTAAGAAAAGCAATCTTGAGAAAGAAAAGTTGAGAAAAACTGTACGAACTGATCTTGTGCTCAAGCAAGCACATGTATAAATACAAAAATTTAGTTATGTGTCGCATGTGTTGGTTGTGGTGACCGTGTGGAAACCTTTGTGTGAGTAAACAGTCGCGTCAAAGCCAGTTTACGTAATTTTTCACACGTCCACAACATATTAATAGCAATGAAAATGGATTGTAAAATTGGTTGAGGGTAAATAAAGGTTTTGTTCAGGCACATTTAACAGTGACACAATCAGATGTCAAAAATTATAGTCGACATTAGAGGGGAGAGTTGGGCTGAAGCCCAGGAGAGGCCAAGCCTCACCCCACCCCGGTATTCAGGTCAAGACTTATTACCGTACTCAATCCATTTAAGTTAGAGGTTGACCGCCAACCTGTTCTTAACCATGATCATATAAAATAAAATAACATATATATATATAAACTGAATTATATAAAAGCCTAAAATTTTAGCTGAAAAATCTAAAATTCGTTCAAAAAATAGATTCGAAGAAAAACCAAAATTGAAGTTAATATCCTGAGACGAAATAATATAAGTGTAAAACCACAACTCATCTATACAAGCCATAAAATAAGATGAAACTCCGACATTAACACAAAACTGAATACTATAGTTAATTTCACCTATTATTTTACAAAAGTAACATTGTAAACTTGTGAAATTATAATACACAAACTACTTTTTTGATGAAAAAAATTAATAATGGGTAGGTGGGTCTAACTTAACCCATTTATGTTTCGTGTTAGTCGGGCTTAATCCATTTGTTACCTGAACTCATTTAGAATCAATTAGAACCATCTATATTCAGGTTCGATCGTATTTGTATTGTGTTGTATTGCAAACGGTTACTCCTTGTCGAAAGGGCTACATTGACTTCTCTAGGCTGATCTGTTCGATCTCCTGTGGTCGCCATTTTCTTGAACTATAGAACAATGAAACCCCCTATTTCTTGATCTGTTTGATTTATATTTCTTCAATTTATTGACTATATTTTGGATTTCGAACACCTAACAAATTTTCTTTTATCTCTTTTACATTTCGCAGAAAGAAAGAAAAAAAAAATTTGTGGCAAGGAAGGTTATAGTAGCCTAACTGAGGTAAACACGTGGTCATGAGGAATATATTTGCATATTCTATGTTTGGAATACCTTGAATCATGCGCTGAGCTAGTCGGGGATCTCAATTTGTATTTTGGGTTAATTTTTTAGGTCCAATCGGTTAACGTCTTTTAAATAGCTGTAACAGCCCGATTTTCTACACTATTTTTAAGTAATTATAAAGCCCCAAAAACAAGCCATGATATTTAATTTATTTAATTAAATACTATATTTTAAAATCAAGCCATTACGAAAAAAACATAATCATATATAATGTCACAATATTTTATGAAATAAAGTATATTAAAATCAATATTGAAAATATACGAAATATTCTAAAAAAACTTTAAGAATTTTGATGATGGGATTAAGTAATTGGCAGCGGAAAATATAATTTGTTCAAACTGGCACATCTTAAACATCTCGTCAATCAAATTAACATTCTAGTATAAATCACTGATAATTTGTTAAGTATCTAGAACATGTAAAAACTTATTAAAATATTTCTCAATTATGACTCTAACACATCAATTCACCATAATAATTTCATCAAGTACTCAATTATAATTACGAACTATATAAATCACCTTAAACACCTAACATACCATAATTTCATAAGATCTCAACTACCACATACTACAAGTTCAAAACTTCACCATACTTTTGAAATAATGTAATCCTAAATCATAAACACTATATTACACACATTTAATTATTAAATCCAAATAAAGTTTTATTTATTTTATTTTTAATTTTAAAAAAATAAACTATAACAATTAATAACATAATCAAAATTAAATTCTAAGTATGCACCTATTATGAAAATTCATTAGTGAAATTCAAACATGCCAACAACTATATTTTAAAATTTTAGTAACTCCTAAATCACTCACATTATTCACCTATTAATTGATCAAACATACGAAATAACCCGACTTAAAGTAACATAACAATCTAGCTCAAATAGTCCAATATCAATTTAAATAAAGTTTCATTACATAATAGATACCACCATATGCTTCCCCGATTCCGTCTCAGCTTCAGTCACTCTTTCCATTTCTACCTGAGGATCAATAATAGGCTGGGGTGAGCTTCTTTTAGCTCGTGAGAGTCACAGTTTATTACATCAATTATAAATACAAAGAAGCATACAGTGTAACATTTATTATAATGATGCGCTTGTATTGGCAAGACACATAGAACTAACTTGTATTGGCAAGTAGTATATTGATAATGGGCTAAACTCATATTGACAAGTAGCATAATGACAATAAGCAAAACTTGTATTGGCAAGTAGCGAATTGTAAATCACTTGTATTGGCAAGTAATAATAAAATAAAAGCACACGTATACAACCAATTAATTATAATTAAAGCAATAAACAGTTAGGACCCCCACCTGGAAATGAGATGATTGCAAATGCAAATGCTGGCAAATTAGTCCAAAGTCCTAGGCTCGTACTCACACCCCTCGATTCCTACAATTAAAAAAAAAGACACAAATAAAATATTTTAAAAATCCGTTGGTGTAGAAACTTTTCAAAATAAGGAAGATGACAAAAGAATTGAATATAATAAAAGGTAGGCTTTGTGGTTTAATCTGGGAGATAGGTATATGATTCTGACTTGAAATTATGTTTTCTCAATAATGGTAATGTTTATGGAATTTGGCCTTTGGCTAATTTGGGCCAATATAATAAAGGGTAAAGGGTTTTGTATCAAAATGTTTGAGAACTAAGTTCCCCTCTCACCATTTCTTTCATTCTCATATACTCCCTCCTCTTCATCATCAACAGACTGCCATTTCTGCAACGATCGAGCTCCCCTTTTTTTTCTATATCTCCTCCCTACCGTACAACACCGTGACAGTGTAACTAAGGGGAACCTGCCCGAGACCGCGATCATGAAGAAACCGCCCTTCTTTATAAAATCGACGATCGATCTTCGGCAGAACCGAATGGCAGAGGATTTACATCAGGCACGAACAATTGGCGACAACCGCGACCCGGGTGCCGTCGCAGCGGCGACAACTGTTCCGTGGCAGAACGACGGCGACCCAATCAACTCATTGCTGTTGTGTCTGAACTAGGCCGAAAAGTTATAAAAACCAAAATTGAGTTTCTGAAATTCTTCTTGACTTGTACCAAGAAAGAAGTGAGCGGACAAGAACTGTTCTCAATTAGAACGGACGGTGATGGTGTAGTTTAGAAGGAGTACTGAAAAAAATGGGGTAATTGGTGGGAGATGATGTTTCAGTAGTGAATTTGTGGGTTGAGAGACGGAGGAAACTGAAATTAAATATTACAAAAGGGGTAGGAGAAGATTTTACCTTTTCACTGTTTTTGCCAAAAGTTCGTAAAATTGATCCAGGATAAAGGTTCTGGTATTTATAAGAAAATATTGCTAGCGGTTTTTAATCCATCTTCACTACCACTCCATGATCTCCCACTCCCACAATCACGTATTCACGCTAAAAAACAGAATGGGAAAAACTTCCGGTTCTAAAATTCTATCCATCCTCAAATGGATTTGGGCTCAGCGCATTGGACTATTGGACTATCAATTGTCATAAGGGTATAATTTATTGGGCCAGATATGAATATGGATGTAATGTATGTAAATGGACTCTCAAAAAAAATAAAAATGAATGGGCCTTAAATAATTTATTTGGACTAGACAGTCCAAAAATATTAATCATATAAAATGGATCGGCCTATATAAATGAAATGATAATTAAAATTCACAAAATATTTAATTAAATAGACGAAAAAAATTCCCGGGCGCTACATCCCACCCCCGTTGGAAAAAATTTCGTCCTCGAAAATTAATAACGTACCATGATTATAAAAATCAGGATATCGCGCGCGTAACTCCTCCTCGCGTTCCCAAGTACCTTCTTCAACACTATGATTTCGCCATTGGACCTGGACGAGAACCGTTTCTCGATTCCTCAACTTTTGAACCTTTCTATCGAGTATCGCTTGAGGGTACTCAACATATGTCAAATCTTCATTCACTTCCACTGTCGAATAGTTGACGATGTGATTTGGGTCGTGCACATACTTTCTAAGCAAAGATACGTGAAAAACATTGTGCACACCCGAAAGTGCTGGCGGTAGAGCTAAACGATATGCCAAGTTTCCAACTCGTTCAAGAATCTCAAACGGGCCTACGTATCTTGGCCTCAACTTGCCTCTCTTACCAAAACGAATAACACCCTTGGTCGGGGCTACCTTGAGAAATACTTTCTCTCCAACACTGAACTCAAGATCTTTCCTACGCTTGTCCGCATAAGACTTTTGGCGATCTTGAGCTATTTTAATCCTTTCTCGAATCTTCTCTACCACTTTAATCGTCTCTTCCAACATTACTGGAGCCTCAAATCTTCTCTCACCAACTTCGTCCCAATAAACTGGAGACCTACACTTTCTTCCGTACAACGCTTCATACGGAGCCATGCCAATCGTTGCATGAAAACTATTGTTGTAAGCAAACTCCACTAACGGCAAGAGTCGTTCCCAATTACTTCCAATGTCCAAAACACATGCTCTCAACATGTCCTCAAGTGTTTGTATTGTACTTTCCGACTGACCATCAGTTTGCGGATGATAAGCTGTACTGAAATTCAACTTAGTTCCCAAAGCTTCTTGCAGACTACCCCAAAAATGTGATGTGAAGCGAGTATCTCTGTCCGAGACGATAGAAACAGGCACTCCATGTAACTTCACAATCTCTTGGATATACAATTGAGCATACTGGTGCATCTTGAAACTTATCTTTACTGGGATAAAGTGAGCTGACTTCGTGAGTCGATCCACTACAACCCAGATTGCATGATTTTCTCTTTCCGATCGTGGTAAACCCACCACAAAGTCCATAGTGATGTGTTCCCACTTCCACTCCGGAATCTCAAGTGATTTCAACAATCCTAAAGGACGTTGATGTTCAGCTTTCACTTGCTGACAAACGATACACTTTCTGACAAAATCTGCGACATCTCTCTTCATACCGTCCCACCAAAACATTATTCTCAAGTCTTGATACATCTTTGTACTGCCCGGGTGAGCGGTATATGGAGTATTGTGTGCTTCTTCCAATACTATTCTCTTCAACTCCGTAATATTGGGCACACAAATTCTCCCCTCAAAATACAATATATCATCCTTAGACAACTCAAACCCTTTGCCTTCTCCGGCAAGAACATGCTCTCTCATCTTGAGTAGAAATGCATCTCGAGTTTGACTTTCCTTAATTCTCTCCTTTAGAGTCGGTTATACCACTAAAGCTGCTAAGACTCACAGACTTTGGTGGTGTAACTATCTCAAGGTTCATCTTTGAGAATTCCTTGACTAGTTTCTCCTCCCTAGTCAAGATACAGGTCAATTCTCCTCTTGCCTTGCGGCTAAGTGCGTCTGCTACCACGTTAGCCTTCCCGAGATGGTAGTGAATAGTGCAGTCATAGTCTTTCACTAACTCTAACCATCTCCGTTGCCTCATATTTAGCTCCTTCTGTGTGAAAAGATACTTTAGACTCTTGTGATCCGTGTATATTTCACACTTACCTCCATAAAGGTAATGTCGCCAAATCTTCAAGGCATGAACTACTGCAGCAAGTTCTAAGTCGTGAGTCGGATAGTTCAACTCATGTGGCTTTAGTTGCCTTGAGGCATAAGCAACTACCTTGCCGTTTTGCATCAAAACGCATCCCAAACCTTGCTTAGATGCATCACTGTAGATCACGAACTCCTTCGTCGGATCAGGGATGGTCAAAACTGGTGCAGTAGTGAGTTTGTGCTTCAGTTCTTGGAAACTATTCTCGCCCTTCTCGTTCCACAAGAACCTTTCTCCTTTCCTTGTCAATCGAGTCATTGGAGTAGATATCTTTGAAAATCCTTCAATAAACCTTCGGTAGTAACCAGCGAGTCCTAAAAAGCTACGCACTTCATTAGCATTGGTTTATGTCTTCCAATCATTGACAGCCTCAACCTTCGCCGGATCAACCTCAATTCCTCGAGCAGTGATTACATGACCAATAAACGCAACTCGATTGAGCCAAAATTCACACTTACTGAACTTCGCATACAACTTCTCCTTGCGAAGTGTCTCGAGAACAATCCTCAAATGTTGTTCATGCTCACTTTCATCCTTCGAATACACTAGTATGTCATCTATAAACACAATGACAAACTGATCCAAATAGGGATGAAAGACTCGGTTCATCAAATCCATGAAAACCGCAGGTGCATTGCTCAAACCAAATGGCATTACAACAAACTCGTAATGACCATACCTTGTTCGAAATGCCGTTTTTGGGATATCACTATCTTTGATCTTTAACTGGTGATAGCCAGATCTTGGATCAATCTTCGAGAATACTCCAGAACCTCTAAGTTGGTCAAACAAGTCTTCTATTCTTGGGAGGGGATACTTGTTCTTTATCGTGAGTCGGTTAAGTTCACGATAATCGATACACATCCTCATCGAACCATCCTTCTTCTTCACAAACAATACTGGCGCACCCCATGGCGACACGCTCGGTCGGGCAAAACCCAAATCAAATAACTCTTGAAGTTGCACCTTCAACTCTTGCAATTCCTTTGGCGCCATTCTATAAGGGGCTTTTAATATTGGTGCTGCTCCAGGCACCAAATCAATTGTGAACTCCACTTGTCTATCCGGTGGAATTCCTGGTAAGGTCTCGGGAAAAACATCCGGATATTCTTTGACAATGGTTACATCAGCTACTGTCTTCTCTGAGGTCGCTACTCCCATAATATTCACCAAAAATCCTTGACTCTTCTCTCTCCTCAACAACTTCACTGCCTTCATAGCTGATATAACGCGTGGACTTGCATTACGCTTCGCTCCTTGGAAGGTAATTTCCACGTTGTTTGGTGAACGTAATGTTACTCTTCTTTTCGAACAATCTATGTCGGCCTTATACTTACTTAACCAATCCATACCCAAGATCACATCAAAGTCATTCATAGCTAGCACGTAAGGGTCAGCTAAAGTGTATGTTCACTTATCTCTACAGTTATACTTTTAGCTATTGAGTCAGCAGTAACCGCTTTACCCGAAGGTATGCTGATCTCAAGTGGTTCAGAAGCTTTAACACATTTATAGCTAGTCATAGCATGAAACTTCTTAGAGATAAAACTATGGGAAGCACCGGTATCAAATAGTACAAAAGCAGGAATACCAGCAATTGTTAACGTACCTGACATAGTTCCGGTTTCAATCTCCGCTTCCACTTCAGGTAGTCCGAACATACGAGCTCTTCCACCCGATCCATGATTCTGACCCCTTCTTTCAGGTAAATTCTTCTTCGGGCAGTTCCAAATCATGTGGCCTTCTTCACGGCAGCCAAAGCATCTGTTCTGCCCTTGTAGACACACTCCCATGTGCTTCTTTCCACATTTGGGACAAGTGGGGTTTTCACCTTGCCCTCTCGGCCTAGGCGGCAGCTCTGCCCTTCCTTTCTTCCCACTGGTATCACCACTCTGGCCCTGCCACTTCCTCTTGTTCAAATTCTCAACCGGTGACACACGTGGCCTTTCCATCTCAAAACTAGCGGATATGTCCTCCGCTCTTATCACAGCCTCTGCATATGTCATATTCCCATGTCCAGAAAGGTGATGGCGAATCTGATGCCTTAAGCCTTGACGGAATCTTCGTGCTTTCTTCTCAGACGTATCCACCAAGGTGGGAGCAAAACGACACATCTTATTAAACTTCCTCTCATACTCGGTTACTGTCATACCTCCCTGAGTCAAATCCATAAATTCCTTCTGCATCCGGTCTTTGTAGATGCGTGGATAGTACTTCTCCATCACTACCTCCTTAAACATAGCCCAAGTAAGGGCATTCCTCTCCTCCACTGTCCTTATCCTCCAGTAATCATTCCACCACACTCTTGCATCTTCCTTGAGTTGGAAGACAGCACATGAAATCTTTTGGGCATCCGAACATGCCATATACTCAAAGATATCTTCCAAAGTCCTGATCCACTCTTCAAGTACCTTGGGGCCCTCGTAGCCATGAAATGTAGGAGCCTTGAACTGATTGAACTGGTTTATCACCCTGGACTGCACTTGTTCAGGCGTTGCAGCAGGCGTGATGGTTGCTCCTTGAAGGAGAGCAGCTATCCCGGTGAGTAGTTGTTCGAGATTGGGATTCGCAGCTTGAGGAGCAGCTTCTTGAGGTGCGTTCCGAGCACCTTGAATGGTGTCACGTGGAGCATCGTTGGGGTTATCAGTTCGATGAGCCATTGTCCTGTCAATGGATCACCGAATTGATAAGTTATAGGAATGCGAGAAATGGGATAAGATAGTGATAACGTATAATAATATTAATAATAAAACAACACATAAAGAGTAAGTAATGAGATGTGATGAAATGAAGTGAATGAAATGATTAATTCAAATTACTCATGTTCATAACCCATGTGTGAAGTGTCAATGTCTACAACTGAAAAAGAAATGAGGAAATAAACAAATACAACTAAAATGGGGAAATGCAATACTATCCAAATCAAAATGAAATAATTAACTCTAGTCCTCATCATCACTGCTCAGGATCTCAATGACTGGCACGGGTGGTGGAATCTCAATCCACGAGATGATGTCATCATCAGAGTTAGCCTCGTAGTTGCCCAATTCTGGCTCCTCCTCCATGGGCTCTAGCTCAGGCTCGGGCTCGGGCACAGGCTCGGGCGCAAGTGGAAGATCCTCATCCTCGCCTGTCTCGTCATCATCATCATACGGAATCATGTCCCAAGCAAACCTTGTCAAAAGCTCACTCACCGTGTACTGAAATCCATCAACCACCGCTTTTGCCTCTAGGCTCCTCGCCTGTGACTGATTCCAACAGTCAAGAATAGTGTCGTTCCAATACTCAGGTAAAGCGTTAATCAGGTGATTGACCTGCTCTACCACAGATCCTTCCCTTCCAGAAGCATTCCACTTCTCCAATCGATTAATTATGTAATGGGGTGCATTCTCGGGAAGTCTGGGATCATCCCACCAATCAGCTCGTGCCAACGGGGGAGGGTGAACATGAATGGCGGTGCTCTTACGTGCTGTCTGTCGTGTGCATGCCATGCTAACAACGATACATGCATATATATTTTGGGTTATGATAATGCAACTATAATGAAACATGTACACAATAATACAATGACTGGATAATGTATTGATTGATAATGAATTGAGTGATTGTATTGAATATGATGTGAATGATAATGCATTGAAATGAATAATTGAAGGGGTACATTGGAACTGAGCGATGAAGTAGAGACGGCCGAAAGCATATGGTACTTGTGATCATAATTTAATTTTTATTCAATCTATTTAACATAAAAATTTAAAAAGAGACGGGTCTACAGAAAAGTAAACCGCGCTCTGATACCACACTGTAACAGCCCGTTTTCTAGACTATTTTTAAGTAATTATAAAGCCCCAAAAACAAGCCATGGTATTTAATTTATTTAATTAAATACTATATTTTAAAATCAAGCCATTACGAAAAAAACATAATCATATATAATGTCACAATATTTTATGAAATAAAGTATATTAAAATCATATTCTAAAAAAACTTTAAGAATTTTGATGATGGGATTAAGTAATTGGCAGCGGAAAATATAATTTGTTCAAACTGGCACATCTTAAACATCTCGTCAATCAAATTAACATTCTAGTAGAAATCACTGATAATTTGTTAAGTATCTAGAACATGTAAAAACTTATTAAAATATTTCTCAATTATGACTCTAACACATCAATTCACCATAATAATTTCATCAAGTACTCAATTATAATTACGAACTATATAAATCACCTTAAACACCTAACGTACCATAATTTCATAAGATCTCAACTACCACATACTACAAGTTCAAAACTTCACCATACTTTTGAAATAATGTAATCCTAAATCATAAACATTATATTACACACATTTAATTATTAAATCCAAATAAAGTTTTATTTATTTTATTTTTAATTTTAAAAAAATAAACTATAACAATTAATAACATAATCAAAATTAAATCCTAAGTATGCACCTATTATGAAAATTCATTAGTGAAATTCAAACATGCCAACAACTATATTTTAAAATTTTAGTAACTCCTAAATCACTCACATTATTCACCTATTAATTGATCAAACATACGAAATAACCCGACTTAAAGTAACATAACAATCTAACTCAAATAGTCCAATATCAATTTAAATAAAGTTTCATTACATAATAGATACCACCATATGCTTCCCCGATTCCGTCTCAGCTTTAGTCACTCTTTCCATTTCTACCTGAGGATCAATAATAGGCTGGGGTGAGCTTCTTTTAGCTCGTGAGAGTCACAGTTTATTACATCAATTATAAATACAAAGAAGCATACAGTGTAACATTTATTATAATGATGCGCTTGTATTGGCAAGACACATAGAACTAACTTGTATTGGCAAGTAGTATATTGATAATGGGCTAAACTCATATTGACAAGTAGCATAATGACAATAAGCAAAACTTGTATTGGCAAGTAGCGAATTGTAAATCACTTGTATTGGCAAGTAATAATAAAATAAAAGCACACGTATACAACCAATTAATTATAATTAAAGCAATAAACAGTTAGGACCCCCACCTGGAAATGAGATGATTGCAAATGCAAATGCTGGCAAATTAGTCCAAAGTCCTAGGCTCGTACTCACACCCCTCGATTCCTACAATTAAAAAAAAAGACACAAATAAAATATTTTAAAAATCCGTTGGTGTAGAAACTTTTCAAAATAAGGAAGATGACAAAAGAATTGAATATAATAAAAGGTAGGCTTTGTGGTTTAATCTGGGAGATAGGTATATGATTCTGACTTGAAATTATTTTTTCTCAATAATGGAAATGTTTATGGAATTTGGCCTTTGGCTAATTTGGGCCAATATAATAAAGGGTAAAGGGTTTTGTATCAAAATGTTTGAGAACTAAGTTCCCCTCTCACCATTTCTTTCATTCTCATATACTCCCTCCTCTTCATCATCAACAGACTGCCATTTCTGCAACGATCGAGCTCCCCTTTTTTTTCTATATCTCCTCCCTACCGTACAACACCGTGACAGTGTAACTAAGGGGAACCTGTCCGAGACCGCGATCATGAAGAAACCGCCCTTCTTTATAAAATCGACGATCGATCTTCGGCAGAACCGAATGGCAGAGGATTTACATCAGGCACGAACAATTGACGACAACCGCGACCCGGGTGCCGTCACAGCGGCGACAACTGTTCCGTGGCAGAACGACGGCGACCCAATCAACTCATTGCTGTTGTGTCTGAACTAGGCCGAAAAGTTATAAAAATCAAAATTGAGTTTCTGAAATTCTTCTTGACTTGTACCAAGAAAGAAGTGAGCGGACAAGAACGACTGTTCTCAATTAGAACGGCGGTGATGGTGTAGTTTAGAAGGAGTACTGAAAAAAATGGGGTAATTGGTGGGAGATGATGTTCCAGTGAATTTGTGGGTTGAGAGACGAAGGAAACTGAAATCAAATATTACAAAAGGGGTAGGAGAAGATTTTACCTTTTCACTGTTTTTGCCAAAAGTCCGTAAAATTGATCCAGGATAAAGGTTCTGGTATTTATAAGAACCACTCCCACAAACTACCACTCCAAAAGTCCGTAAAATTGATCCAGGATAAAGGTTCTGGTATTTATAAGAACCACTCCCACAAACTACCACTCCATGATCTCCCACTCCCACAAACTAAAAAAGAAAAACTTTCGGTTATAAGATTCTATCCATCCTCAAATGGATTTGGGCTCATTGGACTATTGGACTATCAATTGTCATAAGGGTATAATTTATTGGACCAGATATGAATATGGATGTAATATATGTAAATGGGCTCTCAAAAAAAAAAAAATGAATGGGCCTTAAATAATTTATTTGGACTAGACAGTCCAAAAATATTAATCATATAAAATGGATCGGCCTATATAAATGAAATGATAATTAAAATTCACAAAATATTTAATTAAATAGACGAAAAAAATTCCCGGACGCTACAATAGCCTTATTATTTTGACCTAAAATTGAGATTATTTTGCATTCTGTAATCATTCTGATCACACCCGATCACATAATAAACATTTCCTCTCTTATGTCCATAAACGTAGCTAACACAATGTTAGTGAATTACGTAAATTCTATTTTCGTTTATTATCGTGTATTTTTCTTGCATCCCGTTATAACATCCTACCTTATTATTACACGTAACCGCAGCCTTAAAGCCCAGTGTATGATAACCTAATGAAAATATCCAAATATAACTCAATTCTTGTTCCATTTTGCGTCATGGAATATAACTAACAAAATTTGTTAGCTTGTGTTTATAAATTTTACATATGGCATAAATATATATGAAAGAGCATGCGGTATACAAAAGCATACAACAAGTCCACAGGAGGAGGATTACAAAGACAATTCACCACTGTCTGAAATGATAACTGTTGTTTTGGGCGTTCCACTCTCAGATCCTTGTGCTTCGATCTTCTTTACTACATCCATCCCAGACACCACTTTTCCGAACACTACGTGACGTCCATCCAACCTGAACATCATAAGTTAGAGCTGTCAGACGGACTAGCAGGACGGGGCAGGACACTAAAACCTTGACCTACCACAGGCCACGGGTTGGGATGGACCAATCCACATTTTTTATATGTATGCATATTTACATATATATTTGGAAATTGTGAAGAAAAGTATATTATTCGAAATCTTGGGCTATAACTAATTATCTAAACAATGTAAGAATTATAATTAAGTTAAAAAAGAAATTATATATTTATTAATTAATTCAACAACTAGAAAAGTCATAGTATAATTCATCATTCATCAATCGGCACAAATCAAAATAATCTTATAGTTATCCACATCTATCAAACATAAAATAAAGCCTACAAGCCTAAAAATCGACATACATTAGGGTCACGTGTATGCATAGTAACATTACTCTCTCCATATATGTGTATATATGTATATACCTAAAAAATGGACTATAATCAATCTAAAAAATGTATTTATCAATTAATTTGACAATTAGAAAAACTCATTATCTTATTCACCTTTTGCTAATATACAAATGAAAATGGTTCTTAAAGTTCTTCCATTTTCCAATATTCGTCAAACATATTTATAATATACAACTCTACAAGTCGATATATAGAGTTGTCAGCAGGCTGGCGAGACAGGCTGGGCAAGTCCATTTTGACAGCTCTACTAACAGACACATATGATATCGTGACCCAAAAAACGAATAAATAAAACCAAACAAATTTGACGAATGTTTGGAACCTTAAAAACACATAAGCTCTTGTTATCAACTAATATTAAGTAGCAACTTCAAACAATTTTCAATTATGAAAGCACTCTAATCAATTAACCATCAAGCTCCATCTTTTCTCTTGATCATCACGTAGATCACTAAAATTTACCTCTTCATCATCCTTTCCAATATCATTTTCTGCCTCATCTTAGGTACCACAAGATAGGTCACTCTCATATAATAATAGATGCCTTTGACCTCTTTTAAGTGGAATTTATGTGACGTTTTACCTATTATCTTCGTTTCTTTTATTGAAATAATCAAGTATAGAGAAGCCCCTCATATATTCTTTCATTTTTTTAAGATTAATGGTTCAAGTCAAACCTCTGTTGCAAAAATTCCGACTAGCTCCGATTAATTACCGATTAGTCACTAGGCGCTCATTGGCCGGCTATGTTTATTTCCCGATTCCTCCCCGCCTAACCATGTCTATTCCCCGATCACCCTCAATCCACAGCCTAACTAACACCTAGTGACTTCTACAACCTTGATTCAAACACATACTTTATCAACAAAAGCGCAAATACACAGGATGTTACAGAGGCACGCCTCCGGGCCACCACGGCCAGCTAAGGAATGATTATCTGAACAGTAGGCAAGATTTGCCGGCTTTGAAAATTGAAACGCATATAGTTAGCCTGCATTTTTATTAAGTTCAGAAGTCTTAAATATGGTTTGCTTACCAGCTTGTCTTCACCGTTGTTATGAAAAATTGCGATCCGTTAGTATCCACACCAGAATTTGCCATCGACAGAACCCCTGTAATAGAGAAACACAATTCAACAGTAATAAGACAGTTTTAGATTTGTACGGTTTGTGTTTGCTTAAATCCAGTCAACATGAGTTGATGACTCGCAGCTAATGGCTTCAGTGACTACTCACCAGGATTGGTGTGTTTCAAAGTGAAGTTCTCGTCCGGAAATTTATCACCATATATCGATTCCCCGCCACTCCCATCACCACGAGTAAAATCGCCTCCCTGAATCATAAAGCTTGGTATGATCCTGTGGAATTTGCTGCCTTTAAAAAGAAGAGGCTTCCCACTTGTCCCAATGCCTTTCTCCCCTGAGTTTAAGGGTTTTTACATTAGAATCTCTAAGTTACCAGCCCTTTTACTCCAGTACTAGGTAGTAGCCGTAGGTATAACCAAGGACGAAAATATCGGTGAAATATTGATATAGGTGGAAATATGGTGCAATTTTAAAAATGCTGAAAAATCTATTAAAAATCTGAAATTTTAACATGATATTTTGACATATTGTTATAACTACTTAGATACACATATTTATCTCAAGATTTTATACAAATGGACATATGTACAGCTAATTTATAAATATTAAACAATATAAACGTTGTTTGGCAATATGATCCACAATATAAAGTTTTTTCATACAACATTACTACCAAAATGATGACTTATGAGGCTCAAATGGAACAAATTCATTACCTTTATCTAAGCAATATTACCACTTTATCGCAATATTCAGATGCCACTCGTATTAACTTTCCATCTCAAATTCACATTTTCCCACCATTTTCACACGAGAGAAAAAAAGGGAAAAACCGAAATTACTGAAATTTTACCGAAACACCGCCGAAACCACACTTTTACCAAAATGTCGCCGAAATTTCGACGAAAGTACAACAAAATATACACTGAATGAACCGAAATCGAAATTTCGTGAAATTTCAGTGACATTTAGATAGAAGTTTCATATCCCAAAAATCGTTTTGGAGACTCGGAAAATCCGAACTTCGCCAAAATTTTGCGATTTTTGCGTCTATGGGTACAACCAACAACGTGACCAAACCAACCTTCACACAACATACAGTGTAGCAGACAACCTAATTAAGAAACTTCACTTGACCAACAGAGATGAAAACCTATGTACTGATACTTTAGTAGAGTTTGCATTTCGTAAAACACGAAATGATAACCATATGCTGATAGCTATGCAGGGCTAGAGCCGGAGTGTCGAAGGATAAAAGACAGAACTTGAGCATTGATTTGATATCAAGCTTCAACCACTCTTTGGGGGTGTTTGCGTAAGCTTTTTCCAAGTGCTTATCACCTTATAACTTGAACAAGGTTGTTTTGGAGTGTTTGACAACTTTAACTTAAAAAAACGTGATTCTAGCCCAAGAGCTGCAGGCAGGAATTTGATCCCCTCCAATTTTTGCTAGAACTCACTTTCGCCTCAAACACAACCCACTTCTTGCACAAGTAGTTTTTCCAAAATCTCTAATTACAATCACTTTTTAAAAGCAAAAGCAATATCAAACACCCCTTTGTCGATGAAAGTGAAAAAAGTTGTTCTGGAGTGTTCATAGACCATACCTAACAAAATGCACAACTACAATGGTTGATCCAGCTGTGAATTCAATATCCAGAGTCCAGACAAATTTAACAAACTTACTAGAATACGTTTAGCAAACTTACTTGAAATCATGATCTCTAAAACAGAAGTAAAGCATTAGAAGGAAGAAGATGTTACTCGGCTACCCGTGCAAAGAGCTCGAAAATTTTCTGCAGTAAAAGATGAGAAATTTAGGCATGGGCACATTAGTGAAAGTAAGCATAATTAATATGGTTTTAGATTCAGTTAGGTGCACTTGAAAGTCTACCTGCAGTCCTCGGTACAGTATTCCCGAATAAGCCCATCACAATACGACCTGAAAATTGCACATGCATCGTAGTTATTGATTGTTCAATATAAACGTGGCAAGACTTTTGCTGTTCAACTGTTAAATTTGAATCACATCAAATCAAAGTTTTAACTGTATTCTAAACTTACCAATGCCAATCAGCAATTTACAATATCAATAGTAGTTTTTGGGTAGTATATACGATTAAAGAGTGTACTGAGACATTCGGTTAATGCAGTAACCATTTGAGTGGAGGCCACTCACACTTTAGAAGTCACTACATCATGCTTGATAATTGTAAAAAATATAGTTATCACAGCGGCCAATTGCAACAGTTATATAAGTTATAAGTTATTATTGCCACAAATTAATGATATGCACAGTGATCATTGTGGAATTAAAGCCTCAAATTACATGGACACAGTATGGACTCGATATTATTATTTATTTATTTATTTGTTTGGGTGGGCAGGGTCAGGGGTGGGTTGAGAAGCAAACGCTCAGTTAATGGCACGACTCATTATTCAGTCACTGCAGATCCTAATTATCTCCCCTATCAGAAAGACAGAAATGTCCAGACATCAGATTTAACTGCAATACTAAATTATTGATATTACTTATAGGCCCAAACGAAGGCCTTAAAATGAGAAGTGTATACACTTCTTTTGCAAATTAATTGATAATGTGACTGGAGCATAAGCTCGAGTTGCAAGAAACAGAAAAAACAAACCAAACCACATCTGAAATCTCGAAATGAAGTTCATTATCTAGTTTCATAGCTTCGCAACCAGATGCCCAAACATCTAGTAGAAGAATATAATGCAAATACAACTTTTTATGGTGGGGTGTTAATTTACCTACTAAAATATCACCCATCTCCACCCAACTAATACTTTACTCACAAATTGGCTCGCATTTAATATCAAAACATGAGTCCAGGCTCCAGATAAAATTTAAAATGAATTATACTCAAAGGATTCTACATAAGATTTCGAATACAACAAAACATTAAAACTAAACATGTTTCTGTATGTCTCACATTGTGAGAATGACTTCTAGGTTGTGAAAAAATATAGTTTTCCACCTTAACCAAGGATAACCACACGTTACCCCTTCTCTACATTCAAAAGCAAATTTCCTACGAGCAACTAGTTGTATTCCCTCCATAATTTTGTGTCTACCTCAACTGAAACCATAAGACAAATCCACTCACATGCACTAACAGAAAATATGATAGCCATAACTTTAATTGTTTTTCTCATTTAACTGTTGCATGTGTGAGTACTAGAACAAACATGTATAATAATTCACTCTTTGCCAGGGCTTTGAAGAACTAAACTTCAAGCACATCATGGCAACTAATTCAAGGAATTTGTAGCATACAACATGGAATTGATTGTCCCATTCGGCGATGGGGGATGAGAGCGCCTAATATCTGAAACCATTTTATGTACCAACATTTCAATCAAGGTGAATCTAATAATACCGCTTGACATTATAATTTCGTATTTTCTATCTTCTGCATATGTTCAAAGTTACACTTACATCATCAGTGGCTGATTAAGGGGGTGTTTAGGTGTTTGCAAACCTAACACACCAACTTATTTAGGTGTTTGGGAATCCAAAAGTGATTTTGGAGTATTTGGGAACTCTTAAAACTCATTGTCAAAATCACTTAAAATATGCTAAGAAGTTGTTATCACTCAGTTTCTACCAGCTTTCGGATTTAAAATCATTTTATTTCCAACAGTACCAAATTCTGATTTTTCTACAAAAATCAATTCAAATCACTTCTCTAAAAGCACAATCATTTGTAAACACCCTCTAAGTATAGTTCTTACATATTTTGAAGCAATTTCTGACAAGTTAAATTTTCTTCCTTGAATAAACAGAAAAACCAGAAGTGTAATGCCAACACTTCTGTGCACAATATAGTAAAAAGCTCATTTATCCATTCAACATCTTGCCTCTAAGCATACAATATACTGAAGTAAAGACGAATTTAGAAGAACAGAAAAACAAAAGTATTCAAACGGAAGTTAACAACAACGAGTGAGAGAGCAAGTAAAACATAAATACCTACGTGCTTTCCATTAATTTCAATGTCAAAATAAACTTTGTTTGTTACTTGGTCCGCATCCTTCAAACTACTCACCTACATAAACTCAAACAATTTGGAAAGAAGTAAATAAATAACTTGTCATACAAGATAAACGAAATCGTCAAACATTCCTCAAAGTAGAAGTTCCGGCTCATAATTTTGCAGATGAAGATTCAATTCGAACCTCACTGGCGAGCTTCTTATCTCCAATTGATTTTTGCTCTGACGAAACTCCTGGATCGCTTAACCGATTCTGATGCCCAAAGATTATGGAATTTTAGGTTAAATATAATGAAAATGAGTAGGAAGCAAAGAGAAATGACCAAAATTAAAATAAAAGGAGAGAAAAAGTACGAGAATCAGAGCGAGAGTTCCAAATAGCACTACAATCCACAGAATTACGACGGGGATTAGTCTTCTTGTGTTGGCCATCGCAGAGGTTTGGCATGAAAATGTCGAGGGAGGAATTATGTCTTTTTCTTAATTTTATTCATATACTTTTTTTTATAGTAACCATTACTAGGGGTGGACATTCAGGAAAATCGAACCGAACCGAATCGAAATTTCGATAAAATAGAATCGAATTTTTTATTTTTTAAAAACTGAATACCGAATCGAAATATATTATTTCGATTCGGTAAAAAATCGAAATATTTCGGTTTTACCAAACGGTTTTCGATTTAAAATCGATTTTTTCTTTAAACAAAAAAAAGTTTATATATTTTGGCAGATTTAGCCCATTTTGGCTCTTTTTTTCATTTTTCGACACTCTATTTGGCACATAGAATCCAAAAACTGCAAAAACCCTAACAAAAGAAAAACAAAAAGGACGACCAAAATAACTAGAAACCTACACATACAATCCACAATCAAACAATCACATAAATAGAAAACCTATTATCCAAATGTCCATCATAAGTCCATTAAAGTTAAATACCAACAACAAGAAGTTTTAAACTTCCACAACAATATTAAATTAAGTCCTACACAAGTTCACTTTCACAAACAAAGCATCAAATTGTCCAAAATAACTTAAAGTCCCAACTTCAAAGTTTCAATCTTCAAACTTCAATCTCCTTCTCAAATCTCAATTGTTCCAACTTCCAAATTATCAAATCTTCATCTCCCACCCTATATACTACAAGAAATTGCTTAGTACAAACAAACACACCAAAAAAAAAATATATATATATATATAATAATAATAATAATAATAATAATAATAAAAAAAAATAATAATAATAATAATAATAATAATAATAATAATAATAATAAATTGCTTGATATAAAAAATTTACCTTCAAATTATCACATGCCAAGAATGGTGGAGCTTGATCCAGAATTTATCACAAGTTCTAACCCAAAAATATTTATAAGGACATTTTAATTGACAATTTAATTTAAGAATTCTTTTAAGTTTATCTTTTTCAAGTTTTTGGTGGAACTCCTCATCCTCCGCCATAGAACTAGGTGGATTTTGTCGAAGCCAATCTTGGCCACAAATCAAGGCTTGAGCCATTCTTGGAGTAAGTGAAGCTCTAAAATTATCAATGACTTGACCACCAGTGCTAAAGGCACTTTTGAAAGCAACGGTAGAGATGGGCATACCTAGCACATCACGAACCAATCGTGATAAAACAGGGAACCTATAGCTATTCGTTTTCCACCAATCAAGGATGTTGAACTTTGGAAGATCTTTGGTGATTGGTTCTTGGAGATACAAATCTAACTCCGATTGAGCCCCAACTCCATCTTCAGATAACATTTGCATGTACCTTTTTTTGCTAAGTCTTATACGTGCCCGTTCATCCTCTCCATCACTTCCCAAATTAGAACTTTCGACAATCCCATTAGCACTAGAAGAAGTTGCACTAGTTCCACACATTGCCCCATACATAATCTTGTATTCCCCAAAGACATCGACCAAAACACTTTTTATCTTGAATGTCATGTCAAGCGCTTGTGATGCACACAAGAAGAGGTACTATCTTTACAAAAGGTAATCATTATGCTTCTAAGAAATGATTGTGATTTCTTGGAATATTAGAGGTATTAATAATAGGAAGACTCAAATCTACTTGAAAAATCTCATCAAAAAAAAGAAACCTGATGTGCTAGCTATTTTAGAGACTAAGTCTAATAATCCTGATTTGTTCTTTATTTAGAGTCTAGGTTTTCAATATGTGCTAGTGAATAAGAATGCCAAAATTTGGGAACTTGACACACACTTAGTTGTTGTAACTAAATCGAACAACCGCAAGTATACGGCGTCGAAGTAGCACTATGTGAGCACAAGGTCGATCCCACGAGGAATCGGCCCAATATCGAAAAGATGAAGTAATCCAAACATTTAAGTGGCTAACTAGACGATCGAGATTGGTTTTGTATTTTTAAACTCTAATTTAGATCAACAAGCAATTGAAACTAATAAGATAGACTAGATGGCAATTTATAGGGAAGAACCGATTAATAAGGGTAATCTAGGCTTAGATTTCGATTAGGGTAATTAGCAATTATTATCTCGATTATTTCAACCTTTAAACCGAATGCTACGTATTAGGAAACGATCACAAATTATATGTAAGATCCCCTCTCGGAGCAACTTACGTGTTAATTGTATAAGATTAATCACCGTCTCCGGCCGATTAATCAAATACAACTCCTAATCGGTCTTAAGATCAATGTTCCCACAATTAACTCAAACCTCTCGTTTTTATTGCCTAATCATGTCGATTAATGTGATCTCGAATCAAATTTCCCCTCTCGGTTTCAATTTAATCCTCAATAATGTTAAACAAGTGATCAAATCATTCAACAAGCATAATAAACCATTTATCAACTAATAGCATAGCACGGGATTAAATTAATCGAGTAAAATCACTAATCACCCATAATCTACTTTCTAAACCTAGATTAAGAAAATTAGCCAACCATGATCATCATAATAAATAAACACAAATATATAGACGTAATCATGTTTATACAAAATTTAGATGAAAATGGAAGGATAAAACCTATTGAAGAAATAAATCTTGATCTTCAAGTAATTCCCCCAAAATGCTCTCTAGCTTTCTCTCTCTAAAAAGTAAGTAAAGTGAATAGTGTCTGTTCCAAAAATCTGAAAATCTTAGTTTATACCCCCATTTGGGGCTTTTTTTACAAAGTCTTGGGCTCAAAATTACATAAATGGGCTGAAATTAGGCCAATTCCGGAGTTTGTGCACGGTCATGCCCGTGCAAGGCTGAACGGACTGTGCACAACCCCTGAAATCACCTATTCTCTGGACAAGCTTGCACGGTCCGTGCACGGTCACACGGTCATGACCGTGCGCCGTGTATGGCTGCCCCTGCTTTTTGCGCGCACGGGCCGTGCACGGTTTGTGAAGGCATGCACGGTTGTGACCGTGCACGGCCCAATTTTGGCCCGTTTCTTCATTCCTCGGGTTTTTTCTCGATTTCTTCGACTCCAATCTACTCGTCACCTCTTTGTATACTTTTTTACCTGCAAAATGCTTGAAAATGAGGTTTTCCAACAAGAGAAGAAATACGAAGAATATAACAAATGGGTGTTTAAAAACTACAAATATATGTTAAAAACACATACTTTAATCCTATTTTTCACTCTAAACAACCCATTTGTCAGTCCTTTGGAAGGATCCCATTAAAGTAGACTTGTTATTTGTCTCTGATCAGTTAATTGGTGTGGTTGTGAGTAATTCTGTCATTGATTGTCGGTTTTTTGCTTCATTTGTTTATGCTTCTTGTGATAGAAAGGAGAGGTTGGTTTTATAAGATGAGCTTAGAGTGAATAATCATTCCTCTGAGCCTTGGATGGTAAGTGGTGATTTTAATACAATACTTACAGCTGAGGAAAAACGAGGGGGAGGACCTCTGAAGTTACAGTCCATGGATGATTTTGGTAAAATGATCCTAGATTGTGGCTTAGAGGATGCTGGTTACTGTGGGTCTACATACACATGGCATGCGAACCATGTGTTTGTCAGATTGGACAGGACTTTAATTTCTACAAAATGGGTTGATTTGTTCAATAAATTTGAAGTTAAGCACTTAGTTAAGGGGCCTATTGTCCATTGTTAATGTCATTGCTTTCTGATAATGGTTCACATAGACCCTCCTTTCGGTTTATTAATGCATGGTCTAAACATCATGATTTTTTTAGGACTGTAAAAGAGTCCTGGGAATTTCCTACAGGACAGAGAGGTATGATTAATTTTCAGCAGACACTGTTTAGGCTAAAAGCTTGCCTTAAATTGTGGAACAAAAATGTTTTTGGAAATATCATGGACAAGGTTAAAATAGCTGAGGATAAATTGATTGAGCAAGAAAATGTTTATTTGATAAATCCAAATGACTCTGAACTCTGCTTGCTCAAACAAAGGTAAGCTGAACTGATTCATTGCTTGTCTTTGGAAGAGTCTTTTTGGAAACAAAAAAGCAGCCTGCAAATGGCTGAAGGAAGGAGAAAAAAACACAGCCTATTTCCATGCTTTAGTAAAGAAAAAAAGATTTAAGAATAGGATTTCTGAAATTAAAATAAATGAGAATTTGGTAAATGATCCTCAGGTTATAGCAACATCTGCTTGTGAATTCTTTGAAAAAATGTTTAAATCTGAGGAATGTGACCTGGATAGCCCTATTTTTAGCATTATCAAACCACTCATCAGCCAATCTGAAGCTAGCAAGCTTATTGCTAGGCCTGAACTGAGGGAGGTTCATGATGTGGTGTTTGATATGGATAAAGATAGTATGGCAGGACCAGATGGATTTTCTGCTCACTTTTTTCAAGTATGTTGGGATATTATCAAGGATGATCTTCTTGAAGCTGCTAGGGAATTCTTCTTGGGTATTCCTATGCCCAGAAGTTTCACTTGCACTTCAATTTCACTTATTCCTAAAAAAGAGCATTCTATCAGTTGGGCTGATTTTAGACCAATCAGTCTGTGTAATGTCATTAATAAAATTCTTTCTAAACTGGTTAATAATAGGCTGTCCCAGCTTCTTCCTACATTAATCCCTCCATTGCAAAGTGGGTTTGTTCCATCTAGGATATAGCTGATAACATTATTCTTGCTCAAGAAATGGTTAATGATCTTAATGCTAAAAATAAAGGGGGTAGAATGATCTTGAAAGTGGATTTACAGAAAGCATATGATAGAATTGAATGGGGGGCCCTTTACAAAGTGCTTAACCTGTTGGGATTTCCTAGTTTGTTTGTGACTTATGTGTGCAATTGTGTGGAGAACTCTTGGTTTTCCTTGTTGATTAATGGTGCACTAACTGGTTTTTTTAAATCTACTCGAGGTATAAGGCAAGGGGATCCATTATCCCCTAGTTTGTTTGCATTGTTTTCTAATCTGTTGACCAATGGATTATTGGAGCTGTATGAGCTATATCCTGGCCTAAGGTACTATAAAAAAGGTATGCTTATACCCTCTTTGTCATTTGCTGATGATACAGTGACTTTTGCTTCTACTGATGTGGCTTGTTTTAAGAAACTGTTACATTTCCTTAACTGTTTTGAGCTGGCTCCTGGGCAGAAAATTAACTTTTCTAAAAGCTCTGTAATCTTTGGAAAACATACTGTGGGGTATAGGAAAGGGAGGATCTTGGAATTGTCAAATTTTATTGAAGAAGATCTCCCTTTTAAATATTTGGGTATCCCCCTATAAGGGTAAAATTAAGAATAGCTTATTTCAAGAACTGTTTGAAAAGATTAAAAATAAACTGTCTGGGTGGGATAAATTGTTCCTTAGTATGGGAAGTAGGCTTGAGCTTATTACAAGTGTTTTAGCTTCTATTCCCTGATACACCCTTAGAGTTGTGGGCCCTACAAAAACTGTTGTAAAGCGATTTCACAGGTTGTTCAACAGTTTTTTGTGGGGTTCAAAAGCTGATCAAAGGAAAATACATTAAGCCTCTTGGGAGCAAGTGTGTTTTCCAAAAGCTGAAGGTGGTTTGGGTATGAGAAGTTTATTTGATATTAATAATGCCTTTGCTGTTCACTCTTGGTGGAAATTGAGAACTTCAAACGCACTTTGGTGTCAGTTTTTAACACAAAAATATCTGAAAAACACACATCCATTTAATGCGGATGTTGTTAGAAATCAATCGCACTTTTGGAAAAGGCTTCTTAAGGTTCAAGCATTCACTGATGAAAATATTTTTTGGAGGGTTGGAAAAGGGGATATCTCATTCTGGTTTGATAATTGGATGTGTGACTCTCCTTTATGCAGATTTGTGAGTGTCTTTAATTGTAATGATAAGGTTAAGGATTTCTGGGATAATGATTGTTGGAATTTGCAAAAATTATCATGCTTATTGCCTGCTCACATTATTGAAAAGATTCAATGCTGCTCGGTTAATCGCAATTATTTGGATAGACCTGTTTGGAAACTCACTAGTAATGGTCTCTTCACTTTTTATTCTGCTTGGAATTCCCTGAGAATGAGCAGGCCCTTGATGGTCTGGCATTCGATGATGTGGCCCAAATCTGTGCTTAAATCCCACTCAATGTTCATTTGGAGGTTGGTTAATTCTTTTGTTCCTCTTGATAACAACCTCAGAAATAAAGGATTTGAGGTCGTTTCTATTTGCCCGTTGTGCGCTAATGCTTGTGAAGAGACTAAAAATACACTGATCCACTGTCCTTACTCTCTCTCAATCTGAAAACATTTTGCTTCCTTGTTTCAGATTGATATATATCCTAACTGTTCTGTTCAAAGTCTGCTTGACCTCTGGTTTGGTAGAAATCGCGGTAATGATCACATCAGGGTTACTCTTCCTTTCCTGATTTTCTGGTACATTTGGTATGCACGTAATTTGGCCAAATTTCAGGACAAGTCCTGCCTGCTACCCAAATCCAACGAATGGTAGTAGATAAGCTTAGATTTGCATCTAGTGTTGATCTGTTGCCCGTTGGATTCTGGAATGGCAGCTGGTATCTTGCAGCAAATTGGCATATTCCTTTGAGAATCAAAAGAGGGAAAACACCGGTTTTAGTAAAATGGATACCCCCAGATGATGATTTCTTTAAACTAAATACTGATGGGGCAAGTAAAGGCAACCCTGGACCAGCTGGTTCAGGTGGTTTGGTTCGAAATAAGGATTGTAGCTTTATAGCTGGATTTTGGACATTTTTGCAGATTTCTGATAATATTACTGCTGAGTTATCTGCCATTGTACAAGGTCTTACTCTTTGCAGAAAATTGGGTATAAGGAAAGTGTGGCTTGAAGTGGATGCATTTGCTGTAATATTCATGCTGAAAAATGATGTGGTGGGTGGCTGGAAACATCAGCAGCTGTATGCAGATTTTTTGAAACTCGCAGATGAATTGTTGTTGCGGATTTCACATATCCACAGGGAAGGAAACAAAGCAGCAGATTTCTTGGCAAATAAAGTTGTTCAAGATCGAAGCAGTTTTGAATTTTTTGATTTAGAGCAATGTAATAGACTTAAGGGGTTCATTGCTATAGATGCTTTGGGAATGCCTAATTTCAGATTTCCTTAAACTTGTAATGGCAGATTTGATGTTTGTGACTGTTCCAGAATTGATTCAATAAACAGGTAGGGGATCCGCCTAATCCAACCATCACACTGATGGATTCAGAAAAAAAAAAAAAAATTATGAAGACAGACACAAATTCTCGATTTTTTTAAGATTAGAAATTTCTCCACAATCCATTATTATTTAGTAAATTTCTAAAAAATTTAAACAAGTCGTTACTAACAAGCTAAATTTTATATTTTAAAATTCTAACTCCACAAGCCCACCTATTTAAAATAATAAGTAAACAAAATACATTTACTTAATTTTTCAAAATCACTAACTAAACGATCCAATTTTCAAAGTTAAATAAATAAAATAAGGCAAGCGATTATCCCCTAATTAAGAAGTAAATAAATAGAACTAATGCGGAAGCATTCCCCAAAAAGTTAGTTAACTAAATAAAATAAATTCAAATAACGTGGCCAAACTTAGAAAAGAAAAATAATGAGAAACTTTCTGAAATAAAAATAAGTTCAAATGGCGAAAATAATTAATATTCATATGCTCCAGTCCGACTCGCTCCTCCGCCGGCACCAAGCTAATCTGTAAGGGTCATAATGGGATGGGGTGAGCTTCCTTCAGCTCGTGGAAGATTACCATTTATCACAAAAAATATATAACAAAAAGGCATACGTAGTACAATTATAATGATGTGCTTGTATTGGCAAGTCACATAGAACTAACTTGTATTGGCAAGCAGCATACTGATAATGACTAAACTTGTCTTGACAAGTAGCAAATAAGTCAATTACTTGTATTGGCAAGCAATCTATACTATATAATATAACAAAATCCGCCAAAAATAGTAATATCAACATTTTCCCGCCTAAAACAACATTACTAATTCTGGTAAACTTCAATATTAGCTGCATTAATTGGTTAAGCCTTATATATGGTATAATTGGCTGCATTAATTGATATTACCTTATACTCCCTCCGTCCCGGCTTAACCTGCCTAGGTTGACCGGGCACGGGGATTAAGAAAAAACATATTTTGTGGAATCTTTGAATTTTTTAAAGGTGGAGATTGTGAGAGAAATTTGCTATTTATGGGGTAGGCAGGTTAAGGTGGGACAAACTAAAATGGCAAGTAGGCAGGTTAAGCTCGGACGGAGGTAGTATATGTTAAAACATTCAAACCATTTAATTCCGGAATTGCATTTAAATTTGGTAATAAGTTACAATTGATTTACACGAATCTCGCAACATAATTTTTTCAACTCAAAACTCAAGACAGTATATCATATTATAATTTCCAAAGATTGTGATTGATAAGTATTCATATTCTTGGCTCGATAATGAAGCCCAATTGATTTTTCTCCAGGAAGGTGTTTTTCTTCAGGAACCATTGTATTTCAATCTGTGTAGTTTTGAGTGTCAGAGTTTAATAATAAACCTCTCGGTAGTAAAAAATGAATCCTCAAAAATATCATAAGTAGCTAAGAACAAAACAATTAAAAAGATATAACTGAATGTTTCTTGCTCTTGAATTCTTGAACTCTTCCTTGAATCCCTTGCTTGACACTCCAAATTATGACATAAGATGTATAAAAATTTATCTTTAGGTCCCCCTTTATAGTTGGGGAATTAAGATATGAGTTGAAGGGTGAAAATTCTCAAAAAATTAGGAAAAAACGCATGTAAGACTCGACTCATATCGCATGGGCCGTGTAATGGGCTGGGTGACCCAAAACTGCATTCTTCTCCAACTTCAATGTCGTCATATTTGGAGGTCTTATGGTTAGAATTTGGAAACAACTATCTATACATCTATACATCTATACATAATATAATAACAAAATCCACTGAAATTAGTAACTTTGAAGTTTTTCCGCCCAAAATCTATTACCAATTCTGGAAATCACAATTTTTGGTATATAAAATTCAACCCAATATAAGACACAATTATTTGCAATAACTTGCCATATATTAGCCTAAATAAATATGATAAAGCTATTTGGGCTGATTTTGTCTGGGCCGAAAAAAACATATTTTTTTAAAATTATTTTCTTTTTATAAATTTATTGACTATTATTAATGAAAAATTATTTATGAAGACGGTAACTAATTTTTAACATTACAAATATATCCTCTGTCAACCGCATATTGCAATTCCAGCTCCAATCATCAACATGACTTCTATGGAAGGATACTAGAGATATTCATACATTAAGAAAAATAAATATCCATTCTAATATATATTTTAGTCTTTAATACTTTTCACTGCACTCTTTTTCCATTAACATATAATTTTTCATATCTTATTATTTATTGATTGTAATATTTTATTATATTAAAATTATATAAAAATATAAAAAAATATTAATCTATTCATTTGTACTTATAAACCGTGCATCGCACGGGGATACTACTAGTAATGAAATAAAAGCACATGTAGACAATTGATTATACAATTAAAGTAATAAAACAGTAAAACCCACACCTGAATTGTCTTGAGTAGAATTGATGGAATGACATGCAATATTAAGCCCGTGGTCCGAATGTCGTATAACCTATACGTATAAGGCACGTATATTTTAATTTTTATTATAATTATTAGAGCTTATTTAAGGAATAAGATTTGTGGAAAGGCATGGAAAACTTGTGAACAACTTGAGTCAGGATTATTTTGGAAATTGAGTAGTTGACGAAAAATTGATCGAATAAATTTTTCAGAATATATGAAAATCTGTGATTGAGTTCCTAACCTTGACATTGGAACAAATTCATTTCCTATAGCCTAATAGTACCCAATTAATAAGTCTAACCCCAACAATCTTGCAAATGGCTAGATAAATAAACAATAACAACATAGGAAATAAAAGAGAAGTAACTATCCTATTCCTAGACTCAAAACTCACGCACACATACAATTTACCATTAATTATCCACTTTTCCACTATTCTCTCTCCTACAACTAATATGAAACATCATCATCACCATAAATAATCACCAAGTCAACTCTCTCTCCTCGTTAGTTGTCTACAGACAAACATATAAATTTCAAGCTGTTTCATCTTTCTCTGTTTACTGGACTATCACTATTCCTGCCCCACTTTCTTCCTCCCCTTCAGTTTGTCTTCTTTCTTTTTTCTTTTTTTTAACACAAAACGCGCACACACACACACACCTACACACACAAAACACGCATGCACACATTGAGAAACACATCCGCGCACACACTAACTGATACATGGGTCCCCTAAAATCACCCACACACGTACATATTTATACACATGCCACACATATAAACATGCACCAACACACACACTAGCAGATTTCTAGAGTCCGACCCAGTTTCTCCAATTTCTTATTTACTATAGGGCAACGAGGATTGTTTGTAAAGTGACGGCACTCCGTCGAATTATCTGATCAGTAGCAGAATTTAAAGAATGATAATTGGAGAATTCAATTTATTCTGCGAAGAAGACGTATCATTGCATAAGAGAAAGAGAAAGAGACAGATACAGTGTAATACCTCGTCAAGAATTAGCTGAGAGTGTTGTGACTGTAGAAGAATTTGACTGCATTTTTCTTATGTGGGAATATATAATTTGGCTACGTATTACATATATAGTGTATTTCGACTAGGTTTAGGGGTATTTGGATAGATTTATCAGATTTTAAGAAATCTTTATCAGTAGTAATTAGCGTAATTCAGTTGTTGGAATTCTGAATTTCTTTGGGCTCAAGACATGGGCCCTTGCACATTAGTGAATTGGGCTTGAGTCTTGGGTTCAAAGAAATGGACTTATTATGACATGTATGAATAAATGAATGAATGAAATAAATTGATTCCTATTGAGACATCGGGCTTAAATAAATAAATAATAAACCAGTAATTTGCAAATAAATGGATTCACAAGCTAATAATAATAATTCCCAATATAAATTGAACTCGAAAAATATTAAATGGCCAAATTGAATTGATGTTGGGCCTAACCCAACATTGAATAAATGAATAAAATGATTGGCCAATTTAATAAATCAAGTCAATTAATAATAATAATAATAATAATAATAATAATAATAATAATAATAATAATAATAATAATAATAATAATAATAATAATAATAATAATAATAATAATAAGAATAAGAAGAAGAAGAAGAAGAAGAAGAAGAAGAAGAAGAAGTAAGAAAAATATCGGGCGTTACATCATACCCCCCGTTGGAAAAAAATTCGTACCCAAAAATTGCAAACGTACCTCGAGAAAAAAATTCGGGATAATGAGCTCGAAGTTCCTCCTCGCGCTCCCACGTAGCTTCTTCCTTGCTATGGTTTTTCCATTGCACTTTCATCAGCACCGTCTCCTTATTTCGTAACTTGTGCACCTTCTTGTCAAGTATTTCCTCGGGTTGTTCGTCATATGTGAGGTCCTTGTTAACTTCCAAAGTAGAGTAGCTAATGATATGACTCGGATCATGCAAGTACTTCCTCAATATGGACACATGAAAAACATCGTGGGCAGCCGAAAAATCGGGTGGCAAAGCCAATTGATACGCCAAATCTCCAATCCGCTCGAGAATCTTGAATGGTCCCACATATCTCGGTCTAAGCTTACCTCTCCTTCCAAAATGAACCACCCCTTTCATTGGGGCCACCTTCAAAAATACCTTCTCGCCAACTTGAAACTCGAGATCTTTCCTACGCTGATCAACGTAAGACTTTTGTCGATCTTGAGCCACTTTAATCCTCTCTTGGATCTTCTCTACCACCGCAATTGTATCCTTAAGCATCTCGACCCCTAGCAATTTCTTTTCTCCGACTTCATGCTGATAAACTGGTGATCTACATCTCCTCCCATAAAGAGCTTCATAAGGTGCCATTCCAATCGTCGCTTGATAGCTATTGTTGTAGGCAAACTCCACTAATGGCAAATGACGTTCCCAATTGTCTCCCATGTCGAGAATACATGCTCTCAACATGTCTTCAAGCGTCTGAATAGTTCTCTCGGACTGTCCATCAGTCTGGTGGATGATATGCGGTGCTAAAATTCAACTTCGTTCCCAAGGCCTCTTGCAAACTCATCCAAAATTTTGATGTGAAACGGGTATCTCGATCGGAGACTATCGAGACAGGCACGCCATGAAGTCTCACTATCTCTCGGATGTACAACTGAGCATATTGGTGCATTTGATAATCCATCCTCACTAGTAAGAAATGCGCTGACTTGGTGAGTCGATCTACAATAACCCATATTGTATGTTTCCCCTTCTTAGTTCGTGGCAGACCCACTACAAAATCCATCGTGATATGTTCCCATTTCCACTCAGGGATATGGAGTGACTTTAGCAGTCCAAAAGGTCGTTGGTGCTCCGCTTTCACTTGTTGTCAAACAATGCATCGTCTAACAAAATCGTCAACTTCCCTCTTCAAACCATACCAACAAAAAGTCTCCCTCAAATCATGATACATATTAGTGCTTTCGGGATGAGTAGTGTAAGGTGTAGAATGCGCTTCTACGAGAATCAATCTCCTCAACTCCTTATCTTTAGGCACACAAATTCTCCCTTGGAAGTACATCGTACCATCATCCAATACCTCAAATCCCTTGCCCTCTCTGGCAAGAGCACGTTCTTTCATCAACAGTATGAACTAGTCTTGAGCTTAGCCCTCCTTGATTCTCTTCTTCAAATTAGGTTGCACCGTTAAGGCTGTCAAGTAGGAGTTAACAGTCTTCGGTGGTGCAACTATCTTAATACTCATTCTCTCGAACTCTCGAACTAGATCCTCCTTCACAGTCAACACACAGTTCAAATCTCCCCTCGTCTTGCGGCTAAGGGCGTCTGCTACCACGTTTGCCTTGCTAGGGTGGTAGTGGATGGTAACATCATAGTCTTTCACCAGCTCTAACCATCTTCGTTGCCTCATATTCAACTCCTTCTGAGTGAACAAGTATTTAAGGCTCTTGTAATTGGTGTAGATCTCACATGTACCTCCGTAGAGATAATGCCGCCAAATCTTCAAAGCATGCACGACTGGAGCCAACTCCAAGTCGTGTGTGGGGTATTTTACTTCATGTGGCTTCAATTGCTTTGATGCACAGGCTACCACTTTGCCACGCTGCATTAGCACACATCCTAATCCTTGCTTCGATGCGTCACTATAAATCACGAACTTCTCTGATGGATCTGGGATGGCTAAAACATGGGCAGTCGTCAACCTTTTCTTAAGCACTTGGAAACTCTCTTCACACTTCTCATTCCGCAATAACTTCTCTCCTATTCTTGTTAATCGCGTCATCGGAGCCGATATCTTGGAGAACCCTTCCATGAACCTCCGATAATAGCCTGCAAGTCCCAAGAAACTGCGAACCCCATTCGCACTCGTCGGCACTTCCCAATCATTGACGCATCAACCTTGGCTGGGTCAACCTCTATCCCTCGAGCTGTGACAACGTGCCCGAGAAACACTACTTTGTCCAGCCAAAACTCACACTTGCTAAATTTGGCATATAACTTCTCCCGCTGAAGTGTCTCCAGTATGATCCTCAAGTGTTCCTCGTGCTCCTTCCTATCTCTCGAGTACACTAGTATGTCATCGATAAAGATAATAACAAAATTATCCAAGTAAGGATGGAAAACTCACTTCATCAAGTCCATAAACACAGCTGGCGCGTTGCTCAATCCAAATGGCATAACTACGAACTCGTAGTGACCATACCTCGTCCGGAAAGCTATTTTAGGAATATCAATCTCCCTAATTCTAAGCTGATGATATCCGGACCTCTGATCAATCTTCGAAAATACTCCTGATCCTCTCAATTGATCGAACAAGTCTTCTATGCGGGGTAGTGGGTACTTGTTCATTATCGTGAGCCGATTCAACTCACGATAGTCGATGCACATCCTCAAAGTTTCGTCCTTCTTCTTCACAAACAAGACTGGAGCACCCCATGGTGACACACTTGGTCTGACGAAACCAATATCAAGTAGCTCTTGAACTTGCACCTTGCGTTCTTGCAACTCCTTCGGTGCCATTCTGTAGGGGGCCTTCGATGTAGGAGCAGCGCACCAGGTACTAAATTAATGGTAAACTCTACTTGTCTATTTGGTGGAACCCCAGGTAGATTCTCTGGAAAAACGCCTGCATACTCTCGAACCACTTAAACATCATTCACTGTCAATGTTGGTGTTGTGTTGTCTACCATATTCACTAGATAGCCTTGGCACGCTTCTTTCCTCACCATCTTCAGTGCTTTCATTGCCGTGACAACACGTGGAACTCGACAACGAATGTCGGCTCGGTGATGGGACAAGCAGTCCATCCCCAAAATAACATCAAAGTCATTCATATCGAGAATATACAGATCAGCAGACAAACTATAACGATTCAAATCTACACTTATACCCTCAACTATGAAATTAGCAGTAACTATACGGCCCGCAGGTATACTAATTTCTAGGGGTTTTAAAGCTTCAGAGCTTTTGCAACCAATCATTGTAAAGAATCTCGTAGAAATGAACGAATGAGATGCACCAGTATCAAATAACACATAAGCAGGAATTCCAGCAATAACCAACATACCTGCCAAAGTAGTCGGATTCTCATCCACTCCTGATTCTAGCAAACTGAATATTCTTGCTCGTCCTCCATTTCCTTGACTTGTACTTTCTCGGTTAGCTGCTGGAGCATTACCCTTCTTCGGACACTGCCATATCATGTGGCCGATCTCGTGACAGTGATAACATCTGTTCTGAGCTCTCAGACAAGGTCCTGAATGTCTCCTCTGACAGGTGGAACAAACTGCATTACTTCCTTGGCCCCTAGGCATTAGGTGTCCCTCAACCTGATTCTTCTTCTTGTTATTATTCTCCACTGGTGCTTCATACATCTTTCTGTTGTTTGATCCCTCAGCAACTTGGACCCTAGACCTCTCGAGTTCGTGACTTACAGCCAAATCTTCCGCACGCACTACTGCATTTTTCTTATGTGGAAATGTATAATTTGGCTACGTATTAGATATATAGTGATTCCAACTAGGTTTAGGGGTATTTGGATAGATTTATCAGATTTTAAGAAATCTTTATCAGTAGTAATTAGCGTAATTCAGTTGTTGGAATTCTGGATTCCTTTGGGCTCAAGACATGGGCCCTTGCACATTAATGAATTGGGCTTGAGTCTTGGTCTCAAAGAAATGGGCTTATTATGACATGTATGAATAAATGGATGAATGAAATAAATTGATTCCTATTGAGACACCGGGCTTAAATAAATAAATAATAAACGAGTAATTTGCAAATAAATGGATTCGCAAGCTAATAATAATAATTCCCAATATAAATCGGACTCAGAAATATTAAATGGCCAAATTGAATTGGTGTTGGACGTGCCTAACTCAATATTGGATAAATGAATAAAATGATTGGCCAATTTAATAAATCAAGTCAATTAATAAAAAAAAAAAAAATAATAATAATAATAACAATAATAATAATAATACTAATAATAATAAGAAGAAGAAGAAGAAGAAGAAGAAGTAAGAAAAATACCGGGCGTTACATTAATATTTTATACTCCATCTCACAAAGTATTCAAATATAATCATATTATCTATTATCTATTAATTATTATAGATTTTGATGTTATGTTGACTTTATGCGGACGAATATGGAAGAGATAATGACAACGATATTTGCAAAGTATATGAAGCATTTTACATAACCATACTTGTATTATGCAATTTAACATTTTCAGTTTTTACTTTTTATGTGACGAATTTACGTACGTAAAGGTAACAAAACAACAGAATTTTGTGGCAACAAATCTTTCCATAAATCACTGTAATTACTCGCATTAAAACAAAAACATAAAGAGAATTTTATGACAACAAATCTTCCCCATAAATTAGTGCAATTACCTAAATCAATTAAAATCCAAAATTTATTTTTAGAAACTGCAAATGAGCGGAAAAATAAAAAAATTCCTTATTAAGAAGGTTGCACTTTTATACTACCTCCGTCCCAACTTAACCTACCTACTTGCCATTTTAGTTCGTCTTACTTTAACCTTTCAGCCCCATAAATGACAAATTTCTCTCACAATCTCCACCCTCAAAATCTCCATTCTCAGTCTCCATCTTTAAAAAAGTAAAAAATTCCACAAAATCTATTTTTTCTTAACCTCCGCGCTCGGTCAACCTAGGTAGGTTAAGCGGGGACGGAGGGAGTATATTATAAGATAAGATAAGATATGATATGCGTGACAACTTATATAGTAACATCGACTGAATTTTAAAAAAGGATCTAAAAATGCACAATACGTGGAAGTTGCACAAAATATAAAGCTACACCACTACCATCTTAAAGACAAGAATAAGTGAAACTAAAATTAAAATAAAAAAACGAATAAATTATAAATAAAGCAGGGGAAATTATTATTCTGTTCTCTAATGACAAAATGTTGAAGAAACGAGGGAAAAGATTAGAATTTTAGTTGAACGATATAGAGAAAAAGAAAGCAAGACTTAACAATAATTTCCAACCACTTAGAAGAAATGATAGTGGGAATAGATTCTCCAATAAAGATAAACAATTTTGGGGCAGAAAAGAAGAAAAAAGCACAACAGAAAGACACGTGCAACAATTTCATAAGAATTAACAATGTCCAAAGCAAAAGGATTCTCTTATATTAAACAGTAATTCTTGCATAAATCACTGCATGGATCTTAAATTTATATTATTCAGATTAAGAGGATGTTTGGCTAAGTTTATAAGCTCCTAAAAACATCTTATAAGATGTTTAGGAGCTTATAAGCTCTTGCAAAGTGTTTGGCAAAATAAGATGTTTAGGAGCTTATAAGATAAAAAAATAAGTTCTAAGAGCTTATAAGATCTAAAAAAAATAAGTTGCTATACCCCAACTTATTTCCATCTTATTTTTTAAGATCTTAATTATTACACTCAAATTTCACACACAATTCACACACTTACACACATTACACACATTACACACATTTCACACACTTCACACACTACACACACTACACACACTTCACACACTACACACATTTCACACACTACACATACTACACACAATACATACACTTCACACACTACACACACAACACACACTTCACACATTTCACACACTATACACAATTCACACACTACATACATTTCACACACTAATCAAAATGTGCGTTTAATATTAATTTTTAAATTAGACCCAAATTTATAGTTAGATCACTATATTCAATTGCAAGCTTATAAGCTCTTTTATCCAAACACTTGTTAACTTATAAGCTCCTTAAAAATTACATCTTATAAGCTCTTGAAACAACTTATAAGATGTTGGAGCTTATAAGATGTTTAAAATAAACTTAGCCAAACACCCTCTAAGTAACGGATCATGAAAAAATATCAACAACAATGTGTTACTTTTTCTGAAAAAAAATATTATCATTTAGCATAATATATTTTAACAAAAATACTAATACAATTTTAAAATTATACTCCCTTCGTTCCAGTTTAATTGACCTACCTTCCGTTTTTTTTTTTCTCAATTTAATTGACCTAGTCATAAATAACAAATTTCTCTCAAAATCTCCACTCTTAATCTCCACATTTAAAAAAGTGAAAGATTCCACAAAATCTGTTTTTTCTTAATCTCCGTGCCCGGCCAAGATAGACTAATTAAGTCGGAACGGAGGGAATATATTTTTCCAGAATAAGTAATACATTTTCAGAAAAAACTATCCATAATCCAAATTTTACGAATTTAAAATTCGTACAATTAGTGTATACGGAATAACTCTATATTAAAATAAATAAATGAAACACTGGGGTACCTACCTACTATCCTCCTTCAACAGCAAGAAAACTGGAATCTAGTGAATTTGTTAAACGGACTAATTTAGCTACTTACTTTTTTGAAAGCAAAAGTCGGAATGCCACTAAACACACAAAAATGTGAGGCTAAACATATCGCATCTATCGTCGCATTATACGGTTCGAATTTTCTACCACATTTAATACAACATTATATATATGTATCATGTGTGCTATTAAAATATAGTAAAAGATGTTATATTGTATGGAATAGAATATAAAAAATGCACATTATAAGGGATGATTTCATACAATTCAAATATATCTATACATACACATATATTTATATATACATATATATATAATCCAAACAAGAGTATATTTAATATATGTACAACTTTTATTTTGTACCAATATAATAAAAATAAAAATTTTACTTATACGATTTCGTCTATTTTTTATTTATCTTATTCAATCACCGTAACTTATCATGAAATTAAAATTTTAATTAGTTTACTTTGATTAATAACATGAAATATTGAATTTTAAAACTTGACACTTTTTGGACAAAATACATTTTTGAAATATAATCTTTTAATCAACATCACACATATATATGTATAGATATATATACATATATATACGCATATATATTTTTTAGTTCCGTATTTTTATGACACCTATAATATTCTTACTAAGCAAATTTTAAGGGTATTAAAGTAATTTTAGCATTTTTACGTTTACATAATTGATTAAAAAAGTAAGAAACCTTTTATATTTCAAACTTCTCCTAAAAAATCACATGTTTATATAGTTGTGTAACTGTACAAGAATTCCTACACACTGATACAGATGATTTAGGTTTTCCTTTTTCATTTTTCTTAAGCAGGGTGACTAAAATTCATAAGATAGATGGTTGATTTTTTATTTTATTTTTATTTTTTGTGTTTTTTTATAATATAAAGATAGATGGATTAAACTTGATTTATAGAAGTCCAGGAGATATACATATTGTCTTTCAAATACTAATTAATGAATATGCTAGAAATCTAAGAGTATGTTTGTTTATGATTTAGCCTAGTAGATTTAGGGGATCAAATCTCAATAAAGCACACTCATTAACTTCTTCAATCAAGTTTGGCCCAGCACTTTCCCGCCTTAAATAAATATATCCGTTGTGTAATATATTCTACACAGATGAGTAATATAATAATTGGTTTATTAGAAAGGTGGATAAAATGAAAATGGTTACACTTGATACAAAAATGACCTTAGATATGATCAATCTATTATTGCATGCTTTTTAAAGGTAAAAAAATATATAGAAGCTTAATTGCACATGCTTGACGATAATGAGAAGTGTGATATATTTTATGATGCTATACTTTTTATTATCTTAACATTAATTAAGGAAAAAGTATTTTAGATTCGTCTAAGCTGTGTACTACTTGGTTATAAGTAATTATTTCTATAGAAATGTCTCAAAATAATGAGTCGTGAATTCATTATTCTTAACATAAAAATAATTATTAGGCAAAAGTAATGTTATAGTTTAGAAAGTCTATCCACTAAACATTTGTTTAAGTTTTTTAATAAAATAAAAGGATAAATAAAATAAGAAAATATGTAGAACATGTTGAGATTAAGTGGTGAACCTACATTATTAGGGGTGTGCATAGGAGAATATGTTTTGGTAATTTAAAAAATTCAATACCATTCTAAAGTTCAGTACTCTTAAAATCTAAAGAGGGAAATCGAACATAAACTTATAAATTTCAAATCTAGTGGCTATGTGAACTGGGTTACCTCTGCATCGCGCTCGACCGAGCAACGTGCTTTTTTCCAAATTTTCATCTCGAGCTCGACTGAACGGTGTGCATTTTTCACGTATAATTGTTGTTTCACCTATTTTCTTCATAGTTTATTCTCCAAATCTCATCCAAATGAATTTTTAACATTGAGACACATAATATACTACAAAATGGGTATCCGTGTCACATTTTCACAAGATAATGAAAATTACAAAAAATAATCATTGTACATGCAATTAATTAATATTTTATCATCTGAAATGATCCAATTCTTTTAAAGTTAATGACACTTCTCGCAAAAGCGTCACAAGGTAAAATTTACAGACACATAATTTTGTGTCACGAATATTTTGATGACAATAAATTTAGTGAAATAATTTATAATGTTTTTACAAGAGCTGTTACTCATTTTGTAACACCGAATAACGTTCCTATGTAAATAAATAGCATCACTAGGCATTTTTTTGTAGTGCATTTATGATGCGTCAAAATCTTAATTTAAAGCTTCATATATAAAATTTGAGCCTAAAATTTAATCGGATATATTTAATTAAAAATAATAATATGAATGAAAGCATTCATATATTATAGTTAAAATGCCATATAAATAATAATTAACAAAAAATGGGTGAATTTAGACTTGATTAACCCTAAAGTAAATACTAAAATGATAACAAGAGAAAGAGAACTAAAGGTAACACAAAAATCATCGATGCCCATTTGCATTTCCTAGTAATTATTAATTAATTAATATATTTATAAATATATAGATATAGATATACATATGTCCAGCTATAAAATGCTCTTTCAATGTGGCTTTCTCTCTCTTGTAAAGTCTTCCCTCCTTCCCACCATTTCTTAGTCATTTTCTAATCCATTTTTCAGTTTTTTCTCTCTGTTTTACAAACTAATTCTGTCACTAAACAATGCTTCCAAGAAAGAACCATTCCACAACTAATACATAAAACATAAATCCTCCAACGCGTAACACACACACACGCTATACACGTACCGATCGATACATACATATATAAAATATATGTACCGCCAGTGTATATATATACATATAAACACAAATTGATGTTATGATTGCATCGTGACCACCAGATCGAACCAGAATGGGGAGTTACAATTACTACCGAGTGTTCGGATGCTTCAATCGGAAGTTCAAAATCAGCGAATCGCAGCCGCCGCCGGACGTGCGGGAGGCGTTCCGGAGGTACGCGGGCGGGGCGGAACACATGACGGCGGATCAGCTGCTTAAGTTCGCCGTCGAGTACCAGAAGGAGGAAGGCTGCACAATCGCCGATGCGGAGGCGATCATACAAAAAGTACTCCACCGCCACCACATCGGCCGGCGACACGGCTTGACCGTTGATGACTTCTTCGACTTCCTCTTCCACGATGATCTCAATGCCCCCATTGTTGCTCAGGTAATTCACATTTTCGTTGTTCCTCACATTACTGGTGTTGTTTGGGCTGCAAATCTAAGGGGTAAAATAGTAAATTCTGTAAGCATCGGACTTCTTTGAGTAACGTCAAACTTGTTTAAGAAGTTGGGGGAACTCTTCTTTCCTTTTTTTTTTTCAAAAAAATATATATAAATAAATTAGTGACGAGAAAAGCAAAATGATGTTAATTAAAGTAAAGTTCAACAATAGTGCAATAACTAATTTGAAGTTTAGTAAATTAATACTATTAGTTATTTCTTAATCTTAAACTCTAGATTGACATTAATTTACTCCATGAAAATTAGTAACGGATCTCATGTTACCCATGTTATGCTATAATTGTAAAATAATACGTAAAAGATAATGACGACGGTGGAAGAAAATAATAATAATAATAAAAAGATGGAGTATTATGTGGAAGAAATAAAACCCCATTTATCAATTTTTCGTTTAATATACTTGAGTTTTGAGTTAACCCGTTGCACAAAATAAAGTTTATGTAACCATCACTTATAAGTGCGTTTTTTTTTTTTCTTTTTTACTTTTGTTTTAAAGATATTCGTGCTAAATAGTTATTTGATAATGGAAGGATAAAGCGTACAAAAGGATCAAATGCCTTAAAAAAGTTGTCTCAAAAAGAGAATAACATAATAATGATAATTGATCACAATTTATTGACGGACCAAATTTCCCCTTCACATATTTAGTGTGATAGAATACTAAAGGCAACTTTGTTATCACAAGCCCACCTTGAGATCAATTCTACTTTCTAGACATATAAAAGTGCTACGTCACTTTATTTAATTTTCTTTTTTAATAAACCATATCACTGTTTATTAGATATCAGACTTATGTTAAAGTAGGAGTGATTTTGACCGTTTTGTATTCGGTAATTTTTTAGTACGATATCTGTGGTGTTTTGAACTGAATAATTCATATAAATATCGTATCGAAAATATAACATATAAAAAATCTGTGTATTTTAGGTAATTTTTCGTTTCAGTAAGTACAATATTTTGATATTTCGATATGTTCCACCCATAATGTTAAGTATTCATAAATTTGCAGGTACATCATGACATGAGCGCGCCGTTACAACATTATTTCATATACACAGGCCATAATTCGTACTTAACCGGAAATCAATTGAGCAGCGACTGTAGTGAAATTCCTATCATAAGATCATTGGAAAACGGTGTAAGAGGAATAGAGCTTGATCTTTGGCCTAATTCGGCCAAAGACAATATCCATGTTCTCCATGGAAGGTACGTACCGACCAATCACTCATTCTAAACCCAGTTAGATGTGGTAAATTCGGACTACGTTACGTTAATTTAAAATTTCAAGGGATCTAAAATTAGTCAGTGTAATATATTAAATTTTTTGGACCAACTCACGTCTTACCGGTTAGACATGTCAGGCCTAATGGAACATTGGACTATATTTATATGGCCTAGCTTTAACCGTCTGAATCGGCTCATCGAAGCAAATTAATTTTGCCACCTGTGAATCCAGTCTCAATTAATTAACCATTTTCTAGTAGAGCCCATTTTACTCGTCTCGCTTTTGGGCCCCATATGCTGGCGTTGGTCATGACAATGAGTGTGCGTGAGACAAATTTGCAGTTGAAGGTTTGAGCCATAATTTTAGAGTATATTTATTTATGCTGGAAACTGAGAGAGAAAAAGAATGACGGAAAGATAGTTGAATAGACTTGAATTTAAGTGGATTAAAATATCATTATTCCAAGTCTTAGCCCAAGTACAAATTTGAATTGATACGTCCTCCATCCAAACGGACAAATCCATAAACAAACATGTCCTTAGAGATTTGGATTCATTGCAGCTATTGCACCGCATACTGTGTGTCCTCTTTTTCACACACGTTTCCTCTCTCTTTTTCTCACACATACACAAAATCTTGTAATTTGGTGATGGATAATTGCAGTCGCTACATAAATAAATTAGAAATATGAGTGTCATAACAACTTTTTACATGTAAGTATTACACAATGGTGAAAGTAGAAATATAATATTTTGGGATGTTTTTACTATTATTATATTATAAACAAATTATAAATCATATATATCTTTCGACTAGTTTTTTGGTGGGGTAGAATGATACTGTATGTATAATTCCTCTCCAAATTCATAGCAGAGTTGAAAATCCAGCCACTAAATTTAGCAAGGCAAAAATATATGTTTATAACCCTTTAGCAACCAATATTTTATATCAACATAAAATTTTGGTGTATTTATTTAAGGTTCTCTCTGTACTCTGTAGTATACTGAAGAAGATCAGACTTATTTTTTTCATCTACTTTCACCACTTTATTTACCTGATCCAACAATACTTCAACGCTTCTCAACCTTATACGAACACACCTTTATCTCAAATGCATCGCTACTTTGAGTTAAAGACACGCAGTATGTAAGTAGATATGATTTTTTCCATCTCTAATTTTAATTTAATCTGGACACTTGCAGGACTCTGACAACTCCGGTGCCATTGATGAGATGCTTAGAGTCTATCAGAAAGCATGCATTCGTTAAATCTCCCTATCCTGTTATCATTACTCTAGAGGATCATCTTACTCCTGATCTCCAGGCCAAAGTAGCAGGGGTAAGATTAATCTCATCTTAAATTATTTATAGGCTAAACCAATCTTAAATTATTTATAGGCTAAACCTTGTTCAATCGGTAACCTGGATTCACTTCCTGATTGCTAAATCGAATCAATTTGTGCAGATGGTTACACAAGTATTTGGAGATATGCTGTATTGCCCCGACTCAGAAAGCATGGACGAATTCCCTTCACCTGAAGCTTTAAAGCACAAAATCATACTATCTACAAAGCCACCTAAAGAGTACCTTGCATCCAACAATAACAAGGATGGAGAAAATCCGGAAAAAGATTCGTCTGAAGATGAAAACTTGCTAAGGGAGCCTGAAGCTGAAGATGACGACAAGGTATAGAGAGAGAAAGCAACTCACTACGTAAAACTTAACTGTTTTCAGCTGCGAATGTACTGAACATAAATACGTGTTCTTCTTTTCCTCAGAGTGATCCGGAAGAAGAAGAAAATGATGCACTGAGACGAGGACCGGAAAATGTGGCCCCACCGGAGTATAAGCGCCTCATCGGCATTCATGCCGGGAATGCTAAAAATGGATTGAGGAATGCACTGAGGGACGGAAATGATAAAGTTATTCGACTTAGTTTGAGTGAACAACGGTTTGAAAAAGCTGCTGCGTTGTACTCAACAGATGTCGTAAGGTGATTGCAATTGTTTTTTAAAAGTGTTTTTTGATTTGGAAAAAACTATGTTAGAGTGTTTGCAGATCTAACTTCAACTTTAAAAAAAAATGCTCCAAAGCAGACATCTCCTGCATTGCATTCTGTAATCATTCTTCGGCTACTAACTTGTTACTAATTTTTTGTACTGTAGATTCACTCAGAAGAATATTCTGAGGATATACCCTAAGAGAACGCGAGTAACTTCGTCGAATTTTAGGCCGACTACTGGATGGATGCACGGTGCTCAGATGGTTGCCTTTAATATGCAGGTCAGTTTACTGCCCTGTATGCAGAGATGGATCCACATTACTCAATATGGGCACTTGCCCCCACAAAAAAATAATAATAATAATAATTGATATTGCTATTGATTTTTTAAAATTTTACATTAAATAGGTTTAAAAAATAGTATTGTGCCCCCATAATTAATTGCTTTTTATATTTTATAAAATAGTATATTGATTGTGCTCCTATCATAGAAAATTTCTGGATCCGTCACCTGCACGTTTTACAACAAGCAATACTAGTACTTTACGTTGATTTTGATCTAGCAGAAAAAATTGGGAGTTTTTTTTGGCAACTTGAAGTACTTGGTACTTTTCTTTTGAAAAAAAATTCACAGTAAAAGGCCAAGTTCTGAAAAATGTTTCAATTTGGGCGCTGAAGTTTAAAAATTCTTGATTCGGGTCTGAATTGAGAGTTTTTCTTAATTAGAGTCTATATTTTGAATTTTATTATCAATTTAGGGGTTATGATTGAAAAAAATATGAAATATTATTCGATGTACAGAATATTCCATACAATATATAGAAAATTTCAATGTATCATACACTAAATCTTTTGTACATTGAATAATCGAATAATTTTTACTATTTTTAAAGACGTAAGTGCTGAATTGAGAATAAAATTCAAAACCTAAATCTCTAATTGAAAACAACTCAAAATTCACCCTAAATTGAGATCCTGAAAACCAAAACCTCAAATTAAGATATTTTCCAAAATTCAAGTTCTTCCATTGAATTTTTCCATTTTCTTTACCCAACCTAAACAGTAGGTGTTGTGCATGCGCAATCACGTGATCCAAATCCGTCACTTTTTTTATTTATTCTTTTTGAAAAAAATTAAAAAAAATCTTTTTGCTCTTTCTATTGTAACAGAGGAGTCAGTATTTTCTAGCGAATACTACTATGAAATAATGGTCTAAAGAGAGTATTTGCGATTGCTTCTGCTTTAAAATAATTAATTAAATTTATAGTATGGAAAAACTGCTTTTAAGCGAAAGTAGATAACAGGTGCAATAATAAGTTATTTATACAAAAAATAGAAGTCGTAATGTTTGAAAAAAAAAAATTAAATAAAATTTGTATCAAGAATATAAACACAGAAAAAAGCATGTGATGACCTGCTTCTAACTTTTACTTAATATAAACTTTTTTATATCACTATTAAAGCAGAAACATAAATTTAATATTTTAGGTTTTTTAAGCTAAAAGTTCAAGAAGTGTTTTTTCTAAGCTTTTGTAAACACTGCCTAAACAGGGCTATGGAAAATCACTTTGGATGATGCACGGGTTGTTTAGATCCAATGGAGGCTGCGGTTATGTAAAGAAGCCTGATTTGCTCATGAACAAAGGCCCAAACAATGACGTTTTCGACCCGAAATCGACACTGCCAGTAAAGGCAACATTAAAGGTAAATCAGCTCACAATCGTCGTCTCAAACAATTAGTGATATATATAACTTTTTAACAGTTTCTTAATTGATGTTTTCAGGTAAATGTGTACATGGGAGATGGATGGAGGTTGGATTTCAGTCACACTCATTTCGACACGTATTCACCACCAGATTTCTATACAAAGGTCAGTAGAAATCAATCGTTATTAACTATTATTTCATTTTTGCCCGAATACTACTAAAGCTAGCAATTTGGGCCGCTCAAGTCGGCCCAGTTCATTGGATCAACATCATATGTTTGGCTAGGTTGGATCAGCCAACATTCCATTGGTCCAAAATTTATTGAGCCTAGTCTAACTCATCTCATCCCCTTACTAAAATTTTCTGGCCAGATAGTTAGGCCTATTAGGTTCGATGGTACTTCGAGGCTAGATTCCTATGATCCTGTTCAGTCCTATCCATCCCCTTTAAATATACTAAGATTTTTTGATCGGTCCATGATCCGTTGACTATTAGCTCCAATAATACGTCAAACCAAAATTTTTATGATCAGTCCAACTAAAATATTGTGCAGTAAAAATTGATTTTGTCACTCTAAATACCACTTATATTAAAATCAGGAAAAGGCAAAAGCATTACACTACTTGTTGGTTGTGGCAAGAAAAGAACAGCAAGTATTCCGTCCGAAACTTAGCACACTAATCTTCTAAATTTTGCACATTAAGGACAATTTGAACCCCGAAATTTGAAATCTCGTGAATTTGGAGCCCATGTAGATACAATTCTCATGTAAACATATCTTTTGCAAAACTGGAAATACATGTCACCAATTTGTGATCAATTTTTCTAAATTAAATTATCGTCTCCAAATAAAGGAGCCCACATTTAGGCTTTCACATGAAAGTCACGTGCGAATTAGCTTGAAATTTTAAATTTGGGTTCAATTTATTCTCAAAATTCGAAATTTAAAAAACTAATATTTTAAATTGTTGGCACGAATAATTGATGTCTTATTTCGCCATATTCTAGAAATTAACGTCCTATTTTTTGCGATTTTCTAATTAAAATTTTAGCATGTAGCAATAAAACTACATCACTAGACGTCTCATATTGACTAATTGGTGTTGTACGATTGCAGATATATATAGTGGGGGTGGCAGTGGACGTAGTGAAGAAGAGAACACGGGTAATAGAGGACGATTGGACCCCACATTGGGATGAAGAGTTTACGTTCCGATTGACCGTTCCTGAGTTGGCTTTGTTAAGGATTGAAGTGAGGGATTACAATGTGTCTGAAAAGGATAATTTTGGTGGACAGACATGTTTGCCTTTGTCTGAGTTGAGAAGTGGGATAAGGGCAATCCCTCTCTACGACAAAAAAGGTCTCAAATATAAGTCAGTGAAGCTTCTTATGCGCTTTCGATTTGAATATTGAATCATGCCTTTGGATTTTTTTTTACTCCATCTTTTGATTATAGAAATTTTTGTACAGGAATTGTTGTATTTTTAGGGAAAATTTGAAAGTAGTGGAATATGTGAGGTCTTTTTGCAAGTGTGATTTGATGAGAATAAGACAATAAACACGCTAATTTTGGAGAAAATTGTTACTTTATTATCTTGAGTAAGAAATTATGAATTAAATGGGGGTCTTCATGGCAAAGTTTCCAATACACCAGGTGCGCGATGCAGTTCGAGTTGGGTATCTCTAAGTATAAACATTAATCTATTTTTATCATGATACATTTAGCAACAATATACAATACATTTAATCTATATCTATATATATATAAAAGTAAAATGAAGGGCATTAATGTAATTTCAACTTTCCCTCCAAAAAATTTAGACTAAAATTGGTAACTTTTTTCTTATTTTTGGTAAGTTCATAACTTTCTTTTACTTTTCTAAAACATAAATAACTTTTTCATTTTTAATCCGATTTTTATGCATAATATACCAAATTATTCATCTTTTCACGATCTTCGATTCGACATCCATATTACATATGTTATATTGAGATATTTGATTTGAATAAACAAATTGTTTGTGGTTAATTATTTGTGCTAGAATTGATATTTATTGTGAATTGAACTTATGATATTTTGGTTTTAGTTGCAACTATAATTTGTAAAATAATTTCTTTACAGAAACAAATGAGTATTTTTTTTAATAAAAATACAACTAATCAATTTATTTTATTTGACATGATTTTTTCAATTTTTTTTTATTTTATTTAAGTCAGGGAGAAAACCCATCGTTTAAATAATGAAAGTCCTACTTTATTAAATCAAAAGTTAAAACAACAATATCTATTTTATAATCAACTTATTAAATCATCAAATCTGTTAAAATATCTTCTTATCACGACTTTGAGCATATATATAATTATGTATTAAAATAGCTACTGAAATTATTTTTAATTACCTATTTATATTTTTAATAATGAGTATTTTGTTAAAATTACTCTTTGAAGGAAATTTACTCTTTGTAGCCTAAATTATGACTTTTATTACATGTGGCAATCTTTTAAATTTTCTACTTTTACTAAAACTTCAATTATATGTTTTTACACTTTCTAAGCTAAAAAATACTTGGTCGCACAAATTAACATCGGATGCCTTTTTTACTCTTAACAATCTAAATAAATTTGTTCGCATTAATCAATTTTGATCTTCAAATAAATAAATTATTTATGAGAAGGATATAACATTTATATAAATAATTTACAATACTAAATAAAATAAGGAAATATTCAAATATTTTGAAGAAACCAAAGACTTTAATTTGTTATTCGAATCAATAAATAAATTTTGAATTCTATTTTGTTAAAATAAGATTTTATTAAATAAAATTATTTAAGTATGTTTGAAATCACCAAATCAAATGTTAAAAGTTGCAAATGAAAATTCAATGTTATAAAGAAAAAAATAAATATTTATAATTAGAACTTGAAAGTTTATTTAGATAAATTAAAAGTTAAATATAAAATAAAAGTACAGACATAATGAGAAAATTATTAAACTTTATATTACATATTATCCGAAAAAAATATCATTGTTCCTTTTATTATATATTTATGGTTATTTTTAATTATTTATGTTAGAATTTAATTATTTTATAAATTAGAAAAATCTATATATATATATATATATATATATAACATAGTAGTGACAATTCTGTAAGTAACATTTTTCAGCCTAAAATTTTAGACTGTGATTGGTAAGTTGTTGTCACATTTGGTATGAATCAAAATTTATTTACTTTCTAAAGTTGCAAATACCTTTTTTTTCATTTCTAATATATTTATTATGTATACTATATCACATTAATCATCTTTTGACGATGTTTGATTTGATGTCCATATGATATATATAATAATACGATATTATATTTTTTGTTCGTTGATTATTTACGTCCAAATAATACTTTGACGCACTAATCAACATCAACTGTCTTTTTTACTCTTAACAATCTAAATTAGTTTGTTCGCATTAATCAATTTTTTCTTCAAATAAATAAGCTATTTATAAGAAAAATATGACATTATATAAATAATTTACAAAATATCAAATAAAATACTGAAATATTCAAATATTGTGAAGAACTCACATACTTTAATTTAAATCATTAAATAATTTTGAATTTTATTTTGTTAAAATAAGATTTTATTAAATAAAAATTATTTGAGTATATTTAAAATCACCAAATGAAATGTTAAAAGTTGCAAATGAAAATTCAACTTTATAAAGAGAAAATTAAATATTTATAATTAGAACTTGAAAGTTTATTTAGATAAATTAAAAAATAAATATAAAGTAAAAGTAAAGACATAAAGTGAAAAATATTAAACTTTACATTACATATGAAATATCCAAATAAAATAACATTGTTCCTTTTATTATATATTTTATGGTAATTTTTAATTATTTATAGTTAGAATTTAAAAATTAATTTAAAATTAAAAAATCTATATATATATATATATATTAACACATACATACTTTTATATATATATATATATATACACACAATAGTGACAATTCTGTAAGTAACATTTTTCAGCCTAAAATTTTTAGACTGTGTGGTAAGTTGTTGTCACATCTATACTTAATATAATAACAAAATCCACCCAAATTAGTAACTTTGAAGTTTTCCCGCCCAAAATTTATTACTAATTTTGGAAATCACAATTTTTTATATATAAAATTCAACCCCAATATAAAATATAATTATTGCCAATAACTTGCCATATATTAGCCTAAAATAAATATTATAAAGCTATTTGGGCTGATTTCGCTTTGGCCGAAAAAAATATTTTCTTAAAATTAATTTTTTAAATAAATTTATTGGGTATTATTAATGAAAAATTATTTATGAAGACAGAAACTAAATTTTTAACAGTACAAATATATCCCTATCAACCGCATATTGTAATTCCAGCCCTAATCATCAACATGACTTCTATGGAAGGATGCTAGAGATATTCATATATTACAAAAAATAAATATCCATACTAATATATATTTTAGTTTTTAAAACTGCACTCTTTTTTCATTAACATATAATTTTTCATATCTTATTATTTATTGATTATAATATTTTATTATATTAAAATTATATAAAAATATTAATTTATTCATTTACACTTACAAACCGTGCATCGCACGGGGATACTACTAGTTTGATAAGAATCAAAATTTGCTTTACTTTATAAAGTTGCAAATATATTTTTTCATTTATAATCTATTCATTATGTATACTATATCAAATTAATCATCTTTTGACGATGTTTGATTTGACGTCCATATAATATATAATAATAAGATATTATATTTTAAATATTATATTATTTGTTTGTTGATTATTTGAGTAAGATTTCAGTGTTTATCGTGGGTTGTACAACAATATAGTATTGGTTCGGAATACAATTAAAAATCATTAAAATAATTTGTAAACAGTTAATTATTTTTTATAAATTATTTTGCTTGATTATTTCATTAAAACCACAACTAATCAGTTTGTTTTATCTACCATGAATTGTCCCAAGTTTTCTTCATTTATTATATTGAGAAAAAAAATCAATGTATATATAATTGAACACATATTTTATCGAATTAAAAGCGATAGTTAATATTTGATTTATAGTCAGCTTATTAAATTATTAAATTTGCTAATGCTTATTTTATATAATAATTATTTTTGTTGATAAATAAAAAAAAACTACAATTTTCACTCATATATATAATTTCATATATGATAATTAATGTTAGAAATCTTCTTATTACTTTTTTATATTTACATATATTAATGTAATTTTTCTACAAATAAGTACACTTTGCAACCTATTGTAACGCCCGGGAAATTTTTGCGTCTATTTATTTAAATATTTTATGAGTTTTAATTATCATTTCATTTATAATAGGCCGATCCATTTTATGTGATTAATAATTTAGATTTGGACTGCCTAGTCTAAACAAATTACTTTAGGCCCATTCTCATACATCTCATTTATTTTCATCATTGGCCCAATACATTAGGCCTAATATATAGTCATAGGCTCAGAACTTGAGCCCAAAGCTGTACAGGAACGGATAGAGATAGCAGAAGTTTTTCTAAGCCTGAATTGTGGAGAACGCGCGTAGGTGTGTGAGTGAGTGGGAATGAAATCGTGGAGTGAGGGGGGAAGGAGTTAACAGCTCCAAATTAGTCTGTATAAATAGGCTAATATTACATTCCTACATTTTATTACGGACTAATCAGAAAAACAAAGAAGGTAAAATCCTCTCCTGCTCTTCTGTAACAATTGATTTCAATCTCCAGCGATCACTGTCTTCCTCATCCTTTTCAATCACCACTCCCTTACCTACACCCAGTCACCTCTATGGACCGTCATGGTCCCTTTCTCTTCTGATTCAACAAACCAGTGCAAAAAAAAGAAAAAAAGAAAAACAAATGAAGAAACCCGAGGTTCTGCTCACCGCCAAACCACCTGTCGAGCCATTCACATTCCGGCACCGGCGACGGGTCTCTCTCAGTCAGACGGTACAGCGCCACCGTCGGCGTACCGAACACGGTCTGTCTTTAATTTGGCCTGGGTCAGACAAAACTCCGCCGGTGAGCCACTGAGATTTTCGTCAGAAATGGGAGAAGGAGAAGAATACTTGGTGGTGCAGCGTGGGACGAGGAAGAAAGAGAAGAAATAAATAAATAAATATATATATATATATATATATATATATATATATATATAAGTCACGACGGATGAAAGAGGAATAACTTGAATTAGAGCCGTCGCAAGTCTGTAGCAGATTGAAGAACTGGAGAAATTTTTCTAAACCCTCCAATTCTTTTAAACTCCCAACGCCACTATTCCTTTCCAAAGGGGCCGAAGCCCATTAAGCCTGGCAGACCTCAATTTTAGCTCAAATTACTTAATCAAACCAACCTTATTTGTTTCCAAAAGTCAATCAACGAGCCCACTATCCTAAAATACCAAGCATTCAGCCTTCATTATTAATTTCTCTTTCTCATGCTTTTTTTACATTTCAAACTTTTATTTCTTTTAACTTCGTTAGTAATATTAATTATTAAATATAAGTTTCTCTCGCTTAATTGTAGGAATCGAGGAGTGTGAGTACGAGCCTAGGACCTTGGACTAATTTGTCAGCATTTGCATTTTCAATCATCTCATTTCCAGGTGGGGGTCCTAACTGTTTATTGTTTTATTTATAATTACTTGATTGTATACATGTGCTTTTATTTTATTATTACTTGCCAATACAAGTGATTTACAATTTGCTACTTGCGAATACAAGTTTAGCCCATTATCAATATACTACTTGCCAATACAAGTTAGTTTTATGTGTCTTGCCAATACAAGCGCATCATTTAAATAAATGTTACGTTGTATGCTTCTTGTCTTTATGATTATTATAATAAACTGTGACTCCCACGAGCTAAAAGAAGCTCACCCCAGCCTATTGTTGATCCTCAGGTAGAAATGGAGAGAGCGATTGAAGTTGAGACGAAGCCGGGGAAGCATATGGTGGTATCTATTAAGTAATGAAATTTATTTAAATTTGACATTTGACTATTTGAACTAGATTGTTATGTTACTTTAAGTCAATTTATTACGTATGTTTGAACAATTAATATGAGAAGAAATGTGAGTGATTAATATAGTTGGAGTTACTGAAATTTTAAAATATAGCTGATGGCATGTTTGAATTTCATTAACGAATTCTCATATTAGGTGCATATTTAGGAATTAATTTTGATTAAGTTATTTCTTGTTGTAGTTTACTTATATAAATAAATAAAATAAAGTAAAATAATAGGGATTTATGCTAGACTTCTAATTTAATTAAATTGTATGTTAAGTCGTGTTAGTTCAACTAGTTTTATTTAATTTCGCTGCGAATAATTGATATTATGCCTTAATAATCAAAGATTTTTTTTTTTTTAGGTAATGCATATATATATAAATTATTTTAATGTACCTTAATATATATCATATTACAATATGGCAAAAGTGGAAATTTTATACAAATAGTAATTAGTAATGGCCTGATTGAACAAAATAATTATTTCTAAATAAACAAAATAAACATTTTTTTTATTTTACAATCTCTTAAATTAGACTAGAATTTCGGGCTGTTACACCTATGCTATGATATTATACAAATTTCAACTAAATTTCTTTTAAATAAGCAAAATTAACCAACTTGAACTATATATTTTTTAGACTTTGCAACCTAAACAATACTTGGTCAATTTAACCAATCTCAATTATGTCTTATTATTTTTTATTTTTTTCACATTTTGCAACCTAAACAATTTTTTTTTGTACATTAACTAATGTATATCTTTACAGGAATCTACCATTTACAATATAAATATATAATTTAATTAAAACTTTTCAATATATATATGAAAGTATTAAGAAATATTGAGGCACTCATATTTTTTATTTTGTTATTCCAATGCAACTATTGAATAACTTTTGGATTTTATTTTGTTAATTTGTTATTCTTTGTATATCGAAAATATCAAGTAAAGTCCTAAAACTTGCAAATAAGATTTTTTAAAAGTAAATAGTAGAATTTAAAACTTTATTTAGATAAACTTAAATATTTAAAGTAGAATGAAAAAAAATTAAGAAAAAAAAAATCTTATAATAATTATCCAGTTTATTTTATTTAATAATATGAGTTGATAATTAGAAATTTATGTTTGTTTTAATATTCATAATTAATTAAGCTATTATGCATATAGGTGAAGAATGATGCAGGCACACTAAATGTGTGTTTGAATTTCAAAGATAAGAATGATCATTTTGAAAAATATTTTCTTTATATTTAATATTTATCTTAATGTTAATATATATAAAGTAAGTTATATTAAATTCATATATCACGTGCGAGAATCTTATATTTACATTACTTATAATTTTGTTTATGGTTTATTCTACATTTAAACAAAATATTTTATTAGGATAAAACGATCACATATTTAAATATTAGATTATATCATATTAATTTTATTAAAATCATTACTTTTTAATAAACTTCCGTGCATCGCACGTGAAAAGTACTAGTATATATAAAAGCAAAATGGAGGGCATTAATGTAATTTTAGGTTTTCCTCCAAATTTTTTATACCATAATCGGTAACTTTTTCTTATTTTTGGTAAGTTCATAACTTTCTTTTACTTTTAATCTAAAATACAAATAACTTTTTCATTTTTAATCCGATTTTTATGCATAATATACCAAATTATTCATCTTTTCACGATCTTCGATTTGATATTCATATCATATATATTATAATGAGATATTTGATTTGAATAAACAAATTGTTTGTTGGTTAATTATTTGTGCTAGAATTGATGTTTATTGTGAATTGGACTATAATATGATATTCATATCATATATATTATAATGAGATATTTGATTTGAATAAACAAATTGTTTGTTGGTTAATTATTTGTGCTAGAATTGATGTTTATTGTGAATTGGACTATAATATTTTGGTTTTAGTTGCAACTAAAATTAGTAAAATAAACTCTTTATAAAATATATAATTACTTTTTTTTAATAAAAATACAACTAATTAATTTATTTTATTTGACATGAATTTTCAATTTTTTTATTTGAGTCAGGGAGAAAATCCATTGTTCAAATAATGAAAGTCCTACTTTATTAAATCAAAGGCAAACACAACAATATCTATTTTATAATCAACTTATTAAATCATCAAATCTGCTAAAATATCTTCTTATCACGACTTTGAGCATACATATAATTATCTATTAAAATAGGTATTGAAATTATTTTTAATTACCTATTTATATTTTTAATAACGAGTATTTTGTTACAATTACTCTTTTAAGAAAATTTATTCTTTGTACCCTAAATTATGAGTTTTATTACATTTGACAGTCTTTTTAATTTTTTACTTTTATTAAAACTTCAATTATATGTTTTTACACTTTCTATGCTAAATAATACTTGGTCGCACAAATCAACAACGAATGTCTTTTTTCTTTTAACAACCTAAATAAATTTGTTCGCGTTAATCAATTTTTATCTTCTAATAGATAACCCATTTCTAAGAAGACTATAACATTTATATAAATAACTTACAATACCAAATAAAATACGAAAATATTCAAATATTTTGAGAAACCAAAGACTTTAATTTGTTATTCGAATCATTAAATAAATTTTAAATTTTATTTTGTTAAAATAAGGTTTTATTAAATAAAAATTATTTAAGTATATTTGAAATCACCAAATGAAAGAAAAAATTAAATATTTATAATTAGAACTTGAAAGTTTATTTAGATAAATTAAAAATTAAATATAAAATAAAATTAGGGACATAATGAGAAAATTATTAAACTTTACATTACATATGATCCAAATAAAATATCGTTGTTCCTTTTATTATATATTTTATGGAAATTTTAATTATTTATAGTTAGAATTTAAATATTATTTTATAAATTATACATTTATATATATATATATATATATATATATATATATATATATATATATATAAAAGCCACATTAGTGATAATTCTGTAATTAACACTTTTCAGCCTAAAATTTTAGACTGTGATTGGTAAGTTGTTGTCACATTTGGTAAGAATAAAAATTTATTTTACTTTCTAAAGTTGCAAATAATTTATTTTTTCCATTTCTAATCTATTTATTATGTATACTATATCAAATTAATCATTTTTTGACGATGTTTGATATGACATCCATATGATATATGTAATAATAAGATATTCTATTTAAAAATATTATATTATTTGTTTGTTGATTATTTAAGTAAGATTTCATTGTTTATTTTGGGTTGTACAAAGAATATAGTATTGGTTTGGAATACAATTAAAAATAATTCAAATAATTATATTTTACAAATTATTTTACTTGATTATTTCATTAAAACCACAACTAATCAGTTTGTTTTATCTGATATGAATTGTCTCAAGTTAATATTTGATTTATAATTAGCTTACTAAATTATTGAATTTGCTAATGCTTATTTGATATAATAACTTTTTTTGTTGATAAATCACAAAACTATGATTTTCGCTCATATATATAACTTTATATATGATAATTAATCTTAGATTTTTTTTTTTTAAATATATCAATGTTATTTTCCTATAAATAAATACTATTTGCAACATATATTATGATATTATACAAGTTGCAACTAAACTTCTTTTAAATAAGCAAAATTAACTAACTAGAACTATATGTTTTTTAGACTTTGCAACATAAATAATACTGGGTCACATTAACCAATCTCAATTATGTCTTCTTCTTTTTTTTTCCACATTTTGCAACCTAAGATATATATTTTTTTTTTAAATTAACCATTGTGTATCTTTGGATGAATCTACTATTTATAATATAAATGTATAATTTAATTGAAACTTTTCTAACATATATATGAAAGTATTAAGAAATATTGGAGCACTCATATGTTTTATTTTGTTATTCCAACTATTGATTATTTTGTTATTCCAACTATTGAATAACTTTTGAATTTTATTTTATTAATTTTTCATTCTTTGTATATGGGAAATACCAAGTAAAGTATTAAAACTTGCAAATAAGATTTTTTAAAAGAAGATAGTTATGTTTAGAATTTCAAACTTTATTTAGATAAATTTAAATATTTAAAGTATAATAGAAAAAATTAAAGAAAAATAAATTTCTTATAACATTATCCAGTTTATTTTATTTAATAATATAAGTTGATAGTTAGATATTTATATTTGTGTTAGCATTCATAATTAATAAAGCTATTATGCACATAGGTGAAGAATGATGCAGACACATTAAATGTGTGTTTGGATTTTAAATATTAGAAATGATCATTTTGAAAAAGATTTTTATTTTTATTGAATATTTATCTTAATGTTAATTTATAATATATATATATATATATATATATATATATATATATATATATAAAGTAAGTTATATTAAATTCATATATATATGATGTGCGAGAAACTTATATTTACATTACTTCTAATTTTATTTATGTTTTATCCTATATTATAAAATAAAAAATTATTAGGATAAAACGATTACATATTTAAATATTAGAATATATCATATTTAATTTATTAAAATTATGACTTTCTAAATAAACTTCAGTGCATCGCACGGGAATATTACTAGTCATAAATAATAATACATTTTTGTCCAGACATAAATATTAATGTATTATTGTCCATAATCCGAATTTCACGGATCTTAATTATACAAGAGACCTACTCAGTATTCATAGGTATAGTCACTTTATCATCTTGGGTAGGAAACTTAAATGAGATGACCATTTACAGATACAATTAGTGTGCTTTTAACAATAGTTAATAACCCATAAAAATCTCTAATCATCCTTATTGTATTTTAAGAAGGAAAATGAGCCCATGAACCCTTACAAAGTAATATTGGATCTACTGGGCCTAAGTTTACTAAAATAGGACCATTACAAAGACTAAACTTAAGAAAATGATGGTGTATCACTGAGAATAAGACAACCAATACAATAATTCCGGAGAAACGTGTTACTATATTATCATGCATAATGAATAAGATGTTGGTATTTATTGGTACAATTAGTGGTCCTAACAGTAGTTGATAGCCCATAAAACTCTCCAATCATTATTATCATATTCTAAGTTGAAAAATGAGCTCATGGGGCCTTAAAAAGCAATATTGGACTTACTGAACCTATTTTAGTAAAAGTTGGTTCATTAGAAATTGGACATACACATCAATATTCTTTATTTTTGATTACATTCTATATGGTATTTTAAAATAACCACCACGTGTTATTTATTACTCCCTCCGTCCCGGCTTAACCTGCCTAGGTTGACCGGACACGGAGCTTAAGAAAAAGTAGATTTTGTGGAATCTTTGACTTTTTTAAAGGTGGAGATTGAGAATTGAGATTTTGAGGGTGGAGATTGTGAGAGAAATTTGCCATTTATGGGGCTGGCAGGTTAAGGTGGGACAAACCAAAATGGCAAGTAGGCAGGTTAAGTTGGGACGGAGGTAGTAATAGATGATATCACTGAAGACCTCGTATGTGTTGGTTATTTTAAAATATACCAAATTATGTGTTGTTTTTTTTCTTTCTTTTTTGGTCTTTGATATATGAGATCATGGATCAAAAATAAATTGACCATCTGATCTAATATATTATTAATACCCGTTTATTTCAATAATGTAGTTTATACATGTATTAATACATTTGAAAATAAGAATTGAAATAGATGAAGTCAACTGCTCATTCGATTAAAGTTTGGTATCAAATTATTAGTATAAATAGTAATCTTCTGCGTTGTTCTTGAGGTAGATTTTTTATATGAAATATAAAACGAGCTTTATTTACAACTTGTGTCTTTTTTTTTTTGGTGTGTATTTTCATAATCAATGAATTTTGACCGTGATTATTATTCTTTTTTTCACATCATGCGTATTATTCTTCGTCTCTTTCTATGCATATTACTATTTCGACGCTTTATTATGTATCAATTAGTCCTAGGGATCAGTTAAGAAATAATTCTTTCCACACTTCTATTTGCATTAGTTAATAACACAGACTGATTAAGAAGATCCTAGAAGATGATTTCAAGGCTAAGATATTATCCATAATGGTATCGAGGTTCAACTAACATTTTATACTATTCTTAGTAAAGTTGCATGAAGATGATCTTACAAAGATTTGCCAACAAACTAATTTATTGGTCATTGCTCCCAATTCAATTTCGGGTATCAAAAGGCCAAATTTTTTTTTCTCTCTTTTAAAAAAAAAATGATCAGTCATTAAGTTTCAATTAAAAATATTTCTTTTATTTTCTGTATTCAAATCTAAGGATACACAAGTTAGAATTAATGTATCCTATATATACTATGGAATGAGAAGTAGAGAGAAAACAGTGAAAATAAAAATATACGCCTATCTTTTGTGCGAATAAGCTACATACATTTTATCAGCCCACAAGATGGTGTCGGCCAATTTTCCCAAGAGAAAGATCTAACATCCATAGAGAAGTTACATGCTATTTAGGGTCGGTTCAGTGTTTTAAAGGGTTCGGTGCGAAAAATAAAACGAGGTTCCTTAAAAAAAATTAAGTAAAATATTATGTACTATCTACTGATAATAAAATAAAAGTAAAATATTATGCACTATCTACTGGTAATAAAATAAAAATATAGCACTAGAGCGGTATCAAACTTGAGACCTCATCGAAGCGCAAGATTTTTCCCTACTAACACTGACCAACTAAGTTACACCATTCATTGGTACAATTACTCATCTATAATTACTATAACATATATATATATATATATACTAAAAGAAATCGGGGACCCTGGCAGGCAGGAGGTTCAGTGCGGCGGCACCGTCTCGACTGCCCCAGGGGCGCCCCTGATGCTATCCCATGAAATATTGCTTAATACCGTTGAATATGACACATCTGGTTAAGAATGGAGTATTAATTTTTGTTGTTATTGTCATTGTTGTTGTTTTTAGACAAATGCATGTTTAGGTTCCTCAGTTATCCGTTAACATTTGCAAAGGTCTCTCACTTACATGATTATAATTTTTTACTATTATTTAAAACAAAATTAATTTAAACGTAAAATAATTGTACATTGTGATCAATGTAATATATATACACAACTTCGTAGATAATTCAATGTAATAAGAATTAATCTATTAAACGAACATAATTTTGAATCAACTAAAAACTAAAAGAATCATAAAAGATAAATAGAAAAGTTAAATAACCTTAGTCTTAATTAATAAAACAAGTTATAATAATTAGCGTTAAATGATTCATAAAAAACGATATACCATGATATAATGTAGAAATATTTAGTCTTACAAAATTTTCTATTATACATGTAAAGTTTGATTTATTCAAACTATTGTTTACTTCTTATTATACACAAACTCGATCATCATTAGTATATCTTGAATAAAGTTATACGATGATTGGAAAACTATATACGTAATGGTGAGGCATATATTTTTATATTTTGCACCAAATCACTAGCATTTGAAGAAAAACACATTTTTAATTGTCTCATTACATCATCAACTAACATCCATAAGTTAATTATTTGTTATATAACACACAAAATATTAGGCTAACGTGCTTTTCTATAATTCTCTAATAAATAATTTTGATTTCAACATACATTTGCACATGAAATTCTTTACATATTATAGTGTGAGGAAAAACTTCCAGCAACTTAGTTTCAAGTTCCAACATCCAACTTTTGTTATGAATGTTATTTTCTAATTTTTTATTATTATTAAGTATAACCCTCCTTAATAAATTTACTTATCGATTTAAGATTGCTTATTTCTATTTCCCTTAATTATTTTCTCAATGAAACATAGAAATTTAAAAATTATGTGTGATTTAAAATAAAAATCCTACTATAGTATATTACAAAATAAATATTATTTTTTATGGAGGATTGACTATATACATAGTGTCTCACAATCTTCAATCAAGACACATGCTATAATTTATATAAAATATAATAAATGTTTTAACTAATTTGTAATGTCTTTAATTCCTTATTTAGTTATAGTGAAATACTCCTAATTTTTCAAACATTGCACATCCATTTAAAAGTCTCATATATACATGTTTAAAGTGTAAACCACGCATTCCGATTTTATTTCTCTCATTTTATTTTTTATTTAGACTATACAGTACTTTATTCCATGTACTTATTTTTTTATCTAATCTATTGTCAAGTTAATATTAAGATTCACATTTCACTGTCTTTATTTTTCAGCATGTTTTAATTTAATTATGTGATACTCATTCACATAGTACAATTTTTTAATCATTCACAGTACAACTTAGTTCATTATTTCTTGTTAGTTCTTTTTTATTCTTTACTGTACCCTATAATTTATATAGCATAGTAAATTCATTTATCAAGTTATTACATATGCTTAATATATATATATATATATATATATTTATTAATTTAATAATTTGTTTAATGTTAGATCTTAAATATTTATAAGAATCTGGTGCAACTATTCATGTCCACTAATTTTTACGTTTGCCATTTTATTATTTCTATTATTAGTACAATAAAATTTCACACATCGGTCAAAACTCCAATTATTATAAACCTTGTGATTTTTATGTCTCTCTAATTTTCTAACATGGCAGTTTTTTTCTTGGTATACTAAAATTACATCACCTATTAAAAGTATTACATTAGTGAGTATATTTGTGTAGGTGTATAAGGTATGTGATTAAAAATGATGTTCAACCTATAGATTTATTTGAATAAAATCGATCCATCGAATAGACCAACAGTATTTAAATTTATACAATATCACTACTGATACATTTATAGTTTTTATATCTTCAAATATATCTTTTAATAATTTCATATATAAGCTACTTTTACCGCTTCCCTTCATCTTTTTCATCTTATATATATATATATATGTATGTATGTATAAATGACTTTATCGTATATCTTTTGAATTCAATAAAATTCGTAAATCAATTATTATTTTATCTTGTTGTAATTTATAAATGTTACTTATGAAGTATATCAATTTCATTCTTCTAAATGTGGCTTGCCACATTGAGACCAAGCATCATTACCCTCATTATTATCACAACCTTCGTTTTTTTAGTTGTTCATTTAGGTTTTATATTTTAACTATATGGCGTGTTATTTATTTATATCATTTTATAATATTAGCACTTGTGGTTATAATTTTTTACTATCATTTAATAAAAAAATTAATTTGAACGTAAAATAAGTGTACATTTTATTTTTTTAATTTTTTAATATACTTTTTTCAGTTCTTCATAAATTTCATATAGTTCTTCGAATTGAATTCTTTTACAATTGTAGAGAAAGGAGAAAGACCAATTCACAAAAAAATTAAGAGTAAATAAAAGGAATATGATACACTATAATTGTCCTGTCAATTATTATTATTATATACTCCCTCCGCCTGGCCTAATTGTCCAACCTTGGTCGGGCACGGAGACTAAGAAAAAGAAGATTTTGTGGAATCTTTTACTTTTTACTAAAAAGGAATGATAATATAAGATATTATGAATATTTAGTTTCTAACTTATGTCATCAGTTGAACTATATATTATATGCAATGTGATAGAAAATTTCATAAGTTGAGACTTGAGAGATGAAGTTTTATTATAAAATGGATCTTACTAAATGAATAAAATTTTAAATATTTTATCATGTCAGTATCATTAATCTTGAGTCATTCATATATTGTGGTAAATTAAATATTATATAATGCACTATCGTTGTTTTGTTGTAGTTATTCGAATGAGCATATAGATGTTATAGTTACGTACCGTACCTAAATTAAATAAAGTAAACTAAAAAAAATTATCTCTAGAAAATAAAAAATGATAAATTAAATAAATAAAAGCTTTCACTATTATTAATTGTCCTAATTTTTATGTATATGGTTTTTTCTTGTTGCTAATCCTAAAATCTATTAGTACTTTTTAGCCATGAAAACACAAAAATTTAATATAATATTCAATACCTAAATACCTTTATGGTATACCACTATTGCAAGTTAAGATTATTGTGGTCACTAACCTAACAAAGAAGTCAAAGTTTGGAGCTAATAAACTCCTACTAAACTATGTTTAATTTTCTATAATTTTATACATATATATAAATATCTTTTGTGTACATTTCAATTATTTAATATTTTGAGAATCATAAACTAAAGTATTTTAATATTCATATGTCTTATATTCTTATTCCTTTTTAGTAATATATATATACATTATATCATTTTTAATTTTTTTTTTTTTATACTTTCTTCAGTTCTTCATAAATTTTATATACTTCTTCTAATTGAATTCTTTTACAATTGTAGAGAAATGAGAAGGATCGATTCACAAAAATTTAAGAGTAAATAAAGAAACATAATACACTATAGTTATCTTGTCTTTTTTTTTTTTTTTTTTTTTTAAGGTTAGTAGAATGAGTATATATTATTACTACATACCTAAATTAAAAAGAAAAAAAAAAATCTGTAAAATGAAAAATGGTAAATAAGAGCTTTCGCTATTATTCAATTGTTCTAATTTTTATGTGTATATTTTTTCTTGTTTTTGCTAATCGTAAAATCTTTTAGTATTTTTTTCACAATGAAAACACCAAAATTTGATAGTTTTGCGAATATTAATATCTAAATAACGCTAAAGTACCACTATTTAAAATTAAAAGTCTTGGAATCATTATCCTATTAAAAAAGTCAAACTTTGGAGTTTCTAAAGTCCTATAATATGTTAAAATTTCTATAATTTTCTTATAAATACATAAATATCTATTGTGTAACTTCAATTATTCAATATCATGGGAATCATATACTAAAGTAATTTTACTTATTGTAAGTACATTTGTGCTAATTGGTCTTTCTCCTTTCTCTTCAATTATAGAATAAACCAATTAGAAAAAATATCAGAAATATATGAAGAATCGAATAAAATATAAACAAATCTATATATATATAATAAGCCAAGTCAGCCGGATATAGTAAGTTTAGTAATTTCCCGCCCAAACTATAATTACTATTAATAGACGAATTTTTGAATTTTGAATTCAAATTATCCGATTTAATCTGCTGTAATTAAACTATTCAAATTATTTTTTGATCGAAAAATGTGGAAAAACAAATCTATTGAATATTGTCCAACTGGATAAGTTTAAATTTTTTTGAATTTTGAATTTTGAATTAATCCTTATCCGATTGCATAATTTCATCTATAAATACAGACGTCAATTTATCTTATTTTTTGTGATTCACGTTTATGCTACCTATTTCTCTCATTTTTTCATTCCGTGATTGTCCATGTCAACCTGATAGGCGCTGCCTATTTATTTCTCTCATTTATTTCTCTCTTTTTTCATTCCGTGATTGTCCATGTCAACCTGATAGGCGCTACCTATTTATTTCTCTCATTTAATTCTCTCATTTCTTCATTTCTTGATTGTCCATTGATAGGCATATTATAATGGAGGCTCCAAAAGGACCATTACAATCCAAAATCATTTCTTCATTCCGTGATTGTCCATGTCAACCTTGATTTAGGCACATTATAATGGAGGCTGCAAAAGGACCATTACAATCCAAAAGGATTAAAGGACTATCTGATTGATAGACACATTATATCTCTCATTTCTTCATTCCGTGATTGTCCATTGATAGGCATATTATAATGGAGGCTCTAAAAGGACCATTACAATCCAAAATCATTCCATGTCAAACCTTGATTTAGGCACATTATAATGGAGGCTCCATTACAATCCAAAAGGATTAAAGGACTATCTGATTGATAGACACATTATAATGGAGGCTCCAAAAGGACTACCTGATTGATAGGCACATCATTATAATGGAGACTCTAGAAGGACCATTACAATCCAAAAGGACTACCTGATTGATAGGCACATTATAATGGAGACTCCAGAATGACCATTACAATCCAAAAGGACTACGGAAATAGGGCCATTACAATCCAAAAGCCATACATAAAATTTCAGCCTTCAGCCATACAGAAAATCAGCCACAGAAAATTCAGCCTTCAGTCATACAGAAAATCAGCCACAGAATTTACCGACAATCAACGTTTTGTACGGTAATATATAACCGTATAAAGCATTATTTATTCAATTTCTTTTATATAATAAATTTATATTATTTCCACTACATTGTGCTAACATCAGACAAAATATTGGCAAAAGACTAGAGAAAACCAAGTCATTCGAGATTCAGCTGAGTACTACATTGTGCTAACATCAGACAAAATATTGACAAAAGACTAGAGAAAACCAAGTCATCCGAGATTCAGCTGAGTTTGAAGGCCTGTCAATAAAATTCTAATTTGAAAGTTTTTTTGGATTTTTAATCGTAGTAGCTCTCCTTTTTTTATTTTCTATTATCTATTATCATCTGTATTTATTTATTTTAAATTGAAATTGAAATTTTCGATAGCTTTTCATCTCTCTCTATATATATAAGCCAAAGTCAGCAAATTTTAGTAAGTTTTAAATTTTCTCCCTCATTCTTTAAGTTATTATTTTTGTAAGAGATTAAAAAATTTGAATTTGCATTATCCAATTTTTTTTGTTATATTTTGAAAATTTGAATTTATATTGCTTCTATTATGATGGTGCGTTTTGAAAATTTGAAAAAAAAAAAAAAATCTTATCGGACCCGTTGTTATCTCACGTGAAAAATATTCTAAAGAATCTGTAAAAACGCATCATAATCAAGATAACACAATGAAAATTCAAATTCAAATGTTAATTAAAAGAATCTATAAAAACGCATCATAATCATGATACACAATAAAATTCAAATTCAAATGTATAAAATTACATCTGTATTCACTCAAATTCAAATGTATAAAATTACATCTGTATTCACATCTATATATAGATACATCCTCATTCACCCTTTGTCATATGCTGACATCCAAAAAATGAACATATGCTGACATCCAAAAAATGATAAAAGGAAACTATACTATTCAAATTAATTTGTCATCAACCTTTTGTAAAGTAATACATTATTTACAACATGTAACATTTTGTAAAGCAAAACATTATTTACAACATGTAACCTTTTGTAAGGTTATACATTATTTACTAACATGTTTCTTTAACTATTCAATAACGCGTTTCTTTAACTATTCAATAAAACGCGCGTGTATAATGTAATGTTGATTCAATTATTATATGTATACAATCAATTCAGATAGAATTTTGGCAAAAGGTAAGAGAAAACAATCAACATATTTGGCGGATTTTGAGCGCAAAAGGATGGACAATCAACATAAGTGACGGATTTTGAGCGCAAAAGGATGGTAAAAAATTTCGTAAAAATCAATGTATCAAACTATATATAGAAGGTTGTTGTATATCAATAATGATATAGAACCACTGATGGATTTTCTTATAGCGTCCACCCATGATGTGTTCGGCCAGCAAACACATCCCACAAAAAAAACACACGCTACATATATTTTTTATTCCTTCCTCGCCTCTTATTCCACAAAATCAGTTTTTTTAGTTTTTTTCCACTATACAATATTTTATTTTACCAAAATTATTTTATCCGTAGATTATTTTATCCGTTTTATTTCATCTCTCTAGAAAAATAAAAAAATTCACTATGGCAAAGTTTTTTTTCGAAAATAATTTCATTCGATTTTTTTTTTCTCTCATCTCTCTCCCAAAATATTAATATTAAATTATAATAAAATTTGGAATAAATCATACTGAATAATAATAATAAACAAACAACGAAGGCAATACAATTTAATAAGATTGACAAAAGAATATATTTTCTTCATGATTATTCTTATATAAAGTATTTTATTAGTTTAGTTCATTAACTTTTTTCTTTATATCTATTAAGTATCTAAATCAAAATACAACTTTATTTATATTATTGAGCTCATTCTATGGATATAGGAGATTATTGGATAAAAATTTGAAAGATTTGAGGTTATCTATGTCTTTTAAAATTCTAAATCCAAATTCAACTCTATTTATATGAATGAGCTCATCATATGGACTATGAAGATTCAATTCATCCTAAAATAAAATTATATTTTCTATGTATTTTTTAAAATTTATTTTTAATAGAGGACATTTTGTAGGTAAACTAATAAAATATTTTATGTAAGAATAATGCTTAAAAAAGAATTGTTTTTGTTTCTAATAGATGATGTTTTGTACGTAAACTAATAAAATATTTTATATAAGAATAATCCTTAAGATTATTTGTTTTCCAATCCTATTAACTGATATTGTATTTGAAACTTTTTGTTTCTCAATCTGTTCAATGATATTGGATTTTGGATTATGTATGTTCGCTTTATTTATTACTATCAATAAGTGTGATTTACTCAAAATTTATCATAATTTAATATGAATGTATTGATAGAGACAAGAGAAGCTAAAGAAACGGATGAAATAAAAAGAAAAAAAAATCTGGAACAAGATTCGAGGAAGAAATTTATGAAAAAATTAAAATGTGTTTTTATTAGTGAAAAAAACGGAATTTTCAGAGTAAGAGGCAATGAATGAATAATACTGCAAAAGAACACAAAAGTTTTCATTGTAACAAATTTTAATCATTTCTTTTTTTTTTTGTTAAATATTATCAAATAAAAATATATTTTTAATAAAAAAGTATTGTTCATGTTAATATTAATTTACTCTTAAAAGAAAATAGCCCGTGCATCGCACGGGAGCATTTACTAGTTAAAAGAATAATATAATGTATTTTACTACAAAGGAATAATAATATAAGGTATTATGAATATTTAGGTTCAACTTATGTCATCAGTTTAATTATATATTTTATGAAATGTGATAGAAAATTTCATAAATTGAGACTTGAGATATGAATTTTTATTATAAAATGGATCTTACTAAAGAAATAAAACTTTAAAAAATAAAGTTACTAAATTAGCGTTAGAAATTTACTAATTAATGATTTTTTTCTTTTTCTACAGTTTTCTTTTTTGACAATGATATAAAAGAATCTCATTATAACAGAGATAAGAAATTTAAAAAGAAACTTAAAAATAAAAATAATAATGTTATGTATATTATTAAAAAAAAATGAGAATATGATTAATATGTAGGTTCAACTTATGCCATTGGATAAATTATATATCATATCCGTGAATTTTTTTAGGGTATCATCTCCACGAATTGATAGATGAACTATATAGGATTCTAACCAAATAAATAAAACTTTGAAAATATAGTTAATTAATAAACTAACCTTAAAAACTAAAATTTATTAATGATATAATAGGCAAATCAAATTTTGTCTAACCATATAAATAAAAATTTAAAGATATAGTTTATAAATTAAACTTTAAGATATAGTTACCAACTAACCTTAAAAATTGGAATTCATTAAGGATATAATAGGCAAATCAAATTTTGTAAGAAATAACTCACACTTTTATAATAGAAGTAGATAGTGACTAGATGTCCCTCAATTATTAGATATGAATTTGTATAAGTCCTTCCATCTTATTTTTCGTGTTATACACACACGCCGATGTTTGTGCATGGATTTGAGGTATTAGTATCACCTAATTAAAAGGGCACGTCAATTGCTAAGTCAGAGAATATGACGGGTGTTCAAACTTCCATCGCATTTTAGCGCGTAAGGACCTATACAATTAATATTCAAATAACCGAGGGACCTCTATCACTATTATAGAACTGAGGGACTTATACAAATTCATATTCAATAATTGATGGACATTTACCATTATTACAATAATTGAGAAACATTTACAAATATTCACGGATAACTGAGGTATCTAAACATGCATTTTGCCTTGTTTTTATTGTTTAGTACATTAGAGAATTAGGGATGAGAAATGAGCATAACCCTCGAAACCTCGTAGTTACAAGTTAAAAGTGATGTCATCGAATTACAAACTTCTTAACTTTTTTTTCTTTTTTCTTTTTATTTCTTATAAAGGATGTAATTTGTACAATGAAGCAAGTCAGTTGAGCCAGACATTCAGGCTAGGGTGGCAATATGGAGTGGCAGATTCAACTGTAAGGGCATACAATTGTACCCCTGAAATAATTATTTTATAAGTATATAGGTAGCAATTATAGACATTGCGGATATGTTGGTGCAGCGGCCGGTTGTGATAGGTCCATATATTTTTTGGGATTATCTCGGTAACCTAGAATAACTCATCAAAATTCAAGATAAGTGTGAGATATTTATCCACTAAATGACTCCTTGGATAGTTATCCAGTAATCAAGATAAGAGTTGATAAATTTGCATCTGGACATTTCAGTAAAAATCTCTTATTTCAATAAGATACTCCATCTGTTCCATATTAATTGACGTTTTATGACGTTCTTCTCTTTTCTAATTAATTGACGTTTTACATATTTTTCACCAATTCTATCAATTTTCACCCTGGCTGAATCCTAAAATATCTCTACTTTTCAATCTATTAGATATATTTTGGTTTGGTCAAATCTTTAGCTGATCGTATATAAAAAAATTTCATCCTTAATTCTTCCCTTTTTCATCCTAAAACGTCAATTAATATGGAATAGAGGGAGTATAAGATATGTATAAGAAATATTTTTAATTCATTAGTGATAAAACGCAATCCGTTATCAAGAAGGTACCAACCAAAAATAACAAATTGAAAGGTAACCAGATAATAAGACACAAGGTATACGTGGTTCGATCCGGAGATCTACGTCCACGGGAAAATAATGTCCCTACCGGGATCTTTCTCTTCTCTTCTTTTTCGTTTAGTTTACAGGTGGTTTTTCTCCGATCAAAGTTTCAACCCCTCTCCTCTCTCTAATTCTACTATTTATATCATACAAATCACAACCCTAACTATATTCCTACAATTAAGGCCGTCAAACCTGCCTTTGTGATTGAGAGAAGATCGTGGGCGAAATCTTCCAATCCCCCGTGCGCTGCTACCGCAACCTAATTATCAAATCTGTATTTGGGCCAATTACTGGGCCTGCGGCCCTAAACAACTTGGGCCGGGTATTGGTGTTGTAACTTTAGGCAACTGGGCCATACCTACCAATTAGTTATATCATAGAGTAAACACTAGAAACTTTTTTTAAAACAAAATTCATTATCGCACTCATTTATCTTGATAAATTTGATAGTGAAATTATCTTACACCTCAAAATAAATACTGCCTTAATAAAATAATGTGTCCTCCGCAGTCCCTCCACATGAGTTTTCTTTTTTAATAATGAATTTCCCCCTTCATAATTTTTTAGTAAAACTTATGTACTCCATATATATGCATCTTCTTATATACAACGATCGGTCTTATTTAAGTGGATTTGAAATTATCGCTCAATTTCAAACATATATTTTGACATAAGAAAAGCTAGCTGATACTTTTTTTTTTTTTTTCCCAGAAAACGTAATACTTTTAAAAAAAATGCTATACTTCTTTTTAGAAAACTTAATAATTCGTGGGGTTTCTAATAAATGATGTTCTTACCAAATTTATATAAGTTTTCAATGTCAAGATTTATATAAAATCTTTATTTTTTAGTCACGAATTGTATTTAATTATTATTTCGTTGAATTACTTTAAAAGTATTACTTAAAGTAATACGTTTTTCAGAAAAAAATATTATGTTCCCGGGAAAATATATTTGCTACTTTTATTTCCTATAGTTAAATTTTTTTCAAGAAATTAGTATTATTTCGTTTTCGTCCGTCCCAACTAATCTTGCACACTTTTCGTTTTCGTCCGTCCCAACTAATCTTGCACACCCCTTAAAAAGGAAATTTATAACACAATCTCCACACTCAAAATCTTCACCATCAATCTCCACCTCAATCCACCTTTGAAAAGTCAACAAATACTTAAAAAATAATTTTCCGTAATACCTGTGTCACCCTCCTCTGTGCAAGATTAGCAGGGACGGAGGTAGTATTTAGTAAAATGTAATATTTTTTTTATAAAATTTAATGATTCTTGTGTTTTTTTTTTTTTAAACTTTATGTTTTCTTATCAAGTTTTAAATAAGTTTTCACCATTGAGCTTATATACAAGCAAGCCCGCTCTCCTATCTGCGGTGGGCACAAGTTATATGTGCCCACCAACTGATGTGTTAATATCTTATTAAATATAGTTGATTACCTTATCCTTAATTTGATGATAAGATCTTTACACATCAACGATGGACATATTAACAGGTGTTCACCGTAGATAGGGGAGCATTTTTTAATTACAAGTACATTATCTATAACTCCTATGACAATCTACTTTTGGATAATATTTTTTATAAATGAAACTAATAAACTTCCTCAAAAAAGTAGTTTTTGTTGAAAAGTGCGTGAAAAAAATATTAATCCCTCGAAAATTGGTGCCAAGTGAATGAACTAGCTAAAAGTATCATTAATTGACCAAAAGTATTAAGTACTTTTTTAGTAAGAGTTAACTAAAAAAAAAATACGATTGTTGGTACAATTTCAAATTGTAACATCACATTTAAAATTTAACAATATTAGTTACTAACTACTTCCTTCGTCCCGGCTAACTCTTTCTACTTTCCATTTTAATCCGTCCCACTTAACTTTTCGCACCCTTAAAAAGAAAATTTCTCCCAATCTGCCCCCTCAAAATCTCTACACTCAATCTTCACCTTTAAAAAAAGTCAAAGAAAAAATAAAATCTGCTTTTTTCTAAACATCCATGTCCGGTCAACTGTGAAAAGTTAGCCGGGATGAAGGGAGTATAATTTTTTTCCATTACAATATCGACTATATTATTTATATCTAATTGCCTATATGCGCTTTGACCAGACCGTCAATTACTCTATCAATTTCACATTATTCAATCACTCTCTACTAATTTCACATTATGTCATGTTCACGTCATATGCTGATTAATGGGATCTTCAATGTGAGTGAACGATGTGATATAATAACTTTAATTAACTATTAACAACAATTGAATCATAATAATGAATGACATAATAATTGATTAAAGATAAAAGACAATGGTTCCGTTTGCTTAAGATTGGGCTCAGTAGGACCGAATTCTGTTGGATTTATAGTTCACCCAACAATGGCTTACAAGATTTTACAAATCTATTACAAATCTTCAAAGGCTAGAACTATGTAAGAACTGCAACTACAAAAGGAATAAACACTAAGAATTCTGGACAGCTGATGTTCGAACTATACAGGAACGTCTTCGAGGATTTTGAACAGTTGATGTTCAAACTACACTGGAACAGCTTACGAACCACTTCAAATATTCTGGACAGAACACGTTCGAACAACGCAAGAACAACTCTGAAATTCTGGAGAAATGTTGTCTCTGAAACAGATGTTAGAACTACAAAAGAACAAGGGTGAAGTCGAGTCGAGGTCAGACCTCTTTCCGCAAAACGAATACGTCCCGGCTAGTGCTCACGGTTTGACGTAACGTTCCCAAAGATAAAACGACTTCCGTCTTTTGGATAGTAGCACCATAAATCCAGAAGCACCAGCGAACTAGAATGTGTGGTAAGAACTGGGAAAGGACTATATGCCAAATCCGTTTGGAATGCAAGGATTTTCGTAAAATGCAATGAGATGCAGTATGTCAAGTGTTTCTGATTTTTCTCAAAAGTATATCATGCAGGAAAATAATGACCTACTTATATAGGCACCATTCCACTCAATTGGAGATTAAATACACCCATTAATGGGTCTTTAAGGCATTCAAACATGCCATTTAAGGCATTCAAATGAGGTTAGTAACCTCCAGGTGTTACACCACCTTAATGCAGGTGTTAAACCTCATTAACTTCAGGTGTTACAACCCCATAACGTCCCATTAATTACGGGAGTTACACGTCATGTCCCTTGACAGTTCGAACATGGACTTCCAGGTCTGCCTTAACAAGCGGCTATCTTCGTGCATTAATTTTTCACTCACCGAAATTCGATTTTGAGAAATCTAATACACAACAATCATCTACTCGGAATGTAGAATGATCACACACAACTCAATTACGTTAGAGTTGAATATTTTGCCACTTCCCAATTGCTCATATTTGGGTATTCACCCATTTTCGTAAACCAATTTTCCAACAAATCCCAATAAAACACACTCATTAACTCCCTCAGTCAGATTTAACCCAGCACTCTCCAACTTCAAGCAAACAGGGCCAATGTCGTCGTCATATATAAAATGGTAGTGGCCGTGACATAGGTAGTTATAAAAGATAGAGATGATGTTTAGATTGTTACTGTAACTCCGACATCATACAAATCACGTTGGTGTCGATTCCTTTGTCCAATCCATGGCGTCCAGTACGAGCGCGACAAATTCCAGATTTTGCATCCTCGTAAAGGTATCCTCCTTTTGTCATTACCAACAATCAATGAATCATTCTGTTTCACTGAAACCCCCATTATTCCTTCCCTTCACCACAATCAATCTCCACTATGTCTTTAACCCCACAGTCGCAAACCAAACCAATCCAGCACAATGCCCAAGCAGACCTACCGCGTATGCTTCTGCTTCCGCCGGCGGTTCCGGATGGCGGCGGCGGAGGCGCCGCCGGACATCAAGGCCATCTTCAATCAATACTCGGTGAACGGAGTAATGAGCGTGGATCAGCTGCGGCGGTTCCTGGTGGAGGTGCAGGAGGAGGAGAATGGCGACGCCCAGGGTGTGCTTGATAGCCTCCATGAGATTCGACATTTGAATATGTTTCATAAGCGGGGGATGAATCTGGAGGGGTTTTTTAAGTACTTGTTTGGTGATGCTAATCCGCCTCTCGATCACAAACTCGGGGTAGCTTTTTCAACTCTACTTTTAGTTTTGGATTTGTCGATTTTTTGAAATTTTATAACATCTCCGCTAGTGCCCACCATCTTTTTTTTTATATATGCACGAGTATGTGTCTGTTTTCTCTTTGTGGCAATTCGGCCCGTCCGACAAGCCTAGTTCATCGGATTAAGACTATAAGTCGGCCCAGGTCTGTTGAGTTCGATTAACCTGTTGAGCGCAATTCAACCATCCTTTAAATATACAAATATTCTTGGGCTAGCCCCTGGCCCGTTAGAGTTTTGGCCCATCACCATGGTCCTGCAGGTTAAAATTTCTATGACCCAGTTTAAAATGTCGGATTAACTGGACTAGCCTATTGGAATGGGTCGATTTTGTTATGACACTCCATTTTGTCACTTTGGGATCTTGTGTCCCATTTTTGTGATTTTACGAGCTTAAAGATCGTGATTTAGGTTTAAGATTTATGATTCATATTCAGATTCAATGTTTAGGGACTAGAGAATTCATGTTTAGATAAATGTCTAGTGACCAGTTCAATTTTTTAGACTATGATATATTTTTTATTCCATTTTTATAGTTTCACGATTCACGTTTCGTTATTTAATGGTTTAAGGTTAATAATTCAGTAATTCATATTGTAAGGTTCGATTTTGGAGTGGGATTGAGACTGTAGCTGTAAATGAGTCGAGTCGAGCCAAACATACTGTTGTTCAAGCTTCTTTGAAATATTAACGAACTTCTAATATTATGTTTAAGCATGTTTGATTATTGATCTAATTGAGCTTTCATCGAGTCGAACAAGAGTCGAGCTCGATTAATTTTAAACAAACTTTTAACGAACAATTTTGAATTGAATATCGAATAACTTAATTTAATTGTCAATCCTAATTAAAATAAGATAAAAGTGGGACAGAGGATCCGGGCACGCCATATTAAGCGTTAAGATAATGGTTTATTCAAGTTAGGCCATTGGAAAGCTACAAAATGTGCACTAGTGAATAAGAACTTGGGATTGTCTTTTATAAGAAGTTGAAATGAAACTGTCTATTCTGAATTATGTAATAATGTTTGTTTTCAGGTACACCATGATATGAATGCTCCACTATCTCATTACTTCATATACACTGGTCACAATTCATATCTAACTGGCAACCAATTAAGCAGTGTTTGTAGTGACATTCCTATCATAACTGCCCTACGTAAAGGTGTAAGAGTTATCGAACTGGATATATGGCCCAATTCCACCGGTGACAATGTTGATGTTCTACACGGGAGGTACGCGTTCGGTTCAAATGCATTTGCCATCATATACATATGACATGTAGTGATTGTTTTGAAATACAAGATTAAAATAGAGGATCTCATCTGCAAGTAATGAACACTTGCAATTTCACTTCCGTCCAAATAGCGCTATGCAATTAAAGTCCCACAAGTAACAAAACTGCGCAATTTTGGCTTTTTTTTTTTTTCTGAAAAAATATTACATCTGCCGAAAAATGCATGTGATTGTCACCTAACTTTGTAAACCAGGGATTTCCATTTGTTCTTGTCGACGTGGCACAATCTAAAGCAACATCGTACTGGGATTAGATATTACACATCATTACATGATAACCTTTTTATATATAATAAATACAACTCACTAAATAAATTACAATATGAAGGATAAAAAACAAAGTGATTTAACTTTTGTTAACAGATTCCCGTCAATAAACTCAACATTCTTGAATTATTAGCAGCAACTTTTCCCCTCCCTGCATCATTCTATACCTATAAAAATAAGCAAAGTTAATGATGTGTAATTTCTAATCTCAGTCAGCAAGATATTGCTTTAGATTGCGCTACGTGGATAAGAACGAATGGAGATCTATGAAGTCACATGTGTTTTTTAGGTGGGTGTAAAATTTTTCCGGCAAAAAAAGGACCAAAATCGCTTGTAACTTATGGGACTTAAATTGCAAAACGCTATTCGGACGAGACTGAAATTGTAAGTAGCTGTCTTTTGCGGGACTAAATTACAAATTTCCCACAAGATGGTGATAAAACATGTTAAAGAGTTTGTGATAGAAGTTATTTTGGAGAATATTTACTAGCATGATTTTGGTTTTTGGAGTAATTGATAGAGGTGATCTTGGGGAATAGTTAGCATATTAATTTGGCAAGGAATTAGGAACATATCATAGTATAAATAATGGTTATGTTAAGGGTGGAGGGAGGGAGAAAATTAGTTGGAGTTTCGGCGATTCATCCTTCAGATATCTTTTCTTTCATCCAAATATGTCTATTTTCTTTTCATTTGAATGATTTGCTCTTCGTTATATCAATTTGTATGTACTTCCAATCTGATACAAACTATTGTTAATAACTTCAATTATATTGATATGAATACATGGAATTAAGTACTTCAGGTTAACCTTCTTTCGTTGGTGTAGGACACTTACCACTCCTGTTCAACTCATTAAATGTTTGAGATCTATAAAGGAACACGCGTTTGCTGAATCTGAATATCCTGTTGTAATAACACTTGAAGACCATCTTAATCATGATCTTCAGGCTAAAGCGGCTGAGGTACGTCTGAAAGGGTTCCTGAGTTACTGCCATTCCATCATAACTAATCTCCTTTTGACTGGATCCAGATGATAGCGCGAACATTTGGCGACATGCTTTTCTCCCCCGGTCCAGAATGCTTAAGTGAGTTTCCCTCCCCGGAATATCTGAAGCGAAGGATTATTGTATCAACCAAACCACCAAAGGAGTACTTACAGGGCAAGGGTATTAAGAATGACTCAAAGAAGAAAAGGTCTTTTAATCTTCTTACTTCTTGTTCTTTTGGCGATGATTCGGCTAAGGAGGAACCTTGGGGGAGAGATAATCAAAGTTTCAAGACCAAAACTAATGAAGATAAGGTTTCTTCAGTTGTTCCTGTGTTGAGTACATTAACTTCATTTCGTAAACTTCTTATGTGGCCTGTTATTTCTCTTCTAGGACGATGATTTAGATGGGGAGGTTGGAGAAGAAGACGATGAGGAACAAAATGCAGCACCTGAATATAGGCGTCTGATTGCGATTCACGCTGGGAAGGGGAAAGGTGGAATGGAGGAATGGCTTAGGGTGGCTCCTGATAAAGTCAGACGCCTTAGCTTGAGCGAGCAAGAGCTGGAAAAGGCCGTTATAACTTATGCCAAAGATATTGTGAGGTAATTTTACGGCACAGTTTTGGTTATAAATAACCAGCTGATTCGTTATATTTGTTACCACAAAAATATTAGTAAATTTACGGGCTTGGTAGTGCCACTAGACGTAGTCATTCTTGATGAACTGGGGTTAACAAATCTGTGTTCTTTCTTTCTCGTCCTATTAAATTCTCAATAATTGCACCTTAATTCATAACATCTAGCATGATAAATATGTGATTAAATGAGGATTTAAGGCTACTTTTAGAATAGGAGAAACTGTTAGGAGACGCAATAAGTTAACCTGGTTGACAGAGGGAACTGTGTAGCATCGGATGTAAAAAAATTGAAAAAAGTATGCGCGTAAAGTGGATTATGACATTAAATACAATATACTCATGCAAGAAAATGCTATCTGATATTATTCTGATTCAGATTTACAAAGAAGAACTTGTTGAGAGTGTACCCGAAAGGTATCCGTGTTGACTCATCTAACTACAACCCGATGCTTGGATGGACGCATGGAGCTCAGATGGTTGCGTTGAATTTGCAAGTATGTACATTTCTTCTCTATTGATAAAGGATACTGTAATAGTAACTTATAGCTTAGGTTTTGCTTGCCTTCCTATCCGTTTACATGCATGAATCAGTGTTTAGAGGACATCTATATGTATTTGAATGTTAAAAAGTGATGTTTAACTAAGGTGAAAAGGATATACGTCTGTGCACGCTGAGTTTTTGAGTTTCAGATTTTTTTTTCTGGGTTGAATTAATATCAACTTACGATACAACTATATAAGTGTGGTTAAGCTTTAGCAAAATAAGGTGCATAGATAAATAAGCATGAGTTATTTGTCATTTGAAATTTATGTAGGGTAACACAAAATCTCACTATTCTGCAACAGGGCTATGGAAGATCACTTTGGTTAATGCATGGTATGTTTAGGGCTAATGGTGGATGTGGATATGTTAAAAAACCCGATTTCTTGTTGGAGGCTGGTGACGATGTCTTTGATCCTAAAGCTACGTTACCTGTCAAAACTACTTTAAAGGTAGGCTGAAAAATCTATGCCGTTGTCATACTCTTTAGATGACTTCATCTCATTCTTCGTTTACCTTTGATAAAGATAATTTTGGAAATACTTACTGGATTAATCTTTAGTATATCAATAGGCTGATTTGGGGGATCTTATAGTAATAATTTTGGGGACAGTGACTTTCCTTATTATTGGCATACAACTCGCTAATATAGGGATCATGGTCCTCTCCATTTCCACTTGGCAAATTTTGTAAATTTTGAAAAATCTCCACTGTTAGTCTAATCAACAAACCGCATAAAACCATGGCATTCCCTTGCTTCAAACAAAACGTTGAACTCTGTGCACAAGTCTAGAGTTTTCAAACTCACTTCAGCCAAGATTCATCCACTTTACAGATCTAGTTTTATCTATTTGTTTATTATTTATTTTTCGAGGGGAGTTGCACCTATCCTTACCTAAATTCAGAACAAAGAAATCATGAAACTAGGATTTGACGAAAGTGTACATTTTTCTGTTTCCTCTCCCACGTTCTTGAACTGGGTCCTTGCAATTCTGGATTCATAAATGTCTCAATCCCAAAAAAAGGTTAAGCAGAAGGGAGATGCAAGAGGTGTTGTGGAATTTACAGAATGAAGTAATGGTTGAGATTTCTCGAAACTTACAATATTCACCAGATGGGAAATGGAGAGGATCGGGGTCCCTAATATGGGGCAGAAAATTAGTTTTCGTTTTTGTATTTGGCCTTCAGTTGACAAGATTCATCCCTGGATATCCTTTCTTTCATCCAATTTTTTTCTTTTCAACTAAATAATATGCTCTATACTCTATCGATTTCTTTTATCAGGTGACTGTGTATATGGGTGAAGGATGGTATTACGACTTCCGGCACACGCACTTTGATACTTATTCTCCTCCAGATTTCTACGCAAGAGTAAGTCAGCTAGTGCTAGCCGCACGCACTCGCTTTCTTTCTCTCAAATTATATTGCATCATGGGATTGTGTGTCATCAGGTGGGAATAGCTGGAGTGCCAGCTGATGTTACAATGAGGAAAACTAAGACACTTGAAGATAATTGGATACCAAATTGGGATGAGGTTTTTAAGTTCCCATTAACAGTCCCTGAATTGGCTCTCCTTCGGATTGAAGTTTACGAGCATGATACATCAGAGAAGGATGACTTTGCCGGACAGGCTTGCCTTCCAGTATCGGAGCTGAGAAGAGGTATTCGTGCAATTCCTCTCCATTCACGCAAGGGGGAGCGATACAAGTCTGTGAAGCTGCTCATGCGATTTCAGTTCGTTTGATCGACTAACTAACTAGTCTCCCACAAGGTACAAAAAAAATGGCATGTGCTCTCAAACAAACTGTATTATTCAGCTGTAATTTATTTGTTTTACCTAAAGTTATAGAGTACCAATAATTTGAATCCTTCCTTGCTGTGAATTTATTCATATATACATATAGCACTGTTGAGAAACAGTTAACTTGCCTTTTGATTTCATCCTCATAGTATCAATAGAATCATAACAAGTTTGAGAAGGCAAGTTAACTGCATTAATAAGAGGTTGCTCTTCTTTACTGTTCTCTCTAATTTGTTTTCTTTTTCTTTTTAGTTGAGTCTCTTCTTTTTGTTGTTTCTTGTCTACCTTTGATGGATGATTTAAATTCTCTTCCCAGAGATGTGGCACTCCATCTTTTAGGGGTTATGGTGTCCTATCAATAATGGTTACATATACTTGATTCAGAAGGGTGAGGTTACTTTGAACTGATGGGGCTTCGGTGTTTTGAGCCGTTTGTGTTTTTTGTTAGACTCCACCTTCTCGACTAGTTCTTTGAAAAAGGCACCGTCGAACTTGCTCTGAGAGATCCCCCTAACTAGAATGTTTCTAGGAATCTTTTGATAAACTATGGATAAGGAAGTGTCCGGAATCTTCTGGAATAAATTGGTCAAGGAAGCAGCAGGTGAGAAAGAGCATGTATGGGAAGTTTGTTATGGATGGTTATTAGGGAGTTATAGTAGTAATGGTCACTTGTCAACATGTAATTGGATAAGAAAGCATCATGAGGATTGTGCTTGTTCACCTAGCTACCTCTATAAATGGAGGGAGTTCACATGATTTTGCATTGTATCGTTTACTACACTTTTGCAGCTCTACTCTGTTATCGTTTTATAATGAATAGGATTTTCCTCTTTTGTTAATACATTCTCTGCAAATAGCCTAGCTAGATATAGCTCTTAGCTAGCTTAAATCAGTTAAAGCTGCTTTCTTCACATGGTATCACAAACATTAGGCTGAATCAATTGATTTCTAGAAACAATGGTGACGCAATGCATGCAAGCATGGCCGACATTAACAGCGGATACAAGCAAGGCAGCAGAAACAAGCAACGTACGAAAATAGGTATACCAGTGACAGTCTAACATACCTAACATAGTGTTAGGGTCCATCTCTGCTTCCCTTCGTGTTATTCTGAACATCATAGCCCTTCTTTCTGAGACTGGGCTAGGGCTTCTCTTATCTGGCCCGACTTGATTCTCAGGCAGTTGTGTATTGTATGACTCGCTTCATGACAGTGGTAGCACTTGTTTTGGTCAGGGATACTCCCCTTTATGATTTTCGTTGGGATTGTGCCTTGAATCGGTTTGGTATTGGTTTGTCGTTCGTGTCGAAGTTGAGAAATATCTCGCATGCATTGGACGCAACGCAATCGCGTCAAATCGTGGCTAGAAAGTGAATTTTAGAACTGGGGTGTCGACGCAGTCGCATCATTTGTTGGACGCGGTCGCATCAGTTGTGGCAACCTAGGTTATGGGTTTATGCATATTTAGGCCCAGTTTTGTCTGGTTTGTGTTTAGGTCGGTTTGGGGGCTTATAAATAGTCCCATTGATGACTTAATGTTAATAGATTAGTATTGATTAGTATATGTTTTGGTTCCGATTGTTAGAGTGTGGAGAGTTTGTTTGGTCGAGTATCCATCAATTGGTACTCAATTTTGTCTCCGTTGGTCAGGATAGTGAAGTCCTATATTGTAATACTCTTTGATATTTGAATTGAGTTCCTCTCGTTTGGTAGTGGACGTAGCTAACAAGTTGTTAGCTAACCATGTTAAATTCGGTGTGTTTTGCTTTTTCAATTTTCTCGTTTATCGTTGCTTTGTGTTTGTTCTTTCCTAACAACTAGTATCAAGAGTTAGGTTTCTGCAAATTTGGTGGGAAAGATGTCTGAGATGAACGTGAAGATCAACAAATTCACAGGGAGGAATAGTTTTAGTATATGCCAGATTAAGATGAGAGCCTTGTTGAAATCACAAGGGTTGTGGGCGCCGTTGATGCTGAAGCCAAAGAAGGACAAGGGCAAGGGGTGGATAAGGAAGAGACGAAGATCCCGGTGTCTGCTGAGATGGACATTCTAAAGGAGAAAGTGCACTCAACGATCTTGTTGTGTCTCGAAGACGACATCATTACTGAGGTAGCAGGGGAAGAAACCGCACAAGGGTTATGGTCGAAACTAGAGAGCTTGTACATGACGAAATCGCTTACCAATAAGTATTTTTGAAGCAATGTTTGTTTGGGCTGCGTATGCACGAATGTCAGTTTCTTCATGAACACTTAGATCAATTGAACACAATCCTATTAGAATTGCGTAATAGTGATGTTAAAATAGAGGATGAGGATGCTGCTTTAGTTTTGTTAGTTTCTCTGACTCCGTCGTATAAGAATTTTGTGCAGTCATTTGTTAATGGAAAAGATTCTATCTCTGGAAGAGGTGAGATCATCGCTGCATTTTAGAGAATTGCACCATCAGGCGACTGTTCAACGGAAAATCAGACTTTTGTGCTAGGAGTCAGTGGTAATCGGGGTTCGGGAAATTTGGGGGAGAAGAAGTTCAAGAAGAATTCAGGCCCCAAAAGACCTAAACCAGAAGACATTTGAAACTGCTGTAAGGAGACAAGGCATTGAAAGTTTGCGTGTCCGAAGTTGAAACAAAAGCAGGAAAGTACTGTTGATGCTGTTGAAGAAGTTGACGTCGACTCCGATAATGGTTCGGTCCTAATTGTTGAGAACCAAACTAATAAATCTGATACATGGGTTCTCGATTCTGGGGCGTCTTACCATATATGTCCGCGTAGGGAGTGGTTCGCAACCTATAAGCAGGTGGAAGGTGGCAATACCTCTTTGGCCAATAGTTCCAAATACAAGACGGTTGGAATAGACTCAGTTAAGGTTAGAATACATGATGGTAGATTGTGCATGTTGAACGATGTTAGACATGTTCCACTTATGAAGCAAAGACTTTACTCATATAGATTCTTGGAAAATAGACTGTAGAAGATCAGTTGGAGGAGTTCAATAAATCTGTTGATGATTTGGAGAGTATTGAAGTGAAATTAGAAGACGAAGACAAGGCAATCATCTTGTTAAATGCACTACCAAAATCCTATGACCACCTCAAGGATGCTATGTTGTATGGAAGAGATACAAAAATAACACTCACTGAGGTCCAAACAGCCTTAAAAGCAAAAGAGTTACAAAGGATAAATGAAACAAAGTCAGAAACAGTTGGTGAAGGGTTGATCATTAAGAAAGGGAAACAATTCAAAGGAAAGAAACAATTCCAAAATGACCCTGCCAAGAAGAACTTCCAACAAAAGGGCAAGAACGCAGAGGGAAAAGAAATAAGAAAATGCCATTTATACAAGAAGCCAGACCACTTAAGGAGGGATTGTTTTGAGTATAGGAAGAAACAAGCCCAAAAGAATCAGGCCACTAACTCAGCAGATGTAGCTGAAGCAGATGGAGAAGCTGAGATGTTGAATGTTACTGATAAAAGGGTGGAAGATGTTTGGATCTTAGATTCAGGCTGCAACTTCCATATGAGCCCTCACAAAAACTGGTTTCAATCTTATACTGAGCAAAACACAGGATCTGTATTGTTGGGTAATGATCAAGCATGTGAAGTCAAGGGAATAGGAAACATTAAGCTGAGAATGCATGATGGATCCTACAAAATATTGACTGATGTAAGGCACATACTAAAGTTAAAGAGAAATCTGACCGGTCTAGGGACTTTGGAATCAAAAGGATGCACCTTCAAGTCAAAGCATGGTTCATTATATGTCATGAAGAAAGATGGTGTGGTAATGAAAGGCAAAAGAAAGTCCAGTCTATACTATCTCATGGCAGAAACTGTGCAGGGCATGTGTGGAAATGTATCAGAAAACAAGTTGGTGTTATGGCACAGAAGACTGGCACATGTTGGAGAAAAAGGACTAAATGAGCTGGCAAAGCAAAACCTCATAACACATAGTGGAGAGGGAGAACTCAGCCATTGTGAACAGTGTATAGTTGGAAAGAGTAAGAAAAGTGTTTTTCCAGTTGGTAAACACAGCTCAAAGCTGCCACTTGATTATGCACATGCTGATTTGTGGGGACCTTCTAAAGTGGAGTCTTTAGGAGGTGGGAAATACTTCTTAAGTATCATAGATGACCACTCAAGAAGACTATGGACTTATATTTCGAAAGCAAAATCAGAAGCTTTTGAAAAATTTAAAGACTGGTGTATTCAAGTGGAAGTGGAAAAGGGAAGCTCACTAACGTGCCTTAGGATAGACAATGGGTTGGAGTTTCTGTCTGAGGAATTTATGAAGTTTTGCAGAGAAAGGGGTATCAAAAGACATAGGACAGTCCCAGGAAATCCCCAACAAAATGGGGTTGCTGAAAGGATGAACAGGACCATCCTTGAGAGAGTAAGGTGTATGTTGCTGGATTTAGGGCTGCCCAAGAAGTTCTGGGCAGAAGCAGTGTCCACTGCTACCTATTTGATTAATAAGTGCCCATCCTCCGCACTTGACAAATTTTTGACACCAGATGAAGTATGGTATGGCAGAACACCAAATTATTCAGGATTAAGAATTTTTGGATGTCAAGCTTATGCTCATTATAAGCAAGATAAGCTAGCTGCAAGGGCTTTAAAATGTATTATCCTAGGTTATCAAACTGGTGTAAAAGGATATAGATTGTGGTGTAGTGGGGAAGGGATGAATAAGGTAATAGTTAGCAAGGATGTAACTTTTAATGAGTCAGTGATGCCTTATCTTCAGAATAATAACAGTCCTAAGGATATGCAGAAAAACCTGGAAATTTAAAATCACCAATTAAGGTGGAGCTTGATGAGAGTGATCTTAATCAACATGAAGATGATTTGCAAGACACTCAAAATGAAGAACCTGATGATGAAGATCAAGGGGATCTGGAAAACTATCAGTTGGTCAGAGATAGATCAAGAAGAACTATATTACCATCTACCAGATATGGAGATGATTACTTGTTGGCATATGCACTAGTGACTGCTGAAGATACAGAGTGTCATGAGCCAAAGTCTTACTCAGAAGCAGTAAATAGTAAAGATGGAGAAAAGTGGATGAAAGCAATGAATGAGGAACTGGAATCTCTGCAAAAGAATAACACTTGAATTCTGGTAGACAAACCAAAGCATAAAAAACTTGTTAGTTGCAAACGGATATTCAAAAGAAAGATTGAAGTAGCAGAAACTAAACAAGTGAGGTTTAAAGTCAGACTTGTGGCAAGGGGGTTCACTCAAAAGGAAGGGATTGATTACAATGAAGTGTTTTCCCCTGTGGTAAAACACTGCTCCATCAGATTACTATTGGCATTAGTAGCACACTATGATTTGGAACTTGAACAATTGGATGTCAAGACTGCCTTCTTGCATGGGAATCTGAAGGAAACAATTTTTATGAGCCAACCAGAGGGTTTCATACTACCACAGAATGAAGGGAAAGCATGTTTGCTTAAGAAATCATTATATGGTTTGAAGCAAAGCTCAAGACAGTGGTACCTCAAGTTTGATACTCATATGAAGAAGATTGGATTTGAGAGGTGCAAGTTTGACAATTGTGTTTATTTCAAGAAATTAGAAGATGCAGTGGTTGTCTACTTATTACTGTATGTTGATGACATGTTAGTAGCTAGCAAAAGTCATCATGAAATACAAACTCTAAAAAAGGAACTGCAAAGTGTTTTTTAGATGAAAGTTTAGGGGCTGCAAGGAGAATTCTGGGTATGGATATATATAGAGACAGAGCTAAAGGCATCTTATGGTTAAGTCAGAAAGATTATATCCATAAAGTGTTGAAGAAATTCAAAATGAATGAGTCCATGGATGTTACTGTTCCTTTAGCTCAACAATTTAAGCTATCAGAGCTTCAATGTCCACACATAGAAGAAGAAGAGAGGGAGATGAATAAAATCCCTTATGCTAACATTGTTGGAAGTGTCATGTACACTATGATATGCACAAGACCTGACATGTCATATGCACTTAGTGTAGTTAGCAGATATATGTCAAATCCAGGCAAAAGACACTGGGAAGCTCTCAAATGGGTGATGAGGTATATGAAAGGAGCTGCAGATGTTGGTTTGTTATTTCAGTAAAGGAGATCTGATGCTAAGATGGTTATAGAGGGGTTTGTTGATTTGGATTATGCTGCAAACTTGGATACCAGGAAGTCTCAAACTGGTTATATATTCACACTTTGTGGCACTGCTGTGAGTTGGAGATCTATGACACAATCTGTTGTGGCTTTATCCACGACAGAAGCAGAATTCATGGCTCTCACAGAAGCTGTTAAAGAGGCCATATGGTTGAAGGGAATCTTAACTGAGTTTGGATTGGTTCAGGATGTGGTTAGAATAAATTGCGACTGCCAGAGTGCTTTGCATTTGGCCAAGCATCAGGTCTTTCATGAAAGGAGCAAACACATAGATATGAGGCATCATTTCATAAGGGATGTAATAGAAAAGGATTCAATTGAGGTTGTGAAAGTGGCAACTGAACACAATGCTGCAGATATGCTAACAAAGACTTTGCCTGTTGAAAAATTCAGGTACTGTCTTGAGTTAGTAAAGGTAACATCTATTTGAGGAGCATAACAAGCCCTGAAGAAGCAGAGCAGTTTGGAAAGGGGGTTCTGCTGATAAGGATTAGGTGTTTGAGCTTCTTAGAAGGCCAAGGTGGAGATTGTTAGTTGGATAATCAACATGGTGGCCTTACTACTTAGCTGGAGGCATGCCCACTTGAGGGACTTGGAAAATCACGTGCATATAAACATGCACATGCATATGGTTCATTTTCTATTAAGAAGAGCAGTTAGCAGCAGGTGTAGTTTTGGGTTCCTTGCATGCTACTAATAATACCTTACATTCTAGAGAGAGTCAACACAGAGTTAGTTAATCAATCAAAGAGAGAGACATACACACACGCAGAATCTATTGGCAGCTCACACAAGAAGATTACAAGAATTGTTCTTCTTTGGTTGTAAGTTTTACACATTCTAGCAGTGATATAGTTCTTCTTGTTTGATGTATTCGACTGTAACATGAAGTAGGTGATGGCTTCATGGTTGAATAGTAACAGAAATGATAATCTAGTCAATTTTTTCCCTTTTCCGTGGACGTAGGTAATTTACTGCCGAACCACGTAATTGCTTGTGTTGTTTACTGTTTTGATGTCTTGAATATTTGGTTGCTGGTTTTCTGGGTTTGATTTTGAATCCGTAAGGTTAGTCATTGGGATTAAGATCATTAGAATCGATAATTGTGCGCTACAGCCACTTAAAAAAAATATATTAAATTTACAGATTCTCGTTAACCAAATTTAAATGGACTTTAAAAAATGGGTTCAACTACACACAAATTTTGGTATTCTTTTTGGACACAAGAAAAACTGAAAGACAAAGGTTTGGGTTTGTGTTACCATGTATGCAGAATTGAATGAATATCATAATTATTTTCCTTAAAGACAAGCCAACAATTGTTGCTTATCAATACAGAAACATTAATTATTGCCTTCAGGATTAATATAAAGCCATGCCAATCAACATTATTTTTTATACATAGTCAAGCTGCAATGTGTATTCTCAGTTAAGGATCTAATTGTTTGGGCAGGTTAATAATTGTCATTATAGAATTAATTTTGTATTAGAAGAAAGTAAAATGATATTTCCTATTCTATACTTCCCAACTTCTGGATTAAACATTGCAAATTAATATTAATAGTTGTATTACAAAATATTTAAAACCACGTACCTATAGAACCCATTTCTTACCCATAATGTATAAAATATTATTTTTACACTTTCGAGCATTACTAAGCACATTATCAACAAAAGGTCAACATTATTTTGTATATTTCATTATCTGCTTATCACATATTATTATAAAATGGTTATTACGTATGCATCGCACGGACGGAAATCTAATTAACTAAGGGCCCGCTTAGTTGTAAATCATCAATGGCAATGGTAATGAATATGAATGAGAGGTCAATCACACTACGGAATGAAGTGGGGAGAATTGTTAATAAAATGGGATAATGATTAACTTATTTATTATGTACCAAATATCATAAATGAAAATGAGTCATCATTCACTCTCATTCCCTATCCCTAGACCTAAATCCCAAACAAAACGGGTCCTAAATGAGTCGAGGGACTGATGTGTCATAAAACTTGATGCTCTGGGGACATCGATTAGCAGAATTTCTAAATCTGCACTGATAATGCGCAATCTGATATCCAATAAACTTAACGAAAACCTACGTAAGCAATATGAAAAAACACAAGATTTACGTGGTTCGATCCGGAGATCTACGTCCACGGGCACAAAATAGCACCTGCCGAGGTGTTTCCTTCACTCGAACTTTGAGTTTACACGTAATAATTCAGAATACAGAATGCGAACCCTAATTCAGAGTTTTTTCCTCATATTTATACTATCTCCTAACAAACCCTAACTAACTCCCTATTGTCGCGCCTATTTTCCGCTGCGTGGCGGTTGGGGACGAATCGTGGGCCTTGTGTTGCGGAATAAACTTCAAGTTGGGCCGGCGCGCGCTTCTGGACCTCCTGGACCGGTCAATGGGCCAAAGTATTAACCCGACCCGAAGTGATCGGGTCATCCCTATCAGATCCCCCCCCAGCCGGAGCGAGGAAGGAGCTTCGGTAGTCGCCGGGGTGGAACCAAAAGCAAGATGGGCCGTGGTCGTGGGCGAGCCGAAGTATTTGTGGACGACCAAGTCTGTCCGCGTCTAAGGGACCGCGCGGCGCAATCCACGGAAGCGGAACCGAACTAGGCCGAAGTACCCGGGGCAGATAGCGAGATACCGAGTTCCCCAAAAGCAAGAAACGTATCGGAAGTACATAATGATCTGGCCGAGGTAAAGGGATCACCGGAGTGTAGGAGTCTGGCCAAAATGAAGGGAGCACCGGAGTGTGGTAGTATGACCGAGGTGAAAGGATCACCGGAGTGTAGTTTAAATCTTCCTGGCCAAAAGTGAGGTTGATGTGATTGGCGGCGCCATTATGAGAGAGAGGGATGTGAAGTGACACGCTCTGCGATTTCCAATAAACCTGTTCCCCACGCGCCTTGGGAACCGTAAAGCGCGTGAATATCACGTCCAAATCTCCATCACTGAATTTGAATGGGCTGTATCAGAGCCGTTGGTTTTTGTGTATATATTAGGAATAATTTGCCAGTTTAGAAAGCGGGAAAAAAATAGGAGAAACCTGCTCGTGTGCGATTCATCCCAAATCAAAAACTTCTCAATTAAACCAAGTAAGTATGTCTTCTTCTTCATCTTCTTCTTCATCTTCGTCTTCTGTTCGGGAAGTAGGGACTAAGAACGCCCCGTTAGATGTGCCACCTCTGCGAGTCCTGATTCCAGAGAGGAATGAGGTTAGGACTGTGGATCAAGTCGATGGCAGGGAAACCAATGTCAAGATGGTCGCATTCTATGAATGCGCAAAGGAGGACTTTGAAGTGTCCACTATAGGGTTACGCATGACGCGAGTGCAGATTGAGAGAGAAATCCCCTCATTTTACCTTCCCTTTAATTTAGAATACATAGTACCGGACCCCGGTGATAAGGCCTGCTGCCCGCCGCAGGGTTTCATTAGTGTGTATATAGATTTCCTTAGAATAGGCTTGAGATTGTCCCTGTGGGACATTGTGGTCCGGTTACTGTGTTACTATAACATTGCCTTAAGCCAACTAGCGCCAAATGCGGTGAGGCAAGTAGTCGGATTCACCGTAGTGTGCAAAAATGCCGGGGTAGAACCAACCGTAGAGCTATTTAGGTTTTTTTACCAATTGAAAGCCTTCGGTAAATCCAAGGGGTGGTACTCCTTCAGTCCCCGAGCCCGAGGTGGGTTCAAGGTGCAAAACCCGAGTAAGGTAGAGGGATGGAAGGAGAGATTTATTTTTGTGAAGAACGGAGTAGCTCTCCCGAAGTGGAGGAGGGATGAGGTACCCGATACTGCCCTGGTGGAGAACCCGGAGGCCGAAGTCGTACATTCATTCCGGTCAGTGGGGACTTTCAAGACCCTCTGTACTGAGGAGGAACTGGAGGGGGCCGGACTGAGCCTGTATTATTCGGGCGATGCGGTTGCCGAAGAGGGTAGGAGTTCTCCCGTCTTGCTATTTACTAACTATTGCCTTGTGTAGGACTAACTGTAACTTCTGTATGCAGTGGGACGCTTCGGAAAAGAACCAGCCGGAAGCCCCGCGGCGGCTGTGGCGGCCAAGAAGAAAGGAAAAGCTGCTGAGGCATCTCCCCGGGGGAAGATGTCACCTGGTGCGAGGCCCAGCACTGGGTCTGAGGAGCGGGGAGGAGTGTCGAGGCCTACCTCTATATCCAAGAAGAGGCCGGAGCCATGGGGGACTCCTCCAGCAACAGCAAAAAGACTCCGCACGGAGGAGAGCATGGAGGTAAGTCCAAGATGTGATGTTAGTTACTGCAAATGCATTGTATGTTTATCTGTGCTGATCATTGTGTGCTGTTATTGGTGGCAGCTGAGGGAGCAGGGGCCTTCAAGTCTTTTGGGGTTGGAGGGGGCCGATGCCGAAGAACTTCTGCGCTTGGCGCGAGGTATCATGGACCTCGGTCGTAAGAGCGAGAAGGAAGGCAAGGAGGAGCTGGCCGAAGTGGCTAGGGAGCTTCGGGCGCGCAACGACCGGTTAACCCAAGACCTGACCGAGGCGCGCAAGAGGGTTGCCTTGGTCGAAAATGAGGTTGCGCGTCTACGTGGAGTGGAGGCAGAGACCAATGTCCTTCGAGGTGAAGTACTGCAGCTGCGGGCAGAGATGGAGGCTCGGGAAGCTGCCATGGTCGAAGGTCAAGGAGCGATGCTGAAGGCATTCGCCGAAAAACTGTTCTAAACCAGCACGTTCCTTGACTTCCAGACTGATTTTGTGGCAATAGGGGACCAGGCCACCCGATCTGTGCTGCTGGAGCAGATCAAGGAAGTCTACCCGAGTGTGGACGTATATCGTCCAGAATTTAGGTACGATTTTGACGCAGTGGCCGGGGTGGAGAGGGCCTATTACACAGCGTTAGCAAATCTGCCGGAGTGGCCGCTGTTGAAGGCCTTAGCGGAGAAGAAGCAACTTCTGACGGCCGAGGAGATTGCTAATTGTGCGGTGGACCAGGACCAAGAATTTCTGGCATTCCGCCGGGGTGAATTGGTCTCCCAGCCCCGAAACAAAGAACCCCCCCCCCCTCGGATGGAGGTTGATGCCACCGCAGCTAACGAGGAGGAAGAAGCCGAAGTGTCGGAGGGCCGGCAAGAGGTGTTGCCCGAGGTGACTGAGGGGACTGATCGGGAGGTCAGTCGTTCCCCTCAAATTTAAAGTTGTAGATAATAGGAGTAGATGTAAACTGTGTACCGAATCTTGGATAATGTACTTTGTCTTGATTGAATATAAATTTTGCTTTTGAGCTGAACTTTTCCTTATATGCTTGAGATTGACCGATCTTGTTAACTCGTTTGTCTGTTTAGAATACCGCGGAACTGCACGAAACAATAAAGAAACTCATGCGATCACTTGAGTGGTTCCGCGAAGAAAAGAACAACCTGCAAATGCACGTGGTTCCAAGGCTAGAAAAGCGGGTATCCGTTGCAGAAAAGAGAGCGGAGGAAGCCGAAGAAAGAGCCAAAGATTTCGAACTGAAGTATCGCGCTAAAGCTGCTGAAATGAGCCGTGTCCTCGTTCATCAAAGGGAGTATGACCGGATACTGTCTGAGTTCGGCCTTCTGACCTTTGAGGAAGTGGAGGAGCGGGTCGTAGAGATTCAAGGCGAAATCTCGGCGCTTATGGCAAATGACCCAGCGGAGTCCTCAGAGCTTGTAAGAAAGCGAGAGGTTTTGGAGTTGCTTCTCAGCATGTACGAATAGGGATGTAAATGGGTCGGGTAGGGTACGGGTATGCTTCCCCCATACCCTACCCTATTTGATTCGGGTACGTGTACGGGTAATACCCGTCGGGTAATCGGGTTACCCGATTGATATATAAAAATATTATAAATAATATGTAATATGTATATATACCATATATAATGTGATACAATAAATCAAATATAACATATATAATATGTAAATGTTACATTATATGTTATTTTATATATTAAATCATATATTATAAACACAATATATTAAATATAATGATAATTATATAATATATAACATGTAAAATAATACATAAGTATGTAATCGGGTAGGCGGGTAGGGTAATCGGGTAGGGTAAACGGGTAATATGCTAAACCCGTACCCTACCCTACCCGATGACAAAAATATCGGGTTCGGGCGATACCCGACCCTATTACCCGTTTACCCGTCGGGTAGGGTTACCCGCGGGTAAAATTGACATCCCTATGTACGAAGGACTGAAGGGCCGAGGCAGGTGGAGGCCTTCTGCCGAGGAATTCATTGCGAGTTCAAGCCGGAGCCAAGGTACTCCAAAAGCTCCCCGGAAGGATAAAAAGAAACCCGCTGGAAAGAGCAAAGGCATTGTTATCCGAGAGCCAGCTCCAGTGACCACGATTGAAGAAGAGCCCGCTGTTGTTGCCGAAGAGGTGGTCGAAGAACTGGCCAAAGAAATCGAAGTGATGGCTCCGGAGGAATGGGACCCTGTGCAATGGGCCCAAACCCCGAGGTCTGCTCCGCAGCCAAGTAGTCGCGCTCGTACAAGAGACGAAGTTCCTAGACAAGCGCCAAGAACAAGTCCACGGCGTCGGGAAGCCCGCGGGGGGGAAAGAGCCGGAGCCCGCGGCCGAAGGACGACCAGATCCCAGAGGACGCAGCGTAGGTCTAGGAGTAGGCCTCAACGCCGGAGCGCTGAATACTGGCTCGGGGGCCGTAGATGATTGTTTGTTTTTTTTTTTTTTTAGGTCTTATGTAAAAAATTCTTTGTGCCGTATTACTCGGAAGATAATAAAATCGTTTTGGTGTGCATGGCTGTGTTAAAGTAATAACTGTTTTAATCGGGTGTTCGGGAACACAATATGGATAAATCCAATGCAAATCTCCCCGGACGGATCGGGCGGGAGTAAAATCTCCCCGGACGGATCAGTCGAGAGTAACCACTTCTCCGGTTTAACAGGCGAGAAAGTGATATGAGTCCGGGAACAAAATATGAATCTCCTCGGACGGACCGAGAGATAGATTTAATTGTCCGGAGACGAATAATAATAATATGAATGTGTTAGGGCATCCCCGTAACGTAAAAGAGAACACAACGAGATGCATAAACAAAGAGTTTTTATTCAATGAAGAGTGCCGGAGCAAATTGAAGAATACAAAGAGAGATAACAACATAAAAGAAATGTACAATGAGCATAAAGATAAGATGGTACTTGTCATTTGGCATTCACAGATAGAAGCGCCTCAAGTTGGTAACATGCCAGCTTCGAGGAATTTGGGTTCCATCGAGATGCTCTAATTGATAGGATCCGGAATCGTGCGCGGTAACGATGCGGTATGGACCTTCCCAAGAAGCATGTAATTTCCCCTCGGGGGCAGCTTTGCTGGCTGAATTGAGTCGAAGTACTAGGTCCCCGACATTGAACTGAGTACCTCGGACCCGGAGGTGGTGATACTTAGCTGCACGTTGTTTACACCTGGCCTGCTAAATGAACGATTGATCGCGACGATATTCAAGCTCATCCAGATTTGTACGAAGAGCTTCGTCATTATCCTCGGGAATCAATGTTACGAGGCGGGGACTCGGTACACTGATTTCCGCAGGAATAACGGCTTCGGAACCATAAGTAAGGCTGTAAGGAGTCTCTCCGGTAGAGGTATGCGGCGTCGTGCGATAAGCCCATAGTACTTGTGGAAGGTTTTCGGCCCAAAGACCCTTGGCATTATCCAGGCGTTTCTTTATACCCGTGAGCAGGGTTCGGTTGGTGACTTCAACCTGACCGTTGGCTTGAGGGTGAGCTACCGAGGTGAAAATTTGTTTGATATGAAGCTCCTCGCACCATGACCGGAAGGGATCGTTGGCAAATTGCTTGCCATTATCCGAGATAATGGTGCTCGGTATGCCGAAGCGACATACAATATTTCGCCAGACGAACTTCAAGATATTCTGACCAGTGATTGCAGTAAGAGGTTCTGCTTCTACCCATTTGGTGAAGTAATCCACGGCGACCACCAGAAACTTCAACCCACCCGGAGCGACCGGAAACGGGCCGACAATATCAATTCCCCACTGAATAAATGGCCACGCACTTTGGATTCCAGTGAGTTCGGTTTGAGGCAGGTGTTTCACACGAGAATGTAGCTGACACTTGCTGCATTTTGTCACTAAGTCGTGGGCATCGTTAAACAAAGTTGGCCAATAATATCCCCAGCGGAGAACTTTCTTGGCCAATGTCCGGGAGCCGATATGACTGGCACAAGCCCTTTCGTGAACCTCCCGTAGAACTTGGTTAGCCTCGGTAGGAGCGAGGCACCGGAGACTCGGTTGTAGGTACGACCGTCGATACAAGACTCCATCATGAAAGGAGTATTTGGGGGCTTTGAGGACTACTTGCCGAGCTCGCAGCTTATCATTGAGCAGAATTCCATCTCGGAGATATTGAATGATAGGGGTCATCTAATTCGGATCACTATCGGTCAGTACCGAAACCGTTGCCTCGTGAATTTCTGGATGAGACAAGTCTTCGACCATGATATCCGGAGATATATTTGTTCGGACCGCGGAGGCCTGAGTACGTGGTATTTTCTGGATAACAACTGTATCAAGAGTTGACATAAGCTTAAGTGTTAAAGCACGATACCTGATCATTGTTTCATCCTTGGCGACATAAGTCCCCTGGATTTGCTTGGACACGACCTCGGAGTCCGTGAAGAGCTCAAGATGGCGAATGGCTAAGGATCTTGCGAGCCGGAGCCCGGCAAGGACTGCCTCGTATTCTGCTTCATTATTAGTCACCTTAAATTTAAATCAGATGACGTATTTAACTTCAACTCCCTCGGGGTCAATGAGGAGCACCCCGGCACCACTTCCTCGAGTCGTGGATGCACCATCCACATATAATTGCCACTTGCGAGGTGAGGATACGAGGGTAGCGGGATGATGGGTAGCACTGTCTGCCGACGACTCATGATTATCTCCCGGGGTTTCAGCAAAAAAGTCGGCAAGTGCTTGACCCTTGATAGCTCGGCGGGAAAGAAATTGAATATCGTATTCGCCTAATTCGACAGCCCACTTGGCGAGGCGCCCGGACACCTCGGGCTTGACAAGAATCTGACGGATAGGATGATTGGTCAGAACTCGTATTTCACGTCCTTGGAAGTATGGCCGCAGACGCCGAGCCGCCATGACAAGAGCCAGCACGGTTTTTTCTAGCATAGAGTATCGTGTCTCCGCCCCGTGGAGTACGCGACTCGCGAAATACACGGGATGTTGAACACCATTGACTTCGCGCACAAGTGCGGCGCTAATTGCTTCCTCGGCGGAAGCTAAATACACATAGAGAGGCTCTCCGGAGAGAGGAACTGACAAAGTGGGCAACTGCTGAATATGATGCTTCAAAGCCTCGAAAGCCTCAGTACACTCCGGGGTCCATTCAAATGACTTCGCTTGTCTCAAAATTTTGAAGAATGGGAGTTGGCGCTCTGCCGCTTTAGATAAAAAGCGATTTAAGGCTGCCAAACCACCTGTGAGACGTTGAACGTCTCTGAACGTCTTCGGTGGCTGCAGATCCAAAACATCCCGAAGTTTGGCCGGATTGGCCTGAAGACCGTGTTGTGAAACCATATAACCAAGAAATTTGCCGGAGCCAACGCCGAAGGTGCATTTTGCTGGATTAAGTCGCAAATTGTAACGCCGCAGGGTACGCAAAGTTTCGGCAATGTCTTGCACACATGAAGAATGAGAGGTACTCTTTATAACAAGATCATCAACGTAAACCTCGACGTTGCGGCCAATCTGGTCGTGGAAAGCGCGGTCCATGAGACGTTGATATGTGGCTCCAGCGTTCTTGAGCCCGAAGGGCATTTTCTTAAAAGCAAAACACCCGAAAGCAGTGATGAATGCTGTCTTGAGGGCCTCCTGCGGATCCATAAAGATCTGGTGGTATCCCTTATACAGATCTAAGAAACAAAGTGCTACGTACCCAGTAATGGCTTCGGCCTTTTGGTCAATGGAAGGTAGGGGATAACAGTCCTTCGGACAATGTTTATTGAGGTCGGAGAAGTCGACACACATCCGCCATGCCCCGCTGGACTTTATCACCATCACCGGATTGGATAGCCAAGAGGGGTAATACACTTCGAACAAGATGCTCGCATCCAAGAGTTGTTGCACCTCGATTCGAATTGCTGCATTTCGCTCCGGAGCGAACTTCCTTTGCTTTTGCTGTATAGGCTTTACGCTAGGATCGATGTTCAGCTTGTGGGTTATTATATCGAGAGAGACCCCGGGCATATCCAAAGGGGACCATGCAAAGACATCGGAATACTCTCGCAAGGTCTGAATGATGGCCTGGTGCAACCATGGCACATCTACGGCACCGACAGTTACAGTCTGTTCTGGCTTGGACGGATCAAGCGGTACCTGGACGGTGGTATCCCCCAATGAGGTACATACCCGAGGTTCAATAGCCGATGATGCTACCTGAAGCTGCTGTTTGGGAGGAACTTTGGCAGTCTTTTTGAGTGCCACGTACATACACTCCTTTGAAACCCGCTGACTACCGCGGATAGCCACTTCGCCATGCGAGGTAGGGAATTTTAGAGCGAGGTGGTATGTGGAGCATATGGCTTTGGCGGGAGTAAGCCAGTCCTGACCCAAGATCATGTTGTACGGTGACGGGGAGTTCACCACATAAAAATCCACGAAAATGGTTTTTATCGCCGGATAGGTCCCCAGAGACGCCGGGAGAGTGATGACACCTTCTGGTTGGACTTCACCCTGAGTGAAAGTCTGCAATGGCCCGGGGGCCGGCCGAAGTTGTTCCCGAGGAATTCCCATCTTTTGGAAACAGTCGGCGAATATAACACTCACTGCGGCTCCATTGTCCACGAAGACCCGCTTTATTGTAATATTGGCCACAGTCATTTCGATGACAATGGCATCAGTATGAGGTATTATCTCTGGAACCGGGTCCCTATCTGTGAAACTAACTGTTTCGGATTGATGGAGGCGCTTATGACGTGGCTCCTCGGGAGGAGGACGGCGAGCCTCTGCCTTCAAGGCATTTCGTGAGTGGGTGCATTATCTCCGGGTCCTCCCGGAGGAGGAGGTGGTGGCAGAAAACGAGGCTGTTGGCGATTGCCAGAGTCTTTCCGTGCATTATTGCTAGGTCCCGGCCGATTATTCTGCCACGGCGGCCGATTTTGTTGTGTGCCCCGGTCATGATAACCTCCGCGGTTATGAGACGAACCCCCATTCTGGCTTGTCCGAGGTTTGTCATCGGTCCGCGCAATGTATTGTCGCAAGAGACCTTTCCTTAGACACTCCTCAATTTCCTTGCTGAGCTCTCGGCACTCCTCTGTCTCGTGCCCATGATCTCGGTGGTACGCACACCACTTTCCACGGTTCCTCTTTTCAGGCGGAGCAGTCATCCGCGGACAAGGCCGTAGATCGTTCTTGTGAACAGAAAGAATTTCAGCTCGTGACTTTGTCAACGGAGTAAATTGTGGAATATCACCTGGGGATTCTGAACGCCCCGGATTCAGACGAGAAAAGGCACTAGGTCGCGTGCTAGGCCCAGCTTGTGCCCTGTCGGACTGCCGCTTGCTAGCATGTTTCTCACGTTTCCGGCGAGTCTGCTCCTCGGCCTTCGCAAATCTGCACACCGTTTTGAACAGTGCTCGGGTTGTGACCGGTGGATTTCGAACCAACTCGGTGTAAAGTGGTCCGGGACGGAGTCCATTCATGAATGCGTTGATGACTACGTCATCTGAGCAATTTCCCACCTTGAGGCTCTCCGCTGTAAAGCGGTCAAGAAATTGAGTAACGGTTTCACCGTCTCGCTGTTCCATATTCATGAGGTCGGCCAGGGTGGCCATGGGCTTCGCACGTGCTTCGAAACGTGCCCAAAAGTGTTCGGCGAGTCCTCTAAAAGAGGATACGCTGTTGCGTGGGAGAGAATCAAACCAAACCCGAGCTTCATCCTGAAGGTACTCAGGGAAAATCTTACAATAATGGAGGGACGTAGTATGATCGCGGCTAAGCATGTTGTGCCTGAAAGCTCCAAGAAAATTGGCTGGATCTCCGGTGCCGTCGTAAGGTGGTATGGCCGGCCGTTTGAACCCTTCGGGAAGGGAGGTGGCCATGATTTCTTGGGAGAACGGTGTGATGATATCTCCATTGGCATCAAGGCCCAGGATTCTGTCCAGTTCGACATTGCGTTGGACTCGCTCATATTCTTGAAGATCTAGAGTATGAGGATTGGCATAACGAACTCTTTTAGCCGCGTTGAGTGGACGGCGGCGATCGACATCGGTAGGTTCATCGTTGCGCTGTCGTGATTCGTTAGAACTTCCATGGTCCTCGGGAGAACCAGGTCGTTCCCGTCGCCGATCCTGACGCCCGCGATGCCCCGGGTCTTGTCGATCACGCGAGTGCTGACGATGTGGAGGCACCGCGGGATTGGCATCCTGTCCGGCAGGTCCCTCGTGATTTAGGCGGTTGGCCGCCCAGTCTTGAAGAACATAGGCATGCTCTTGTAGGCAATTCTGGAGTGATTCTGGAGTGATTTGAATGTTAACCGATGGCTGGGCAGCAACGAGATTAGGGTTTTGCATGTCTTGTGGGGGTGGAGGTAAGAACTGGTTGTCCGGATTTATAACCGGGCCTTGGTTGCCCTGATGATGAGACGTACCTCTTATTGGCGATTGCCTCGGCGGCAAAACTTGATCCACGGGTGGATCTTGATTGGATTGATCACCGTGGCGAGATTGATTCAGTCGAGTCATCACCATGATATTTGAATGCACTGTTAACGTCAGAAATTGCTTACAGTTGCCACAGACGGCGCCAATTGATAATGCGCAATCTGATATCCAAGAAACTTAACGAAAACCTACGTAAGCAATATGAAAAAACACAAGATTTACGTGGTTCGATCCGGAGATCTACGTCCACGGGCACAAAATAGCACCTGCCGAGGTGTTTCCTTCACTCGAACTTTGAGTTTACACGTAATAATTCAGAATACAGAATGCGAACCCTAATTCAGAGTTTTTTCCTCATATTTATACTATCTCCTAACAAACCCTAACTAACTCCCTATTGTCGCGCCTATTTTCCGCTGCGTGGCGGTTGGGGACGAATCGTGGGCCTTGTGTTGCGGAACAAACTTCAAGTTGGGCCGGCGCGCGCTTCTGGACCTCCTGGACCGGTCAATGGGCCAAAGTATTAACCCGACCCGAAGTGATCGGGTCATCCCTATCATGCACCAAAGCATCAAATTACCTAAATCATGCTGGATTTCATAAAATTATTGGTTCCAGAAAAATATATTCTTATATTTTAATTCTTATGAAATTTCAAGGACGATGCGATTTTACAATCACACTGGCACAACGTCGGTGATACATATTTTTTTAAGTATAATCTGTAATCACTATATAGAGAATAATAATAGGACATGATTGCATCAAAATCACATGCAAAGAAAGTAATAAAAATAATTAAATACGTGTGGATCCCACTTTTGTGTGAACTGCAGGAATGTAGTGTATCTACTGTTGACTCATGCATATATAAAATTGGAGGTGCCGTTTGTCTCACCGGCCACCAATAACTCCACCACCACCACCACCTCCCAACGTCTCTAATATTTCTATATTTATTACTATTCATAAATCCCTAATAAATATGGCAAGTCTCCTATACACAGGGTGTAGAACTGTCAGAACATGCTAACAAGACAGTACAGTACTGTAGGATAGATTACTAAATATTCGGCACAATCTGATTCATCATGAACCACGGATTGGGGCAGGGCAATCCACTCTCTCAATCACACTCTCTCTATATATTCCTAAAAAAAAAATACTATAATTAATGTAAATTATCTATTTATTAATTAATTTAATAATTAGACCATTCTAATATTATTCATCATTTGCTAATAGTACAAATCAAAATAATTCACATAGTTGGCGGCGAGCCACGAGTTGGGGCGGCCATTAAAACCTCGGCCCAGCCCACCCATTATCCAGGGCGGGTAGGCCAATCCCCAGGCTAAAACTCGTTTTGACAGCTCTAACCAAGTGTATAGATCTTAGATACGTGCAATTCGTGTTAAAGGATGGAGCCATGTAAATATATCACTGTTTATAATGAATTATATTGTTTGTCTTGAAAAAAGATATTACATTTTAGCATAATATTTTTTTTTCTAAACAAGTAATACATCAAGATAATCATTAATACATTTTCAGCATGATACATTTTTTTAAAACAAGTAATATCTTTCAGCATAAACATTAATACATTTTCTATGAAAATTGTTCAATCCAAATTGCACCTTACAATTAATGTACAAGTGAACACTGCTCTTACCGGAATTGTATGAGTTTGTTATTGTTATTTTTCTTCTTTTGTTTTAAAGTTATTATTGTTACTTTTCTTTGAATAAAATTGAGTGAATTTTTTCTATGCCCGCTTTTCGGGGTTAATATAAATTTTCATATCTAAGTAGGGAGTTTATATTTCCGTAAAAAGGACAAAAGAAATAACGAAAAAAAGTAGGGAGTATTTATTTGACAAAAAATTATGTGAGACCGTCACGTCGTGATCGTGTGACAAGAAAAAATTATAAAATTTTTTGTAGTAAAAGTGGTACTTTTTTTTATAAAAAAAGTACCACTTTTATTTATAAAAGTATTATTGTTGCAAAAATATCATTTTTATCTGTAAAATTATCATTTTTCTTTGTAAAATTGTACTCTGTCACACGTGAGACCGTCACACACAAAATTCACCCTATTTATTTTAAACTGCACCGCTGAGTTGATATAACAATAATTCAGCGCTGTTTGTTTCCATTTCATATAATGAATTCAAAATGCTAAAATATCTAATTTTCCTTTATTTTGATGTAAAATATGAAATATTATCCGATGAGATGGAAGATTCAGTACGGAGTATATTGAAGTTTTCAGTACAAAGTACATGAAAAAAATTCGATACATCTAAACCGAACATTTCATATATCGGATAATTTTATTTTTCAAGACACAAGCCCTAATTGAAAATAAATTTAAAATTTAGATCCCTAATTAATTAAAAAAAAATCAAAATACATGTCCCCAATTGAGACAGTTATTAAAATTTAGGGCTTTTAGTGAAAATTTTCAGTATTGTCTAACACCAAACTAGGCCTAAACCAAACATGCCCTAAAATTTTAACGACCGATGATGGCCCCACAGGATAAGAGCCTAGATCGAGACCCTACAAGTGTCAACATCTAGAGTGGTTAATGGCTTTAATTGACTGCTTTTATGTGAGAGCTCAGCTTCAAAATCAATTGTACCCAATAAAGGAGTAGAGAAAATAGCCTTTTGAATAACTCAGTTTGGACCATCTTTAGCCCCCATTGAATTAGACTTCTTTTCTAGACTCGGTCAGTAAATACATATCGTTAAAATTGGACAAATTCAATATTATCATCAACAATTGATGATTTTATGCTCATATACATCATTCAATTATCAATTTAGTTTTGGACTTAGGTCTTAAAAAGAGAAAATATTACGGAAGATTCAATACGGATAGATTGAATTTTTTTAATTCGACGTATATCGAGATGTTCGATATAGCATTTTGAATCTTTAGCATATCAAATAATGAGTCGTAATGTTTAAGACGTAAGCCTTTAATTAAAAATAAAATGTAAAATTTCGACCCTAACTTTAAAAATATTAAATTTTAGGCTCCAAACCGAGAACTTCCAAAATTTAGATCTGGAATTAAATCATTTTCTAAACCTGGACCTTTTAGTGAAAATTCCCGAATTGAGGCACCGTGGCAGAAAATTATATGCTACTCAACATAATCCCTCAACAGGAAATGTAACTCAACAAAAAGCACAAACAGAATTGTTGCTATCAATGATTTACAAGATCTAACCAACTAAACCTAAAACTTCTGCGTTCTAAAAGATTCTTTACCAAAAAAATTAAAAAATAGAAACAAAAACTAACTACACTTAGAACAATCCTGATCAAAACAATCTCATAAATAAAAATAAAAAAGAATCAGTTCCTTTTGCTCGGAAATTCTTACTCATCCGTCCCACACTACACCACTATATGCACGACACATGGGCAGAAAATTAACTTTTTTAACTAACTATTTTCACCTTTTTTGTCCATGTATCGTGCATCCTGTGGTGTAGGCAAACTACCATGTGTCGATGCACCCCGTGGTGTGAGGCAACTACTCCTGTAGGTAATCCAGAAATTCCCTTTTGCTCAAACTAAGATGAATCTGAAACAATAGAAATCTGTCCACTAGAAATGCTGCCATGGCTATCTTCACAAAGAGCCAATGCCCTTTCCAAATTAGCAACAATATCTGTCATTGAAGGCCTATCTTTCCCTTCCAAATGCACGCAATGCATCGCCGTGTACGCCACCAGCTCTACCGCCTCCGCCTCGTTCACATCCGGCGGCCCCACCCGCGGGTCCAAAATCCTGCTCAACTCCCCGGCCATGATCACTGGTACAGCATAGTCCACCACAGGCACCGGTTCGCCCCCATCCTCCCCCATCTTGAATATCGCCCTCTTCCCCGTTAAAAGTTCCAACAACACGACACCAAAGCCATACACGTCACTCTTTGCTGTCAACACGTTGAGCCCGTAATACTCTGGATCGATATACCCAACTGTCCCAGCAGCCTTCACCGGCGAATAGTCATGATCATCCGCAGGCCCCATTAAGGACAACCCAAAATCTGACACTCTTGCTGTCCAGTTCACGTCAAGCAAGATGTTGGACGACTTGATGTCCCGGTGGATTATAGGCGGGACGGCGTAGCAATGCAGATACTCGATTCCACGAGCTGCATCTAACGAAATCTTGATCCTCACTTTCCAAGAGTTTACTACACTACTACCTTTTGCCACATTGTTCCTGCTATGCAAGTGATCAAAAAGAGCTCCATTCTTCATATAATCATAAACCAACAATCTTTCATCCCTCTCTTCACAGTACCCCACCAATCTAACCAAATGCTTGTGATGTAGCCGCGATAAGAACGATAACTCCGACTCAAACGCATTCTCCTTCTCTTGAAACTTCTTCGTCCCCGATTCACTTCTCTTGATCGCCACTTCCCGGCCGTTAGCTAGCTTGCCTCTGTAGACAGTTCCGAAACTGCCAGCACCAATCTTGTTTTTGGACGAAAAGTTGTTAGTTGCATCTGCAAGATCAGAGAAGAGAAACTCCTCCGCCCTGTCCGTGTGCTTGGACGACGTTCCACTCCTCTGCCGCCTCATCAGAATCGACGCTTGGCGCCGGAGAGTGGACGATCGTGAAGGCGGATTGCTGTTGCTTCGATTGCTTCGATTGCTGCTTGATTGGGCAGTTATGGTTGGTTGTACCGAATTATGGATCTTCTTCTTCCTACCTATCCATAAACAGTAAATCAACGAACAGATTCCAGCGAAACAGCCGACTGATCCAATAATGGCGAATGCTAATAAACCCCTTCTGAGACTTCTAGAAGGTGGAGAAGGGGAAGGAATAATGGTAGGTGGTGATAAAGATGGAGATGGAGATGTGGGGGGTAAAATAGGAAGATCACAAGGTCTGCATATATGGCCGTTACCAGAACAAAGACGTTGAGATTCAGGGTATAAATTACAGAGGCAGGGGGTGTTGATGCAGGGGCCTGGAAGGGTTTTCTGGAATGGCAATATGGTAGTTAATGGGAACCCAGGACCCCAACAGATAACGGAGAAATTACTGGTGGTTAATCCACAAGTGAAGTTAAAACCTGCAACAATGGATTCGAAGGAGATTTCTCCGGTGAAATTGTTCGAAAACTCGCCGTTTCCGCCCCAGCAGACGACGGTGCCGTTAGATCTTCTGATTGCGCAGCTGTGGTTTGATCCGAGCGCCATTGCTCTGTATTCGTAGGCCGAATTCGAGGGGAGGTTTAGTTCGCCATTGTCGTTGCTTCCTGCACAAACTATGAATCCTGAATTGTTGAATCCACACGCGTGTCTTCCGCCGACGTGGATATCCGCCATTGATGAGTTCTCGAGCTCTGATTGGATTGAATTAGAGAAGGTTAAGTCTCCCCAGCAGTAAACCTGGTTAGAAGCTTCTAGAACTCCACAGGAGAATTCTAAACCAGATGAAATCGAGCGGAATTGAGGTGGAGATTGGGAGGAAGGAAGGTTGTTTCCTCGCCAGCAAATTGCATTTTCCGATGAAGTGTTTCTCAGTGCGCAGATTTGCGTATCTCCGATCGAGAGAGAGGTTAACGGAGCAGACGCATTGTTGTATATTCTCTTAGGGCTGAAAGTGGTGTTCCAGCAGAGGAGGCTGATTCCGCCGGAGCGGACGCCGCAGAGAGTGTCGCGGCCGCCGGCGACGGCGTCGAAGGAGGTTTCGGGGAGGAGAGGCGGAAGTAATTGGCCGTTGCTCCAGCACTGTATTTGCTGGATCGGTTGCTCCGCGACTATGGTGCATATGGTGGTGGCGGAGCCGTAGACGACGGCGACTGTGGCGGTCGAACCGCCAAGCGCGTAAGCTGACTTCAACGGAGAGGACGCGGCTAGGAGGAGTAGTATGGCGGCGGCGAAAAACGGCGTCGCCGTCGTCATCTAAGGGGCGTTTTGTTTCGTTGCGGGTTCTGGAAGTGCCACCTCATTTGCAGGGGCAGAGAGAGAGAGAGAGAGAGTAGAGTAGAGTACGTAGGGATTTTGTTTATATCTTTGACCAACTGAAAAATGTAAACTAGTGGGGGAGTTTTGTCAATTTTTTATTCTTTTTCTTTTTTAAATGCATGTGTACATATTTTATTTTTTAAAAAACGATTTCTTTTGTTTCACATTTAACTAAAAGAAAAAAAACATTTAGTTATAGAATGGGGGTAAAGTGCGCAAAAACAATGGAACTACATCAAAATATTTTGCTGTTGATTAACTCGGCAATTTGAATTCCAAGATAAGATTTGGATATTCTAATACTTTATTTTTCATTTAAATTTCAAAAAAAAAAAAAAGGAGATTGAATTAAAGCTCATAGTCTCATTATTATGAATTTTAACATTTGTTTTTCGGTACAAATCCTGATATGGTGGAGTTGGTGTGATTTGATTTCTAGCACTCGCTTGATTACATGTGCTCAACCAACTGATCTACATTATTTCATATGGATTTTAACATCTTATTTTAAAGTCAAAGTTTGTTGTACACCATGGTGTATGAATCTTAGATACGTGTAATCGAGTTAAATGACGGATCCATGAAAATGTATTATTATTTACACACAAATGTATTACTCTTTCTGAATAATTGTATTATCTTTCAGTATAATACATATACTCAGAATAAGTTGTATATTTTAGCACAAACAATAATATATTTTCTGCATAAACATATAGGGATGGACAAAATCGAACCGAAATAGAAAAATCGATCCGAATCGAGTGATTCGGTTCGGTTCTATATATACAATACGTTAGGTTCGATTCCAAATATCGATTTATAATTCGGTCCGGTTCCAAAAAATATACTACTCATATTTAATTATATATTTATTATATATTATTTTTCTAGATTGAATTGATATATATAAATAAATTTCACATTGTAACATGCATGAAAATTACAACTTATGGTTATGTATTGATCTCTTCTTTAACTTGCCTATTTAAAAAAAAAAAAATTATCATGAAAATCGAGAGTCTTTGCTATAAAAAATAAATATGTAATAAATCGAATCAAACCGAAAAACTTCGGTTCGGTTTGGTTCCAAAAAAAAATTCGGTTGGTCGAATCGAACCAAACTACTTTAATTATATATTTTTAATTATTAATTTATTGTATATTATTTTTCTTGATTGAATTGATGTATATAAATAAATTTCACATTTAAAACTTATTCTTTAATTGGTCTTTTTTGCGAAAAGATTATCACTAATATCGAGAGTATTTTCTACAAAAAATAAATATGTAAAAATTTTAAAACTGAAATTGAATCAAACCAAAAAACTTTGGTTCAATTTCAAAAAATAAAAAAGATCAATTTCCGTTGTCGAAAACTGAACCAACCGAATGCTCACCCCAATAAATACATATACATTTTTAGCATGATACATTTTTTCTGAACAAACAAGTAATATATTTCAGGACAAACACTAATACATTTTCTGCATCAACACATATACATAAGTATTGATACTTTTTCATAAAAAAATGTCCATAACTCAAATAGCACCGATCTTAGATCCATATCTATTGTTGCACAAAAGATCTACTTTATTTCAAAATGATTTAAGATTAAATTTCAAATTATAATTTTAAAGTACTCCATAATTTTCAATTCTTACGTTCCAATACAAATTCCAAATTAAGCAAGAAAATCATATTTTGACCACCAAACATAATAAAATCACGTGTTTGATAAGCTTGCGAAAGTTTATTTTTGCGGAATAAAAGTCTCATCTCCGCTAAAGTGTTTTACTATTCAAAACTGATGGCGGATTGGGAGGCAAATTATGTGGGAGATGAGGATTCAGATTATTTAGAGTATTTTACGGTGTATTTTAGTTAAAAGAAATGTAACATATGTTACTAGTAAATAAAAACTTAAAGAAATGCACGATCTATTAAGCATGTTACATTTTCTCTAAAATGTACATTGAAGTACTCTAAATTCGAAAATATATTTATTCTATATGGGGCAAAGTGATTAAACTATGTATATGAGTCAACTTACTTGTTTTTCTTTTTCTTCAGGCAATTCAATTGTTTGGATGTCTCCTGATTTTTTTGGTTGGTTTGGGAATCTTATACTGGACGATTTACATTGATTATTGAGAGTCTCAATTTAGAAAAAAAAAACAAAAAAATACTTTGCTCGTTTTTCTTTTTCTTCCGGCGATCCAATTATTTGGCTATCTCCTGATTTTTTTGATTGAATTGAAAATCTTGTACTGGACGATTTACATTGATTATTGAGAGTCTTAATTTTTGTTTTTTTTTTTAAAATGCAGAATAAAGTGATTTTAACCAAAATTTTAAGAATTAAAGTATTTGATAAATAAGCATTATTAAAATAGAAGCATCTAACTTATATTAATCTAGAATTAAAAAAAAATTAATTAAAGCAAGTGTGGCAAGCTGGGAGGTGTATTATCCTTAAGACGATATTGCCTCCAAATCTAGTATTCTCGTCTTCGGCAATCGTCTCCAAAATATAGTGACTTTTAGCTTTGGGATCACAACACAACAAAATCAAAGCTTTCGACGAACTAGTCGATATTCATGACTTTCTTTAAACTCGAATTTGGGAGGGCTACAATTTACAAATACTAATGCAGAATTGTAGTTGAAGTGAAATGCAGATTGAGGATCAATTTATAGTTTCTAAAGAGTTGTGGTGTCTTTCCAAAAAGACACATTTTGACTCTACCTTTCCGGAAAGGCATCTTTTGACCCTTGGTGGCATTGGTTCAATCAAACCCGAACCAGTTTGGTTCTGAACGCATATGTTCGTTGGGTTGCACCCTTCCGCCGGACAAACTCGCACCAATTGTTGAACCACGGCCCGCCGGCAACGAATCGCGCCCACTTGCCAAAGGTGAGCGCATACTCGACCCGATTCGGACACTCGCGGGTTGGTCCGACCCAAAACGGTCATGCGGACCCACTGCGCCCTGCTTTGGCTCGCCATGTGTGCCACGTAATAGCTCTCAGCCCAAACCGCCTCAAGCCACTTGTCCGAATCAACTTACCAAAACTTTAAGGCTCCTCCAGTACGTGCGAAGCGCAAAGTGTGCCTTTAAAAGCACTTGGGCTCGGATGGTGCTTCATCGGGTCTATTTAACCGAAGGTTAAAATCCCATTAGGGTCCATCATAAGAGAGCTCACTTAATAATTTTTTTTTATCAAACTGCTCTTAATAAGGAGTTCCAATTCTTCCCATGTTTCTTATGCTGGACAAATTCCCAAATTCTTCTTAACTCTTCCTATTTTCCATGTTTAAATTGCAAACTTTAGGCATTAATTTTTCATTCACTCAAAATTGGTTTTGAGAATATAAATACACTAAATTCATCTACTCGAAATGTAGATTATGATTTTCCAACTTAATTCTATTTTCAATCAATTAAATTCAAAATTAAAATTGCTAAAATATTGATCAATACCAACATTTCAAAGTCAATTTCTAACGGCAAGCAAATGCAAACACTCATCTATAATACTCTTTGTATTTTTAACACTTATAAATACAATCCAATATGATAAATTAATTCATAAATCATCACTCATAAGTTTACCCATTTTTTTAGTATTTTACATAAGTTTAAATAACTCACATTTTATTTGTGTGTAGGGAATTGAAAATGAGTATTATACATGTGTTTAGAGCTGAGCATAGTTCAGAGTGGTTCGAAGATATGAAAATCTCCATAATCTAACCAAAGTTCGAAGATATTCAGAGATTTTCAAAGTAAAATCTTTAGAACCGCTCCATTGATCGATTCAGTTCCTTCCGGAGATCGGATCTATTTAGTCCGGTTATTCGGAGCTATTCAGAGTTACCCTTTAATCTTATTAGCAAAAATGCACGAAATGTAGAGTTGAATTTAAACATATTATGTAATGTATTTTCTTTTATATAAATCATCCACATATTAGTTGTTCATATATCTATAGTTAATACATATATGTTTGTTAAAATCCTTCGTAAAATTCTAAAACAGTAGCAATATTACTGTAAAAAATTACAAAATTTCATAATAATTCAATATCATAATATAGAAGAAATGAGTTAAATGATATATATATGTATATAATATATATAGTTAATTACTTATAATCGGTTCCACTCGGATCTATTTCAATTTTTCTATTCAGAGCGATTCGGGTTTACAACGAAGAAAACTCATATTGGTTTGGCTCGATAAAGTCAAATAGTCAACGGATATTATCGATTCGGGGTATTTTCGGTTCGGGGTTCGATGCGGAGCGGATTATCTTCGAAACTCGTGTTCACCCTACATATGTCATCCAATTGTATAATATAAAATCCTTATTGCAAATTTATATATATATGAGTGGGACTTGGGTGCATAAGATACACAATAGGCTTTATTGCACACCCTTCCTAAAAATCCTAGAAACACTAAAACCCTAAATCCTAAAGCTACTCGATTTGGGTTACACCAGTTCGGACTACACCTTCCAGGGCAGGGAAGACCTGCTTGAGAAGCTGGATCGCGTGCTCCCTAATGGTAGGTGGTCATCGGTCTTCAGGGTCACAAAGGTCTCTCTCCTTCCTTCTACGCGGTCCGACCATGCAACGCTCCTTCTCGGGTGCAGATTCACCGAGCACAAACAGGGATCTTCCTTCCGATTTCAGAGCATATGGGTCCGACACCACACTTTTTTGGACACTAGGAATACCCGGTTCTTTTAGAGATTTGTGAAGCAGAGGCGGTGGCAGTTCTACATTCACACAATCGAGGTTGATGATGCCCTCATCGCCGATCAGGCCGGTATTGGGACTCGACCGTTGCTTATTTCCAGAGCCTTCTGTCGGCAGAGGAGGGAGGTCTGGATGGCCCTTCCAATTATTTCTTCCCTAGGCTCCCCGAGGATACCGACCTTGCTTCTCTCTGTGGGATGCCGTCTGAGAAGGAGATTAGGAAGGTTGTTTTCGACATTGACCCGACGCGTGCCTCCGACCCGGACGGTTTCTCCTCCTTGTTCTTTTAGATGTGCTGCAATATCGTGCGTCTTGACGTTGGGTCCGCCGTTCAATATTTCTTCTCCGGGAACCCCATGCCGAGGAGCTTCACCATGACTTCCATTATTCTGATCCTGAAGAAGCCTCAGCCGGCGTCCTGGACCAACTACAGACCGATCAGCCTCTGTAATGTCTCGAACAAGATCCTAAACTCCAGACTGGCACCTCTCCTTCTGATGCTCGTAATGCCTAACTAGAGTGACTTTGTTTAGGGTAGATTAATCTCGGATAATGTGTTGTTGGTCCAAGAGCTTGTTCATGAGCTGAACTGTGACGTCCTTATCCCCAACCTTATGCAGAAGCTCGATATAGCTAAGGTCTACGACCGGATGCAATGGCCCTTCTTATGTCATGCTCTTCAGAGAATGAGTTTCCCTCTCCCCCAATGGATTAACTTCGTTCGCAATTGCGTAGAGAATTGTTGGTTCTCAATTCCTGTGAACGCGTCCCCCACCGGCTTATTCCACTCAAGTCGGGGCCTCCGTCAGGGAGACCCTCTCTTTCCTGCTTTGTTCGTCCTTGTGGCAGACTACCTGTCCTGGAGGCTAGACGCGTTCATTCATAGCAGGCCCAGGATGATCTAAAGATCCCCCGGCTCTGCCCCTCCTGTCTCCCACCTAGCATATGCTGACAATATTGTTATATTCACTCGTGCCCAAGAGGGGGGAGATGCGGGAGCTTGTTGAGCTTCTTCAGCACTATTCCACCATTTCGGGTCAGATGATTAATGCTAAAAAAAGCAACTTCTTCCTTAGTCCTAGTTTTCAGTTACATTGGCAGGACATGGTTCATCAGGAAACTGGATTTCAAATTGTTCAGTTGTCGGTCATCTATATTGGCTACCCTTTTTATGAGGGCACAAGAGCTTGGCTCTCTTTGAGCCGATTATTCAGTGCCTCCTGAGCGCCATCACTGGTTGGTCGCACCACCAGCTGAACTATGGAGGGAGGCTTGCCCTCATCAAGAGCACGTTGGTCACTATTCCCCTTCACATTCTTCAAGATATTGCCCCGTCAAAGTTGGTCCTCGACAAGATGAGTTAGATTATTACTCGGTGCTTCTGGGCCGGCCAGGGGAAGCATCACTGGATCAGCTGGAGAGATGCCTGCGGGTCTTGGGATGAGGGTGGCTTGTGGATCCGTGATTTCTTCAAGCTTACCTCAGCTTTCGGACTGAAGATGTGGTGGCGCTTCAAAGAGGGTACCTCGTTGTGGGCTCAGTATATGAGGGATAAATATTTCTTGGCCGACCATGTTGTTCCTACTCGTGCATGTTGGAAGCACGAGCACACTTTTCACTAGATTCGCCTTTGTAGGGTCGCCCTGCAGGCTAGTCTCAGATTTTTTGGGCCCTTGGTGAAGGGGCAATTAGTTTCCGAGATTACACTTGGGTTGGGTATTAACCTCTATCTGAGTGGGTCCGTGATCAGCTTGTCCATAATGATGTTAGCTGTAATTCGGTCGTCAGGGAGTTTTAGATCGATAGGAGCTGGGATATTCTGTTGTTAGAGTCTGTTCTAGTCGATACCTTAGGCCTCCCCCAATGGCTTATAGATGAGATTATTGAGGTCCCTATCATGCGAGACAACGGAGATTGCATGCGATGGAGACTGAAATCGCACCATAATTTTTCGTTGACGACGGCTTAGTCTGGATGAGATTGCATCGCAATGTTATCTCGGGAGCCATTTGGATGGACTTGATTCCTCCGAATATGTCTGTTTTTCTCTGGCGTTTGCTTTCCCAACGTTTTCCTACCTAGTCTTATTATCTTTCCCAGGGTTATCATGTGGTCCCTAGATGTTTATGTTGTGCAGCCATGCGCAATCATGAGTTGGAGACGATCCTCACGTCTTTCTACAGTGCAGTATGGTGCGATCGGTGTGGGCCTACTTTGTAGCCTGGTTTCGGATGGAGATGCCTGATACACTCAACCCTACCCTCCTTCTTTTTTTTTTTCCTTCACATATCACGCGCACACACTAATCATGTGGCTTTCATTATTCCTTGTCTGATCCTTTGGTTCACCTGGATGGAAATGAATAGTGCTAAGCATATAGATAAGCTTTTTTTATGTTCTCATATTATTTTTCAGGTAGAACATGACCTTGCATTGCTCATTGTGAGCAACTGACTAGGCCCTTGGGTGTGGACAGACTGCACCCCTGCAGCCAGGATTTTGCACATCATCACACCGACCCTGATCCCTATCAGACCACCTCTGTTGGTTCAATGGAGAGCACCCGACGTCCCCTGGGTCAAGCTCAACACCGACGGCTCCTTCGTTCCTGACACTGCTCAGGCTGTTGGGGGTGTCCTGGTTCGGGGTCTCATTGGCGACCTCACATTGACGTTTCATCGATCCCTCCAAGTCACCTCGAGTTTTGATGTTGAGCTATATGCATTGCTGATGGGACGTGCACTCCTTGAAGTCAACGTCTTCCACATCTGGATTGAGATGGATGTAGCGACGGTGGTCACGCTCCTCACTTCGGGCAGACTTGATCCTGGCAAGTCTCCCACTCTTTTGCACGGGTTCGGGGCTTGCTGAGAAACGAGACTGTCCTGATTATCCACACCCAGCCCCTCATCACCTACACCGTGGCGACCACTTCGACCCACCTTATAGCCCTCGTTCGCATGAATCAGCTAGACTATCCCAACTTTCGCTTCCATTACCCTCTAGCTGATTTCTTCTTTATGTTTCTTCACTTATGTTTTTTCATAAGTATTTATTCAGGATCCCCCATTGCACCCCCCTTCTTATTTTGCAGCTCTATATGTTGTTTGACCCTCCTGCTCTCATTCTCGTCTTTTTTCTCTCCTTCCGACCGCCATGATCTGCAGTTGGTCGGAAAGGGAGGAAACCCTCTTATTCCCCCTCCCCACCATAGGTTTTGGGCACTTTTGGCCCAATCCTCTGATTTGAGATTATGGGCACTTTTGGCCTACATTCTTGTATGTATGTGTGTTTGTACTTTGTTTGGTTCTTGATTTGATTATTAATGGGGATTGGGCCTTAATTCTCCACCCGCCGCGGATATTTTCTTTAAAAAAAAACCTTAAAATCCTAAACCCTGAAAATCTAAAAATTCTATTGTGCAATGATACACAAATTTTTGCCTCTATTTATATATATTAATTTTCTCAAAAGAAAAAGAAAACAAAGGCTTGAACTTTTTAATCCCCGTTGTAGCAGGTGAATTTGGGAGGAAACTTTTACTTACTACTCTCTCCGTTTCATAAAAAATGTCATTTTAGCTATTTTTTGAGAAATTAAGGATTGGTATTTAATTGGTATGTTTTGTGAAATAAGGAAATAATCAACTAAATTAAGTAGGTTGTTTAAGATAATATTGGAAGAATTGTAGTTTTTTTGGTAAAGTGACACTTATTGTGAAATATTTCAAAGTGTCTAAAATGACATTCTTTATGAAATGGAGAGAGTATTTAATTATGTGCGCCTGAAAATGTTAGCATGCCACAAATAATATATCACTAGTATAGAACCCGGATAATACACAGGTTTTTATAGAATTAAAAACTTAATTTGTTTTAACTAAATAAAATCATTAGTAATATAATTTTTTTATAAATTATAATTGTTATAGTTAAATTTTGTTATCAAGTGATATTTCATATAGTAATTAAATTTGACATTTTTATTGGACATTTAAAAAAACACTTTAAAAATTTTCCTCTTTATTATCACATAGAATTTCTAGTTGGCGGCGGTTATTTACAGCTCACTAAATTTCTTAACGCAACCCACTAATTTTATAAATATAATATTATTTTAAAATGACTTAAATTCACTTATATAATGATAGCAAGACAATAAATTAAGATCTGGACACAATATTATATATTAAATAAATAAAATACAGTCAGTTATCACGTTTGAATTCTGAGTTATAATATTAATTTTCATTAACATCTTCTTCAATCGCTGATCCATTATTGTTGGCTGCCGTCATATTGCTTTGCGACGGACTGTTGGGCTTGGGGAGGGGAGGGTGGTTGTTGGCTGTTGGCTGTTGGCAAAGAAGGTGGGGGACAGGGGAGGGGGGCAATGGCGGTGGGGGGAATTGGTTGGAGGTGTTCGTAGATAGTTTAGGTTTTTTTTTTTTTTTTTTTTTTTTCTGTTTAAATTAAATTTTTATTCGATAATTATATAGAAATTTTTTAGTTTAAAATATATTTTTTATATTATTTCACTTTAGATATTTAAATTATAAATAAGGATAATATTGTAATTAGGTGGGTTGTATTTAAAAATTTATACTCATTTTGTAAATATATGTGGGCTACATATAAAATTGGCTGCGTTAAGAAATTTAGTGGGTTGCGAATGAGTGGGTAGTTTATTCCATAGATTTCTCTAGCCATATATTCCCTCCGTCCCAACTTAACTTACCTACTTGTCATTTCGGTCTGTCCCACCTTAACTTGCAACCCATAAATGACAAATTTCTCACACAATCTCCACCCTCAATCTCCACCTTTGAAAAATTAAAAGATTCCGCAAAATCTGTTTTTTCTTAATCTCTGTGTTCGGTCAACCTAGGCAGGTTAAGCCGGAATGGAGGGACTATACGATTATTATGTTAAGTAATTTAATAAATTTATAATATATAAATTACACATCATCTTAGAAACACTATAATCCAGCCACACGACACTAGTGGTCATTCGTTTAGTATATTAATAAATAAATATATCGAAACACACAGTACACACACATGCTAAAATAATCGGATGACGTGTCAGTTGCGTGTAGTTTCGAGTGTGAAAGAAGCTGCGAAGCTTGCAAATATTGACCAAAGCTATTCACTATTTTTTAAAACTTGCGTTGTTCTTTAATACTCTATCTACTTAGGCTTTCCAAGTTTAATCAACAACCTTCTTCAATCACTCAAATTAATTTCTTACAAAAAATTAACAAAATCTGAAAATTAATCTTGTTTTAAAGAAATCAAGATTTAATTTGTTTTATATGGATTTTTAAAATAAATGCTCCTATTTTTTTGAGTTTAAACAATGAATCATCCATATCAGCATAAATGCAGTTACATCGAAGCCAAGGCGTACAAGGTTCACGAAAATAATTATAAAGATATATTCTTATTATTTAATTTCAATAATTAATTTGTTTACTAAACTGACTTCAAAAATAATTTAGTAACCTATGAATATATATTTAAGTATGTTGATCCCCATCATTGCATCTTAGCCTCAGGGAGTTGTGCACATGGGTGAGACACATGTTCATCCTCTTAAATTAGTGTCCTGAATCGAGTTTAAGAAAATACTTCTAATATTTATAAAATTTAAAATAAATATAAATTAATTGAATAATAAATAATATCCAAAAAAAATCATGTTAAGTGTATTCCATCGCTAACTACTTAAAAAGAAAGTTCTAAACTAAAAAAGCAACTCAAAGGTAATCCAAATAAACTTAGAAAGTTAAATATACTGAATGTCCTTTGTTCATAGAACTAATTATAGAGGCAAAAGGAGAGGAGTTGAAAACGCTAAGCCGAGGATCGATCTTACATCTTTTTGCAAATAAAAGTGTTCTTGTTTTCTTTTTTTGGACCTGAGATGACCACCTCCTTGACTTCAAAAGTGGAGCGTCTCTAGTGTTACATAGGCAAAATTATGTCCACATGGTGTTTAATTGATTGAACAATAAAAATCCTCAATATTGTGATAAATTTCCTGATTATAGGATGATTAAAATTTAAATTTTATCAGAACATTGAAGATTTCTTATTTTTCGGTCAATTAAGACATTATGTGGACATAGCTCGTCTATGTGGCATTTATCACATGATGTGCAAATGGTTAAGAGAGTGAGCAATGATCTTTCATTTTCTGACTCATCACATGACTATTGTCAACGGCATCAACATGATGAGATCCTCATTTACCAATGTGTCACAGTTATGGATGGTAAGGACTCTTTCTAGGTCCTGTTTGTCACTTGCAAAAATTATAATCGGGTTTCGATGTGGTAATTTGTATTCGATTTTAAGTATATTTGAATTATATATTAAAAATACTTTAAAATATATAAAGATAAATTATTACTTATGAATTGATTCGAATTAAAATTAAATTAATCGATTTGTATCGGGTTGATTGCAAGTTATCCTCAATAAATCTTATATCGAATTAAGTTGAATTCGTTAGGGTAGAGATTACCGCCCCTAGTGGGGTTGCCTTCTTCAAAGAATTGGAACCTCAATCCCCATTAATTAATCTTTTAGCAGTCAGTTGACTTTTCTTATTTGTTGTAGTTTGAGGTTTAATATAAATTTGTATGGATTGATTAAAAGTTTGATGAGAATAATGTTTTCAACACGACTACAACATAAAACACATCCTTTGTCTGCATTATTTTCCGAAATTGAATTCAAAGTAAGACCAAGACTTGTAAAATGGAAGGAAGATGAGAGACGAGGCCAGTCAAATAACATGAACTTGTGGGTCGACTAATAAAACAAACCAAGAAGTTTCAACACAAGGAAGTAGCAAAAGTAGGTGCATTAAATACAATTCCTGTGTCACCAAAAATAAAATAAAAAATAAATAGTATATTATTATAAAAGTGACTAATTAAGATGGATACCTCTTTCCTAATCTCATATTTAGAACTCGCAATATTGGCCCTGATCAATAGACTAATTCAGTCCGCCACATATTTTAGGCAGATTGGGACATAGGACTCTTAGCCTGTAAAGTTATCGTGCTCAATAGGCCTAACCCGATGAATCAGAACCCAACGAATTGTGGGCCGATCCGAGAATCATATATAGTACTCCCTTCGTCCCGACTTAATTTGCACACCTGCTCCGGTGCGTATATTAAGAAAAAGTAGATTTTGTGGAATCTTTGACTTTTTTAAAGGTGGAGATTGAGGGTGAAGATTTTAAGGGTGAAGATTGTAAGATTTCTTTCCATTTTAGGGGTGTGCAAAATAGGGTGGGACGGAGGGAGTATATAATAGGAGGTTGAATCAGGCCAAGTGTAAACTTGCTTTAATTCGTTTGATACATTTAACTATGATATGAGTCGGTAACTCAAATCTTAAACAATGATTCACAAGGGAAAAATAATAACACAAATGAAACGATTAGGAACTGAAGTACTCGTAAAAGAATAAAAGGTATCTTTGCTGTTTATTCGGCATAGATATAGCTCAGAAATTACCTAAAAACCCACCAGAGATATTCTCAGGGAAAGAACCTCTAATGATAAAGTCAAAAAGAAAATTAAAAAAAAAAAAAGCAGTAGACAAGAGACAATAGTAATTAAAAAGTTTAAATCTACCTTAATTTTTCAAAGGGGTCCCTATTTATATTGACCTAGTTAGGGGGCAAGATAGCTTTTTCCACGTCTGCTACAAATCCTAGTTTCATACGTGGGGCCCACACAATAGCCGAATGCACCTTTTTAACCTACCGGATGAAGAAATCTCCGTACACATTTCCAAGTGTGATGTGGATAATATTACAGATCTTCCAGGTTTGATAAAATAAGGGGATCAAAGCGAAAATACAGAGTGGAGTGATACAGAGTTATTGTTACAAAAGCCTCCGAAATGACCTTTTCACCCTTCAGGTAAAAAGTATAAATACCCACCCCTTAAAGACACACACATTCACTATTTGCAAACCACTATTCACTTATATTTTCTCTCTCCCTCTCTCTCTCTCTCTCTCTCTCTTCCCTTCATTTTTATCTTCCGTGGATCGATCAAATTCTGACTTGGCATCGGAGGTGGTTTTGCAGGAATTATCATGGCTATTTCGACTATAAGTGTGAAGATCAACAATATCCTTCATTTTGAGTCATTTACTCTTTTATTTTTTGCCTCTTTTTTCATACTTTTTTTATACTAAAAATTTCTTAATTAAGAGTTGAATTATCAACCCTTATCAAAGTGTATGGTGGATCACTCAAGTGAGGCACTACCCACTTGGGTAGCATAGATAAGTCGGTGAAGAGGTAGTGAGATCCATCCACTGGGGCGTCCTCTTCCACAGTTAAACATACAGCTCTGTATCCTCCCTAACTTGTTCATCTCAAATATTTTAGCTCTGAGATTTTTGTTCCAATCTAAAGGATAGGGGTGATATCTTTACCTATAGATCTGGCACATCTCAGTCGTGAGTTATTCCTAATATCTATGTTTCATGGTAGGGTTGTGCCCGCCTTTCATGTCCTTTGCGCGTCTTCCCTCTTCCTTCAACTCTGACAGGCTTATCCCCATCAAACTAATTTATAAATTCAACAAATTTTATTTTATCTTTAAGATACTATTATAGAAATATTGAAAATATATGAAAAGTTAAATTAAAACCAAAAGAATATATAAAACCTAAAATTCTTAAATGAATTTCCTGTATTGGCTACATCAAGTCATACAAGCAAATGACTATTTTTATTATCATTTATGTAAGAATTAGTGACTTGTATTTGAGTTTGTATGTGTATTACATTTTCACATAATATGTAGTTTAGCTATAGTCTAATTCAGGGAGAATGCGTTGGCAATTTGATCTCAAGAACACTAAGATTATCACACAAAACCAATCAATAACCAGTTTGTGTCCAAATGTGTGTGTATATGATCAAGACTGAAAATAGAATTAGAACTCAGAGATTTACATGATTCCGTATACAACCTATGACCATGGGGGTTGTGTGTTCTTCACTATAACCTCAAAAATATTACAAGAACAGATCAAAGGATTTACAACTTTTCAAATCAGAAAACTGCTTCTACACCCTTCTTGATATTTCTATCTCCTGTGTTTACCTTTTTTTTTTTTTTTTTTTTTTTTTTTTTTTTATTTCTATTTTGTATGTTGTTAGGCTAGATACAATGCTATATATATCCTAACTACACTTATGAATAACTGGAGATACAAGAATTGATGAAAAACCCGCATCTCAAAACTAACTTCTCAACTTGCAGCTTTAAAATACTAATATGAAGTATAAGACAACGGTTTTAACAGAATAAACTATCATAAAACCGTTGTCAAAGACCCGGCTGAAAAATCGATTTCCTTAGCTATTTTCCAACCTTCTTTCCAACTTATATCCTTAGTGTATTCCTTCTGTTGAGTCAGCTAAATTATTTGCCACATCATCTACTTCACCAATCTCCACCTTGGCTAATGATGAAGCCAAGAAACTCAACCATGACAGTAAAGAAAACACACTTCCTCCACCTAGCCCCAGCACGGGGCTATACACTCAAAATCACATTTGAGCAACCTGCACTAACTGCAAACAATACCTAAACTTGTTTGTAGTTACTGGCTTAGTGAGCATGTCTGAAGCATTCTCCTCGATCTTCACTTTTACCAAATCCACAATGCCCTTTTCAGCTATATCTCTAACAAAGGGATGCTTCACATCTATATATTTACTACTTTCATGAAATACTTGGTGCTTAGCCAAATGAAGAGCACTTTGTGAATCACATAAAACTCTCACTGACTTCTGATTTGTTCCAAATTCATCCAAAATCCATTTAAGCCAAACTGCTTCTTTGACTATTTCTGTGACAACCATGTACTCAGTTTCATTGGTTGAGAGTGCAATCACTTATTGCAACATGGATTTCCAACTGATTGCAAAACTTAAACTTGTTAAAACAATGTTTTGACAAGTAAGATATGGGCATAGCAGGCGTAATCTTAGGAATAAATATCTCTGAGACAACTGATGGAGTTGTCTTATCACATACCCATTACATTGAAGATGTTCTAAAGAAATTTGATGTTTTTGACAGTCCACCAATGAAGTCACCTATGGATATGAATCATAGAATAGATACGAATCGAGGTACTCCTTTTTCTCAACATAAATATGCTCAAGTCATAGGCAGTTTGATGTACCTTACCAACTGCACTCGCCCGGATATCGCTTATCCAGTCAATAAGTTGGCAAGATTTACATATAATCCTGGAAATGAACATTGGAAAGCTTTAAATAGGATTTTGAGGTATCTGAAATACACGCTAACATACGGACTACATTATTCGAGATATCCAGCTGTATTAGAAGGATACAGTGATGCAACTGGATATGACATCCAAAATACCAAATCCACAAGTGGATATGTATTCACTATAGGTGGTGGAGTTGTGTCTTGGAAATCTTCTAAGCAAACATGTATTGCCCGATCCACGATGGAATCAGAATTCATAGCTTTAGATAAAGCCGGCGAAGAAGCCGAATGGCTTCATGATTTCTTAGAAGATATTCCATGTTGGAATAAACCCGTGCCCTCGGTAATGATACATTGTGATAGTCAATCAGCAATAGGAAGGGCACAAAACAGTATGTACATAGGTAATTCTAGACATATTCATCGAAAACATAAAATCGTGAGGTAGTTGATCAATACGGGCATAATTTCCATTGATTATGTTAAATCAATGGAAAACATAGCGGATCCATTAACTAAAGGCTTACCCAAAGATCAAATATTATGCCTGTCTAGGGGAATGGGCTTAAAACCCAAGCAATAAAATCTTTATGGCGGAAACCCAACCTTATTGACTGGAGATCCCCGAGAATTTGGTTCAAATGGGAGAACTAAACAATAGAGATTTAGTCGTGCAGTCCGTAGTGGAGTAAGAGCACCTCGGAATTATAAATCATCCAAAGGATAAATTTCCAAAGATATTCCCGTGATAGACAATTAAAGTGCTACCTGCAAAATGGGGTAAAGGATAAGTTTTGAGACTTTTAATGATTCCTAAACACGTGTTAGTGGGGTATGGCAGGATACCTAGAAAGGAGATCACCTATTTAAGTGCGAAGACTGGCCGCTTCGAAAGGAAACACTTAAGAATCCAAGAGTTGTCCATGGCCACAACGGACAAAACAATTAGAAGGGAAGACTAGAGGGAGAAATTGTGGTGATATCATTGTCTTGGTTTACACAAAACACCGACGGTTCAAAACAACGTGTTTACCGCGTAGTGAAGTAAATCCGATGATATCAACTAAGGACGGTTCAAAGCCAAAAGCTACCTTTCCCGAAGTAATATCTTCCACTGAAAGACTGTCGACACACTGTGTCAACAATTCTTTTTCAAGAGGGGATTGTAGGAAATTTTAACTAAATTAGCTCAAATGGATGAGTTATCTCTCATCTTATATGACTTAAAATGAGTGGGCCCCACATGTTGGAAACCTCGTTTCTTCGTACATGCTAAAACTACTAATAGAGTAGATGATATAAGTGTCAAGTTTCATTAAATTTCATTAAGAAATGAAAGCGATATTAACACACAAAAGTTACATTTTGAGTCATGAGAGATGGAGGAGGTTTGGCCAAATGAAAGTATCCCACATTGCTAAAACTAGTTAAAAGTGTCCAATATATAAAGCTTTAGTTCTATATAGGGTTTGGGGCTCCAAGAGGATTCCTAAGTTTGTGAAGGAGGAAGGGCATAGGCTAGTGCGGGTTTGCGTTAAAACTCACACACGCGCGCCGCCGTCAGCCGGTCGAGTCGGTTCGAGTTCATGTTCGGTCCGGTCTTGGTCCGGGCTAGGGGGTTTATCTATTTTTTGGAGACCAAAATAAATAAATTCTAATTTATTTACAATTTAATCCCGAAAAGTTAGATAAACTATAATTTGGTCCTTTTGGATAGAAATATTTCCGGATAAGGTTTACCGGGAAAATATAATTTTGAATTTCAAATTCACTATTTGAAGAGATCCTATAAATAGAACGTCCACTGTTCATTTTCGGACACACAATTAATCTAGTCTTTCTCATTTCTTTTTCTTCGCCTGTGTTTATACATTGTTTTATCTTGGGAGACTATTGCATACCGAGCAATTTTGTCTTAAAGATAGAGTGTCATCACTCGACTCAGTGTTGTTTATTTTCATACACTTACCCGCTACATATAATTACCCTACATTCTACTAAGTCAGCTGAATTATTTGTCACATCATCTACTTCCACATAATGTATATACTAAAAAAACACAGAATCACAAAAAAATTATTCAAACTGAATGATGCGGGGATAATGTATATACGAACAAGAACACACAAGTACAAATAGTTATTCACAATGAATATAAAAAAACTAAATATCTGGGAGAACCACCGGCCTGGCACGATGCCCAACGGATCTTAATGGGGTCAAGGGCTCCAACCTAGGGCAAAATTTATAAAACTGTATTTTTAGTACTATGGTTTTAGTTTTTTAATTATTATTCGCTCTACTTTTTTAACTAAACATGCCTCGTTTAATTTTTTATTCACATTCTTGTCTGTATCCCCGCTTAATAAGTAGATATAGCAAACCGAAAATTCCAATTAGTTCGTTTTAAATTAATTCTTTGATTGTTTTAGTAAATTTTTGTCAAAAAAATTAGATTTCTTGTTTATTTTATAACTAATATTTTTTTGTTTCCAAGTATAGTAAGATGCAACTTTTTCCAACATTAATTTTCCCCTTGGTTTTCAAATCACCCATCTAATACACAATGAAAGTAAACATTTATATTAACATGTCTATCTACAATCTTTATGTGTAACACCCCATATTTTTCTGCATATTATTTATTTACAATTATATTATATATTTAATAAAAATATTACTTATTTAATTTATTTTCTTGTTACGCATCCGTAAAGTGTCGTAGATTACCGTGTTTCTTGATCAAATCCCGATAAATACAAGAATTAACATTCCTAATCTTTTAAGATATACACTTAGATATTGACCCCCTAATCCTCATCCTATTAGAATATAGCCTTATCTAATAAGATATGAAACCCTAGGAGACCTTTTAATCCCTAACTATAAATACACCATTATATTCACGCCTAACACATGTCATCTTTATACGCCAAAAAAAATAAAATAAAGAAATAATAGAATAGCGGCTCCTCCTTCTCTGATCAAGTACACGGCGAGATTATTTTTCTAAGGTGGGGGTTTCTTACTTGTTTGTCATTATTAATTATGTTTGTATGATATGTGTACATGTTTAACTTTTATTATATGATTTGTGTCTTGCACCCCTAAGTATGATTGGTTCAATCCCTCAAGTTTTGCATGCTACTTTGCTACATGCCCCTAAGTTATAAGTTATGTGGATACTCGTTACCCACCCTCAAGTTATAAGTCATGTAAATATTTATTACTTACCCTTAAGTTTTATGTCATGATTATAATTGTTATTACATGTTATACTATCAAGGGTGTAATTAGTTTTGACAAGCACGAGCTGGATGTAGCTCACCCCCCACTACTTTTAATATTTCAGGACAAGGGGCTGGACGTAGAGGAGATGGCGGTACGGTGAAAGCATATGCTCCAAATGTGAATTGAATTCTTATTTTTGGTATTTTATTTGCAAGTTAGTCTGAGACATTATTTTCTTAAAAGTTAGATTTTGCTAATTGCTATGAGTTGGAACAATATATATTTTATTTAAATGATTCAAGTTCTTTCTTCGGTTGTGGTACTTTTGAAATTTAGTTAAAGTTTGTGAAGTTAATTTGGTTGTGAAGGTTATTAGAATTTAATTATGTAGGAATTGCGATTGAAATTGGTTTACAAGTTTTGATTAGTTGATCTATTTTGCATCATTATATTTATTATGGAAATTATTTACGATCAAATAGTGCTTTTAACAACCTAATTTAGGAATTAGTTTTATAAAAGAAAAATATTACTGTTGTCTAATATGATTTAAATATTTTATGAAAATCGGGTCGTTACATTATGTGAGCATCACTTTTATATACAAATATATTTATGTTTTTGAAGAAAAAAAGTATCATTTAGTAGTGAACGTGTCACTTTTATTTATAAAGTATCATCTTTGAGCATAAGTATCATTTTTCCCCGTAAAACGCACTCTTAGGACTTTATTAACAGTATAATTATTATTACCGAATGCAACATGGGGTATACTTGTGTTATCCACTTGCAACCTATTCAAAAAAATCGTCCTCAATTGCAACTCGACGTAGTCGCGGTTTTCCGCTTACAACCTAATTGTGTTTTTTTACTTCCGACCTCTTTTGGGCACATTAATTGCACGCAAGTTTGAACATGTGATTCATCAATTGTAAAAAGAATAAAATGATTAATTTATTGTTAAAAAGAATAAAAGGGAGGAATATAAATTATAGGAATTTGGTACAACTGTATTTGTTCATAAACAATTCATTTGAAATCAAATTGAAGAATCCTAGTCCACACAGTTTTACCATTTCAACATTTACATTTGGTTTCTTCATTTTATTTTCCACCCAACTAAAACCCAATCAACACACCTTGAATTCCTTCTGAGAAAAATCCGTCATTTACTCTACCGTATACTTGTAATTCTCAGATTCACGTCCAGTTTACTAAAAATGCTCCAATTTCTCAAAATTATTTGTTTGTTGTGCATAGAGTTTCAAATCACCGAAATCCCATTTTTGCATAAAATGGTTCCCACATTGTACAGTCCCTTAGGTTTTGTAGAACAGACAGTATTGTTAATTCAATAAATGGTAAAAAATAATTGTGAGAAGAGATCCGTTGCACTAAGAAAAAAGGTCTAGGCTGTTTTATTAGACTATCTGCATCATACTAGGTGTCTGTGGGTATCCAGCCCACTTCATTCTTTGAGCCTCAATCCGAATTCACAAGTCTTATATGTTTCTATTTTACAAAGAATTGTAGGCGTGGAGTTTATTTTTGGGAGCTTCTTCTTTCTCTGATGGGTCGCGGCGTTAATTTGGGAATTAGGGCATGATAAAACACAATTCGGTAACCACACAATTAAACGATAATCTATGTAAACAATATAAGAACGCACAGGAATTACGTGGTTCGATCCGGAGATCTACGTCCACGGGCAGGAAACGGCAATCGCCGAGGTGTTTCTCTTTACTAGAACGTGGAGTTTACAGTGCGTATTACAGAATGCAAAGTGCGAACCCTAATTCAGAGTTCTTTTTGCCTATTTATACTACTAAACCAAAACCCTAACTAAATCCCTATAATCTTGCCCACCAAATCTGCATGGCAGTTTGGGAAAAGATCATGGCCTTTATTCGCGGAACAAACTTGATTCGCTGAACAGAATGCGTATTGCCAGGCCTGTTGGGCCTGGGCCTTCGCGCTCGCTGGCGTGCTTGCTGGGCTAGTAAGTGGGCTCAGGATTAACCCGACCCGAAGTAACCGGGTTATCCCTATCAGATGCCCCCCCCCCCCAGCCGAAGCGAGGTAGGAGCTTCGGTTGTCACCGGGGTGGTACGGTAAGCAGGAAGAACCGGGGTCTCTGGCAGGCCGGAGTGTTTATGCAGGACTGAGTTTTATCTGCGTCCCTGGGACTCTGCGAAGCGGTCAATGGACGCAGTGCCGAGCTGGGCCGAAGTACGCGGGGCATATAGCGAGATATCGAATTCCCCAAAAACCAAAAACGCGTCGGATGGATATGTCAGTCTGGCCGAGGTGGAGTGTACACCGGAGTGGGTAGTTCGGCCGAAATAGTGGGAGCACCGGAGTGTAGTGGTATGACCGAGGTGGAAGGTACACCGGGGTGTAGTTTGAATATTCCTGAAGAAGGGTGAGGCTGATGTGATTGGCGGCGCCATAATGAGAGAGAGAGTCGTGAAGTGACACGCTTTGCGAATTCCAAGAAAGTTGTTCCCCACGCGCCTCGGTAACTGCAGAGCGCGTGAAGAGCACGCATGAATCTGCATCACTGAATTTGAATAGGCTGCATCAGAGCCGTCGGTTTTTTCCATTATATTGGGGAATAACTGCACAGTAACTTTTCATCTTCTCCATTGCAATTCATCTGTTTAGAAAGCGGGAAAAAGAGGAAACCTGCATTTGCGATTCATCAGAGATCAAAAATTTCTCAAATCAACCCTTTCGAGTTTAAATCAAGTAAGTATGTCTTCCTCTTCATCTTCTTCAAAATCTGCCTCAAAATCTGCCTCGATCGAAGAATTAGGGACATCGAATGCCCCGTTAGATATCCCCCCCCTATCATACATCATTCCGGAGAAGGATGATGTTAGAACAGTAGATAGAGTTGATGGCTTAGAGTGTAACGTTATGATGGTATCGTTTTATGAATGTCCGGTGGAGGATCTTGAGGTGTCCTCTATAGCGTTACGGATGTCACGGGAGCAACTTGAGAGGGAACTCCCATCATTTTTTCTTCCCTTCGACCTCGAGTATATAATTCCTACCCCCGTGGATAGGGCCTGTTGCCCACCGCAGGGGTTTATGACTGTGTATATCGACCCCCTTAGAGTAGGATTGAGGTTGCCGTTGTGGAACGTAGTCATAGAGTTGTTAAAATACTACGGCATCGCTCTCTGCCAGTTAGCACCGAACGCGGTGAGGCAGGTGGTAGGATTCACTGTAGTCTGTAAACAGGCTGGATTAGAGCCGACGGTAGAGCTCTTTAGGTTTTTCTTCCAGCTTAAAAACTTCGGGAAGTCTAAGGGGTGGTATTCCTTTAGTCCCCGGGCCCAAGGAGGGTTTAAGGTTCAGAACCCGAGCAAAGTAGAGGGGTGGAAGGAGAAGTTCATCTTCGTTAGGAATAAAATAGCACTCCCGAAGTGGAGGATTGACGAGGTGCTTGATACCGCCCCCGTGGAGAGCCCGGGGGCCGAAGTGGAGCATACGTTCCGGACAGTAGGGACTTTCAAAACCCTCTGCTCCGAGGAGGAGTTGGAGAAGGCGGGATTGAGCCTGTATTATTCAGGCAATGGAGACGCCGAAGAGGGTAGGATTTCTCTTTCTTGTTGCTTAAACTGTCATTCTGCGGAGAACTAACCATAGATATATATGCAGTGGGACACTTCGGAAAGCAACCAGCATCGGGGAGCCCCGCCAAGACTGAAGCGGCGAAGAAGAAGGGGAAAACCACCGAGGTGTCTCCTCGGGGGAAAATGCCAACCGGTGCGCGACCGTCAACGGGGTCGGAGGAGCGGGTGGCGCCGGCGGGGTCGCCGGCCGTATCAAAGAAGAGGCCGGAGCCTACTGGGACTCCGCAAGCTCCATCCAAGAAACCCCGGACAGGGGAGAGCTCGCAGGTAAACTTAAACTTCTGTTCATGAATTGTTTGGTATGACGTCTGTAGATGGACTTATCTGTTTCGCTTCTGTCCAGGTTGAACAGGTGGCCCCAAGTATGCTGGGATTTGACGGCGCGGACGCCGAGAAAATTCTGCAGCTGGCCAAAGGAATTATAGAGGTCGGCCTAAAAAACGAGGTGAAGGCCAGGGAAGGGCTAGCTGCAACAGCGCGGGACCTCCGAGCGCGAAATGATAAACTCGCGTTTGACTTGTCCCAGGCCCGCAAGAGGGCCGCCTTGGTCGAGACCGAAGTCGCGCGTCTGCGCGGTGTGGAGACGGAGAACCATGGTCTCCGAGGTGAGCTGATGCAGCTGCGGGCGGAGATGGAGGCGAGGGAAGCGGCCGTGGTTGGAGGGCAGGGATCCTTGCTGAGGGCGTTCGCCGAGAAGTTATTACACTCCAGCACATTCCTTGACTTCCAGACAAAGTTTGTGGCAATAGGGGATAAAGCCACACGGGCCATGGTGTTGGAGGAGGTTAAGGAGGCGTACCCAGATGTGGACATCAATCGTCCAGAATTTGGGTATGATCCTGAGGCGGCGGCCGAGGTGGAGAAGGCTTATTACGCCGCGCTAGCGGAGCTGCCGGAGTGGCCCTTGGTGAGTGCGCTCGGGGGGAAGAGGCAGCTTCTGACTGCTGCAGAAGTTGCCAGCTGCGAAGTGGACCAGGATGAAGAATTCCTGGCATTCTGCCGAGGTGAACCGATCACTGCTCCCCCGAGCACCGATCCCCCCTCACAGACGGAGGCTGAGACCCCAGCTGCGATCGAGGCCGTCGCAGCAAATGAAGAATCTGAGAGGTTGCCCGAAGAACCCGAGGCAGTCGAGCGGGAGGTCAGTCGATCCCCGCAGATTTGAACTTGTAAATTTGTAGTAATGTTAGGGGGGATGTACTGGAACAGTTGTATTCTTGCAATTTGAATTACAATTCTCGTTTCCTGGACTCTTGCTTTCTGTTTACTTGTATGATCAATTTATGTTTGTTGCCGAACTGTGTGTAACTTCTTACATACTTGAGAGTAATTGAACTTGTTGTCGTCGTTGTCTGTCTAGAACACCGCGGAGCTGCACGAGACAATAAAGAAGTTAATGAAATCACTTGAGTGGTTCCGCGGAGAGAAGAACCGTCTGGAAATGCACGTAGTGCCTAAGCTGAAGAAGCAGATAGCCTCGGCAGAGGAGAAGGTGGTCGAGGCCAATGAAAGAGCCAAAGACTTCGAGATGAAGTATCGAACCACAGCTGCCGAGATGAGCCGCGTCCGCGTTCACCATAAGGAATATGAGCGAATTCTGTCCGAGTTCGGTCTTCTAACTTTTGAAGAAGTAGAAGAGCAGACTGTTGAAATCCAGAGTGACATTGCGGCGTTGATGTCGAGGAGCTCGGTCGAGTCCGCGGAGCTCGTGAGGAAAAGAGAAGTCCTGGAATTGCTGCTCAGTATGTACGAAGGGCTGAAGGGCCGAATCAGGCGGAGGCCTTCTGCTGAAGAGTTCATCGCGAGCACAAGCCAGGACCGAAGTACGCAGAAAGCTCCTCGGAAGGACAAGAAGACCAAAGGCAAGAAGAAGCCCTCCGAGCAGAACAAAGGCATAGTCATCCGAGAGCCAGCTCCGGTTACTACAATTGAAGAAGAACCCCCGGTGGTTGCCGAGGAGATAGTCGAGGAGTTGGCCCGGGAAATAGAAGTAATGGCTTCGGAGGAGTGGGACCCTGAGCAGTGGGCTCAAACATCGAGGTCGGCCCCACAGTCCAGTAACCGAGCACAGTCCAGAGATGAAGCCCCTAGGCCAGTGCCCAGAGAAAGTCCTCGGCGGAGGGAGACTCAAAGGGATGACCGAGCCGGAGCCCGAGGGGGTAACAGAGCCGGAGCTCGAGGTCGAGGATCTTCAAGATCCCGGAGGACCCAACGCAGACCGAGAAGTGGGTCCCAGCACCGGAGCGCTGAATATTGGCTAGGGGGCCGTAGACATTAGCTTATATACTTGTTGTTTTTGTTGTTTTGTTTGTTTTTTTTTTTTTTATGGTTGAAAACTTATGTAAGAAACCATTTGATGTGTAATATTCAAAAGATGATAACTGTTGTAATGTGTACAAACTGGTGTAATGAAAGTAACTTGTTACAAATCACTTTAATCGGGTGTTCGGGAACACAATAGAAAACTTGTTAACTGTTTTAAATAGGTGTTCGGGAACACGGTATGGATAAATCCAATCTCCCCGGACGGATCAGGCGGGAGTAAAAACTCCCCGGACGGATCAGGCGGGAGTAAAATACCTCCCGGACGGATCAGGCGGGAGTAAACATTTCTCCGGTTAAACAGACGAGAAAGTGATGTGAGTCCGGGGACTGATATGCAAACCTCCTCGGACGGACCGAGAGAGAGGTTTAATTGTCCGGAGACTAATAATGATAGTGTGATTGTGTTAGGGCGTCCCCGTAACATAAAGAATAACACAGTAAGTTATGCAAGCAAAGAATTTTTATTCAATGATAAGTGCCGGAGCAAACTCGAAAGTACAAAGCGAAATAACAACTATAAAGGAAATTAAAGGAAAGATAGTACTTGCAATGTAGCCTTCACAAATAGAAACGCCTCAAATTTGTGACGTGCCAACTTCGGGGGATCGGGGTCCCGTTGATTTGTTCAAGCTGATAGGATCCAGAGTCATGTACAGCAACGACTCGGTAGGGGCCTTCCCAAGAAGCATGCAGTTTGCCCTCGGGGGCAGCTTTGCTGGCCGAGTTAAGTCGAAGGACTAAGTCCCCGACATTGAATTGTGTACCTCGAACCCGGAGGTTATGATACTGGGCAGCTCGCTGTTTGCACTTAGCCTGCTGAATGAACGATTGCTCCTGGCGATTCTCAAGCTCATCCAAATTTGCGCGAAGAGCCTCGTCGTTATCCTCCGGAACTAATGTAAGGAGGCGAGGACTCGGCACACTGATTTCAGCGGGGATAACGGCTTCGGAGCCATAAGTAAGGCTGTAAGGAGTCTCCCCGGTGGAAGTATGCGGCGTTGTGCGAATAGCCCATAAGACTTGTGGAAGGTTCTCAGCCCAGAGACCCTTGGCACTATCCATGCGCTTCTTTATTCCCGTGAGAAGGGTCCGGTTGGTGACCTCAACCTGCCCGTTTGCTTGAGGGTGAGCAACCGACGTGAAAATCTGTTTGATGTGGAGTTCTTCACACCATGAGCGGAATGGATCATTGGCAAACTGTTTACCGTTGTCCGAGATAATAGTGCTCGGGATGCCGAAGCGGCAAACGATATTGCGCCATACAAATTTCAAAATATTCTGGCCGGTGATAGCGGTAAGTGGTTCGGCTTCGACCCACTTAGTGAAGTAGTCTACGGCAACGACCAAGAACTTCAACCCCCCCGGAGCAACGGGGAAAGGGCCAACAATGTCGATGCCCCATTGAATAAACGGCCATGCACCTTGGATTCCGGTGAGCTCGGTCTGTGGCAGATGCTTTACACGGGAGTGTAGTTGGCACTTGCTGCATTTGGATACTAAGTCATGAGCATCGTTGAACAAGGTAGGCTAATAGTATCCCCAGCGGAGAACTTTCTTTGCCAAAGTCCGGGAACCGATATGGCTTGCGCAGGCCCCTTCGTGAACCTCCCGCAGAACTTGAATGGCCTCGGCAGGGGCGAGGCACCGGAGATTCGGTTGTAGGTACGACTGTCGATATAGAACCCCATTATGAAGGGAGTATTTGGGGGCTTTGAGCACAACTTGCCGAGCTCGTAGCTTGTCAGTGGGCAGAATCCCATCTCGGAGATACTGAATGATCGGAGTCATCCAGTTCGGATCACTGTCAATCAGTACCAAAACTATAGCTTCATGAATTGCTGGATGGGAGAGGTCTTCGACCATGATATCCGGAGATATATTAGTTTGGACCGCGGAGGCCAACTTGCTGAGTGCGTCTGCCCTGGAATTCTGAGCACGCGGGATTTTCTGGATAATAACTGCATCAAAAGTTGACATGAGTTTGAGTGCTAGAGAGCGATACCTAACCATTGTCTCTTCTTTGGCGACATAAGTCCCCTGAATTTGCTTGGACACGATCTCGGAGTCCGTGAAGAGCTCTAGGTGACGAGCACCTAAAGATTGTGCGAGCCGGAGCCCGGCGAGGACGGCCTCGTATTCCGCTTCATTGTTAGTCACCTTAAATTTAAATCTGATGACATATTTAACCTCAACCTCCTCAGGGTCGATGAGAAGTAATCCAGCGCCACTTCCTCGGACCGTGGATGCTCCATCCACGAATAGTTGCCACTTCCGGGGTGAAGGAGCATAGGTGACATAGTTCTGTGTGTCATTGTCTGCGGGAGACTCATGATTGTCTGCCGGGGCTTCGGCCAGGAAGTCGGCAAGTGCTTGGCCCTTAATTGCTCGGCGGGGGAGAAACTGTATATCATATTCGCCCAATTCAATGGCCCACTTGGCGAGGCGCCCAGACACCTCGGGTTTCACAAGGATTTGGCGTATAGGGTGATTAGTCAGGACTCGTATTTCACGTCCCTGGAAGTATGGCCGAAGACGCCGAGCTGCCATAACAAGGGCCAAAGCGGTTTTTTCAAGCTCGGAATATCGCGTCTCTGCTCCATGAAGCACCCGGCTTGCAAAATACACGGGATGTTGAACCCCCTCCACCTCTCGCACAAGAGCGGCGCTAACAGCCTCCTCGGCAGAAGCCAGATATAAGTACAACGGCTCCCCGGGGAGAGGAACTGACAGAGTAGGCAGCTGCTGTATGTGACGTTTCAAGGCCTCGAAGGCCTCGGTGCACTCCGGAGTTCACTCAAAGGACTTCGCTTGCCTCAGGATTCGAAAAAATGGGAGCTGGCGCTCCGCTGCTTTTGATAAGAATCTGTTTAAGGCCGCCAAACTACCTGTGAGGCGTTGAACATCCCTGAACATTTTCGGTGGCTGCAGATCTAATACATCACGGAGTTTTGCCGGATTGGCCTGCAGGCCGTTTTGCGAAACCATGTACCCGAGAAACTTCCCGGAGCCAACACCGAAGGTGCATTTTGCTGGATTGAGTCGCAAGTTATAGCGCCGCAGGGTGCGCAATGTTTCAGCAATGTCCCGCACACATGAAGGATGGGTGGAGCTTTTGATGACCAAGTCATCGACGTAAACCTCAACATTACGACCTATCTGGTCGTGGAAGACAAAGTCCATTAAACGCTGATAGGTGGCTCCAACATTCTTGAGCCCAAAGGGCAGTTTCTTAAAAGCGAAGCACCCAAAGGCAGTGATAAACGCCGTTTTGAGGGCGTCCTGTGGATCCATAAAAATCTGATGGTAGCCCTTGTACAGATCCAGGAAACAAAGCGCCACGTACCCCGTAATGGCCTCGGCCTTTTGGTCGATGGAGGGCAAAGGATAGCAGTCTTTCGGACAGTGCTTATTGAGATCGGAAAAATCAACACACATCCGCCATGCCCCACTGGTTTTTATTACCATTACCGGGTTGGATAACCAAGAGGGGTAAAATACCTCGAACAAGATGTCCGCATCTAGGAGTTGTTTCACCTCAACTCGAATGGCTTCATTTCGCTCCGGAGCGAATTTCCTCTGTTTCTGTTGGATTGGCTTTACGCTGGGGTCGATGTTCAGCTTATGAGTAATCACTTCGGGAGAAACCCCAGGCATATCTAGAGGAGACCATGCAAAAACATCGGAATATTCTCGCAGGGTCTGAATAATGGCCTGATGCAGCCATGGTACATCCACAGCGCCTACAGTGACTGTCTGGTCCGGCTTAGACGGATCTAGCGGGACTTGAGCAGTAGCATCCCCCAATGGGGCACTTCCCCGAGGTCCTCGGGCCGGTGATGTCACCTGGAGCTGCTGCTTGGGTGGAACCTTGGCGGTCTTTTTGAGTGCCACATACATGCACTCTTTTGAAACCCGCTGACTCCCGCGGATGGCCACTTCACCATGCGAAGTGGGAAACTTGAGTGCGAGGTGATACGTGGAGCATATGGCCTTTGCCGGGGTGAGCCAGTCTCGGCCCAATATCATGTTATATGGTGATGGAGAATTCACCACATAAAAGTCCACGAAGATAGTTTTTATCTTCGGATAAGTCCCCAAAGACGCTGGGAGAGTGATGATACCTTCCGGTCGGACTTCACCCTGAGTGAAAGTCTGTAGTGGCCCGGGGGCCGGTCGAAGTTGGTCTCGGGAAATCCCCATCCTCTCGAAACAGTCTGCAAATATAACACTTACCGCGGCCCCGTTATCCACGAAGACTCGTCGTATTGTTATGTTGGCTACAGTCATGTCGATGACAATAGCGTCTGTGTGAGGTGTTATCTCCGGAACCGGGTCCCTGTCCGTAAAGCTGACAGTTTCGGACTGATGGAGGCGTTTATGACGTGGCTCCTCGGGAGGAGGACGTCGAGCTTCTGCCTTTAGGGCATGTCGGGAAGCCCCGGTGGGCAAGGCTCCATATATCACGTTTATCACGTGAGGAGGTGCGTTGTCTTCGGGTCCCCCCGGAGGAGGAGGTAGTAGTGGGAGACGTGTTTGCTGGCGACTGCCAGAATCTTGCCGTGCGTAGTTATTTGGCCCCGGCCGATTGTTCTGCCATGGTGGCCGATTTTGTTGAGCGCCTCGGTCGTGATAACCTCCGCGGTTGTGGGACGAACCCCCATTGTGGTTTGTCCGAGGTTGATCTCCGATTCGCGCGACGTATTGCCGCAAGAGACCCTTCTTGAGGCATTCCTCAATCTCCTTGCTAAGTTCCCGGCACTCCTCTGTCTCGTGTCCATGATCTCGGTGGTACGAGCACCACTTTCCACGGTTCCTCTTCTCTGGTGGTGCAGTCATCCGCGGACAAGGTCGCAGATCGTTCTTGTGGATTGAAAGGATCTCAGCTCGTGACTTCGTCAACGGAGTCAATTGTGGAATTTCACTTCGGGTTTCTAAACGCCCCGGTGTCAGGCGGGAAAATGCACTAGGTCGAGTACTAGGCCCGGCTTGTGCTTTGTCGGCCTGTCGCTTGATTGCGTGCTTCTCACGCTTCTGACGAGTCTGCTCCTCGGCCTTAGCAAATTTGCACACTGTTTTGAACAGTGCTCGTGTTGTGACCGGGGTATTCCGAGCTAGCTCGGTGTGGAGTGCTCCGGGGCGGAGTCCATTCATAAAAGCGTTGATGGCCACATCGTCGGGGCAATTCCCCACCTTGAGGCTTACCGCTGTGAAACGGTCTAGGAATTGGGTAACGGTTTCACCGTCCCGCTGTTCCATATTCATGACGTCGGCCAGGGTGGCCATGGGCTTCGCCCGTGCTTCGAACCGCGCCCAAAAGTGCTCGGCGAGCTCTCTGAAGGAGGATACGCTGTCACGCGGGAGTGAATCAAACCAAACCCGAGCTTCATCCTGTAAGTACTCAGGGAAAATTTTGCAATACTGGAGGGATGTGATGTTATCATGGCTGAGCATGCTGTGCCGAAAAGCCCCAAGAAAATTGGCCGGATCTCCTGTGCCATTGTAAGGAGGTATGGCTGGCCGTTTAAACCCTTCGGGAAGGGGAGTGGCAATGATTTCCTGGGAGAACGGCGTGATGATCTCTCCATTGGCGTCAAGGCCCAGGATTCTATCCAGTTCAACGTTACGTTGAACTCGCTCATACTCTTGAAGATCCAGAGCATGAGAATTTGCATAGCGAACTCTCTTGGTCGCATTAAGTGGACGGCGGCGATCCACATCAGCGGGTTCCTCATTACGAGGTCGTGACTCATTAGAACTTCCCTGATCCTCGGAAGAACCGGGTCGTTCCCGTCGTCGATCCTGGCGACCGCGGTGTCCCGGGTCCTGCTGATCGCGTGAGTGGGGTGGAGGCACCACGGGATTAGCATTATGGCCGGCAGGCCCCGCGGGACGTAAGCGATTAACTGCCCAATCTTGAAGGACATGCGCATGCTCTTGCAAGAAATCTTGAAGCAGTTCTGGGGTGATTTGAATATTTACCGGTGGTTGAGCAGCAGCAATATTAGGGTTTTGCTGGTCTTGAGGGGGTGGAGGATTTTGATTACCCTGATGATTGGATGTACTCCCTACCGGCAATTGCCTTGGCGGCACAACTTGATCCACGGGTGGATCTTGGTCGGATTGATCCCCACGGCGAGCCTGATTCAAACGAGTCGTCACCATGATGAAGAATTACGTCAAAAATTGTTGGTTAGCGCGTTCAAAAAACTGCCTTGTCGTTCCCACAGACGGCGCCAATTTGATAAAACACAATTCGGTAACCACACAATTAAACGATAATCTATGTAAACAATATAAGAACGCACAGGAATTACGTGGTTCGATCCGGAGATCTACGTCCACGGGCAGGAAACGGCAATCGCCGAGGTGTTTCTCTTTACTAGAACGTGGAGTTTACAGTGCGTATTACAGAATGCAAAGTGCGAACCCTAATTCAGAGTTCTTTTTGCCTATTTATACTACTAAACCAAAACCCTAGCTAAATCCCTATAATCTTGCCCACCAAATCTGCATGGCAGTTTGGAAAAAGATCATGGCCTTTATTCGCGGAACAAACTTGATTCGCTGAACAGAATGCGTATTGCCAGGCCTGTTGGGCCTGGGCCTTCGCGCTCGCTGGCGTGCTTGCTGGGCTAGTAAGTGGGCTCAGGATTAACCCGACCCGAAGTAACCGGGTTATCCCTATCAGGGCAAAAGCTTGGTTTAGTTGGAAAGAGAACGCATGTTGAAGCACGTGATGTGGTTAAGCGGGAACGGACGAGTGCAATTAACGCACTCAAAAGTGGCCGAAAATTAGTAAAAAAGTGCAATTGGTTGTAGCGGTAAATGCAACTTCGTCGGGTTGTAACCGGAGACGGTTTTTTCTGAATAGATTGTAAGTGAATAAAACGGGTATACCTCAGGTTAATTGCAATGGTAATAAACCCATATAATTAAACCTAAACAGATAAACATAAATAAAATAAATAAATAAATTATAAAATCAAAACAATCAAACCCAATTTGGGAGGATGTGAAAACATAACTCAAAAAATTAAGTGTTATCGGTAGGGGTGGTAATTCGAACTGTTCTTGGATCGAGTTCGTCGAGCCAACAGATCCAATACTATATTTTAAAATAAAGTCGGATCGAACCAAAATTTAATTGAATCTAAAATTAATTGATTCGAACCTGACCTATTCTTTTATAATATAACTAAAATTATCGAGCTGATTTTGACCCTTCAACATCGATTCCGTCGGATCAATTACTACTTCTGTTATACTCCAATCAATCTAAAAATATTGGGTTGATCTGGTTGGAAATTGAAAAGAAAAGACCAAGTGGAAAACGATGATCCGTTGACTGACTAATCGAATTTTTGACTTACTGAAAAGCCCCCCAAATGCACAGGAGGATTCTTCGAACCCTCGGCTATGATCAACTACTACCGCTACTCGTGACTTCCGTCGGAGGTTTTCCGGCGATGTCGAGCGGCGGCCGTGCGGTGGTTCAATTTCACCTCTCAGAGTCGAGTGTTCTCAAAATTCGGAAAGGTGACATCACCTGCTGGTCAATTGATGGTTCATCCGACGCCATTGTAACAATCTTTTCCTTATCGCTCTCTCTTTTATTTTTTAAGAGGTTTAACTAGATTTTACTTATTAAGAAGGAGAAGATGAAATCAATAAGAAAATTGTTCGGGATTAGCTGATACAGCTTTGTTGTGAAGAAATATATGTTTTCATTAACATATGTGAAATCATTTTCTGAGGTTGTTTAGCGAGCTCTTACAATTTATACATCTCTATAAGTTTCAACGCTGAGCAAGAAGCATATGGGGAGAAGATCAGAGCAAGAGTCATAATTAATTTGATACAATTTCAAGTTTTATTTGTTCTTCGTTATCGTAATTTGATACTGAATGCTTGTATTTAAATATTTTGTTTTGTTATTTGCGAACATTAGTAGCCAATTTCTTCATTGTATTCTTTGCTAGAAAGTAAGTTACAGTAACTTTATTTTTTAGACTTCGTTTCAAGTATTTATCTGTGTGTTTGGCAATTTGGCCAATTGTTAGATTCAACTAGCTTACTAGTTCGCCCGATAGGGAAGGCTTACGACACATAGTGTAGGTATTCAATTCCGACCGGGAGGTGTAAGATATCTGCAGCATTGGTCTTGCGATCTTTTATGAGTTATGTATACAATAATTAGTCAGAGAAGTATTTATACGTAATCTACATGTTAGCATCGACCGAGAGGAGAGTCTAACTAGATAAGTGATCGGGTAATAAAAACTGGAATTCGGTAATAGGTATAGATACTTGAGGTGATCTGGCATAGGAAGTGTAACTGAAATCGAACATTCCATATGTATCTGATTCACCTTCTATAAGTTATTGCGTGCTATTTCGAGTGTTTAATTAATTGTTTTGAGAGTTTAGTTATGAACCAATTTTTTCCACTTCGAGAGCAGTCTCTGTGTGAATCATAACTTTTATCTCTATTGTTTGAACATTTTTTTGTTAAACAAATTATTCCCACAAGACAATGTTTCTGTGATACGGTTACGTTCATAGCATTCACAACAATTTTGAATTGCATAATCAGCTAATTGGATCCTTAGTACTCCAGAGACTTCCATGCTTCAATTTGTATATCATCCAATTCAACTGCCTTTTAGCAGTTTCATCCTCTTCAACTCAATTTGTTATCCTAGGTTACATCTAAGATAGCTCCAGCCTTCGATTCAATCGGCTGTCCTCTTAGTCTTTATAATAAATTTTTCACATTGTAATTTGGACCAATAATGCAGATGAGCATTGAAACATCTGATTGGAATGTATTGCTTCTCTGTTTTTGCACTCCAGTGAAGAGAGTTAATCCACCAAGGATTTGATTCTTAGACACCCCCGAGCTAAACGAGTTCGTACGTATTTTATTATTCTGAAGATTTGTAGTTGCAATTAATAAAAGATTCCATGTTCATCATAGCTTTCATATGATATTACTGCCAAAAAATGCTAAGATTCGTCTATATTCTAATTCTTGTGTTGCACTGGTTCATTCGTAGGTGAATCCGGCCAACGAACGGATGCTTGGAGGTGGTGGTGCTGATGGAGGTAAGTTAACTGTTTCATTTTCTTTTAGTTTTTAGTACGGTGTGGTCATCTTCTTCATTTCATTGCCCCTCTTTTGAAGCCATACATGATGCTGCGGGTCCCGAACTGCTGGCATCATGCTATGAGGTCCCAGAAGTGAGTCGTGGGGTTCGTTGCCCCAAAGGAGAAGCAAGGATTACTCCGTAGGTTAACGTTGTGTGCTTATTTTAATTAATTATGTGGTGTGTTATGCTAACATTTTGAACTGCTTAGAGGCTTTCAATTGCCATCATCTCATGTTATTCATACCGTTGGACCAATCTACGATGTCGATAATAACCCTAAGGCCTCTTTGAGAAATGCCTATAGGTACTTACATGATCTTGCTTGGTAATCTTCTGCCAAGTAACTTAAGTTGTAATTTTCTTTTCCTTGTTGAAATTTACTGCAGGAACAGTTTGCGTGTCGCCAAAGAAAACGGCATTCACTACGTTGCGTTTACTGCCATATCATGTGGGACCTTCAGGTGATTAATTGCAGCATTATGCATTCTCATCTCCGCAGGCAGAATGAGAATGCATAATTAGCTATATTGGTGTGCAGTATGTCGTATTCTTTGCCTTCGAATTTGGTCTATTTATGATCATTAACGGCCGCTATTCTCCTAAGCAATTCTTTTATATATTTAAATTTTGTCGTTGCAGATATCCGTATGCAGAAGCTGCAACTGTTGCCATCTCCACAACCAAAGAATTTGTTGGGGACTTGAAGGAGGTATGTATTTACTTTTTATTGGAACACTTTGCAGGACTCTTTTAGGAATTTGGATCTTCTGTAGTTAATGCATGGTGAATTTAGAGAGAGACACGGAAACTAGAAAATGTGGAGCCCACACAACATGTGTCCTCTCTCTAAATGCACCACACGTTAACGATTGAGGATCCAAATCCCTCTTTTTAGTGGCCAATGCAGTGACAGCCTTTGTCTTGGTTCATTTGATTATTAGTGTCCTTGGCCCGTCGGGAAAACGTGCAAATTAGTCCTTGAATATAAGCGCTTGAACTTTTAAACGGGCTAAATAAGCCCATGAACTTCTAAATATGAGGCAAATATGACTCTACTCAATGTTAAAACAATTAAATAAATTTGAAAAATATTTAATAAGCGTAAAAGTTAACAAATTAAGATACGAATATATAAATAAGTCAGTATTATAACAGACTAAAATTTAAAGATAGTTGATAATTTAAATATAAAAATAGTTTATGGTCCAATTGAAACATGAGGAATACAAGTACACATTTCACTGCTGTGTCCTTATGCATTGCAACACTGATGGTGTAGAATTAACACAATGATTATCACCGTTAGCTTTTACTATTGACGTGTAGAAAAGAAGCATATCATATGGTTCTTCAAGACGGATAAAATAACGTGTTGTCTAATGGTTCATAAACGCGCATTTGCAGGTGCACTTTGTTCTGTCGTCGGATGAGATTTATGACGTTTGGGTGAAGAAAGCGAACGAATTGCTTCACAGCCAATGTTGTAACATCTTCAGATGCAGAATACTATGAATGAACAAGTTTCCGGTTTGGATAAAAGAGATTGTTTTATGGGATATAGATGTATTTGAACAATGCTATGATTCTTTTCGTTTTTATGTTTTTTAACACCAGAATTGATTGTTCATTTTACTGTAGGTTGATTTGAATCTGATGCTGATTATACACACTTTTTTTAGGAAAGATTTATAGACACTGGTAGTGCCAGACATAATAGTTTATCAAACCTTAACCACCTTGCGCAAAATAAAGATTTGCTTTTGTATAGGGTGTTCTTATTTATTTATTTTTAAAAAAGAGAGAATTTGATACAATTTTTTTTAAATGCAATTCCCAGATATTCCCTCTTAGGTTAAAAGGGTGTTTTTCCTTGCTTCAACTTTTAATTAAGTAATTGAAAGTAAAGATTATAGTAAAATTATTATAATTAGAAGTAGGTAATATATTATGTTTGAGAATGAATCTAAGTACTTTTGTTAAATTTAAAAGTAAAGAATGTTTGGTATTTAAGTAGCTTTTAACTTAAAAATGAAACGAAAAGTTTGATTTCGCTACCAAAATACAAAGCTAAAAAAATTCACTTAGGGGGTGTTTGCAATTGCTAATGTCAAGTGTTTTTCAACTTATAGTTTGAGAAAATCTGTTTTGGAGTCTTTGGGAAAACAGTTTCAGCTTCAATAAAGTGATTAGGTTAAAAGCTAAAAGTAGAAAATAGTTGTTTTTCCAACTTCTTGGTATTTTAGTAAATAATTAGACCTTTTTTTTCTCTCACTCATAAACTAAAAATTATTTAAGTATCAAATGCTCCAACTTTTATATTTGACCAAAATCAATTTTATTCTCGAACATTACCTACTTTTGATATTAAATAATTTCACTACAATCTCTATGTTTAATCAGTTCTTCAAAATTTAAAGCAAAGGAAATCACCCCCTAGGTTTTTAACTATTAGCTTGAAGTTGTTTTTATTAAAGTAAAAGTTGTACTTTAAAAACACTTAAAATGGTTTTTTCAAGCAAAAAAACACTTGAAAAAAGTAAGGAAGTGCACATCCGACTGTCATAGTCATGTGCCTTATATATTTTTTCACGAAGGTGCTCATAATGGGTTGAAGATGATGACATTTTACCGAACATTAGGAACACATGAGATGCTAGAGATAGATCAAAAAGACGGTCTCATTTATGAGATAGAACAAAGGCTTATAAGAGAGCTTGAAGGATAAAAATTTATCAGATTTAGCTTGATTGTAACAAGTACCTAGCATCCCTATTTATACTACAAGTCCTAGGAAATTTTACAAAACATATTGTTTATATATTATTCTAAAATATCTAAATATTTAATAGTGATATTTATATGCATTGTTTACAGAGTTTCCCCATTTTTAGGCAATCGCCGAAAATGTATAGTTTTCAAATACTTATGTGTACGTGGTTTTCTATGTCAATTGTGCAAAACGAATTACGGGTCAAACACCATACCCATTAACCTCTTTGTTTCTAAAAGATAGTACCCCTTTTTTGTTGGATAAATTTAACTATATATTGTACTGCTCACGGAGCCCTTAATTAGTTATTGTAGATCTGTCAACATTTAAGAAAATAGGTTTCGTCTTTGGTAGAAGCGACTTTAATAGAAGCCGTCCCTTGTAGTGACGACAATTGGCCAGGTCAGATTTCTACAATTCATTGTCGCCATATCAAGAGCGACTTCTAATAAAAAAAATTGAGGCGACTTTAATATTTTTTTTTCAATTCTAACATTATTTACTAGGGGGACATGGCTTTTGCAGTGCACACTTGTAATATTACAAGTTAATATTTTAATAATACTTGAAATGGACAACAACTTTACAAGTTAATTAAATTCTAACATTATTTACTTGAGGGACATGGCATTTATAGTGTACACTTGTAATATCACAAGTTGATTATTGAAATGGACAACAGCTTTACAAGTTAATTATACTTCTAAAATATTAATAATAAATTAAGTGACATTGACTGAAAAAACCAAAATTTAAAGTCGCCTCCATTAAATGCAATATTGAGTGAAAAAAATTTCATTAGATATTGCACATGGTATAGGCCACAATGAATTATTGGCCTTTTGCCACTACTGTGAGAGGCGTCTTATATTAAAATCGTCTCTGCCAAATGCTACTTAGTCTATTTTATTAAATATTCAAAAAGCTACAATAATTAATTAAGGACTCCGAACAGTACAATATATAATTATTTGTCTTTTTTTTTTTTTTGAGTAGTTATCTTGTACACTAACTGCACGGATCTTAGATCCGTACTAAAATTCATACAATTGGGATCACGGGCAGATCCATTGAGGTGAACAATTTTTTATGAAAATGTTCTCATATTTATGTTAAAAGATATTTACTTGTTCTAAAGCAATATATCATACTGATATATTAATATTTATGATGAAATGTATTACTTGTCTGAATAAATGTCTAAGTTAAAGGACAATACTTATTTTCAAAATAATTAATACCTTTTAATATAAACAGGGGTACATTTGTGTGAATTCTCCTCATAAACTGCGGATCCATATGAGAAAATTTGTTTTCTTTATTAAAGATGTACCGGGTATTCTTTTCCAATGTAATATAGATGTCAAAATGAGCTCGGTTCTGAGCGCCGATCATGACCCGACTCAAAAAATGTGAGGGCTGGGCTTTGGTTTTATAGGCCCTTATAGTTTAAGGATTTTTAGCCTGGCCCTCAGGCCTACTAGAACTTGGGTCAGGTTAGGATAGAGCCAACACTGAGGGCTCTTAGTTATTTATTTTATATAAATAATTTTTAATACATAGATATTATATACCACATAAATAAATCTAGAGCTCAATGTAAACAACGATTTTTCATGTTTCGTTAACTTTTCCGACTCCTCTACTCTGAAGTTCAGTTTCTCTTGTATAATATTGCAATCACGTTCGCTGCTAGTATTGTTAGCCTTTAATTTTCGTTGCTTTCTACTCTTTAAAATCTAAGTTTTCTATCTCTTTTAATAAATATGTTGTGGTTGTTAAATATATTGTGCTGTATCTCTTTTAATAGAAGATAAAACACAATACATTAAAAAACCATGATATATATGTATTAAAAGAGGGAACATGATTGAGATGCTTGTATTTTAGAATTTTTTAATTACCTTTTCTTTGGTAAAAATTAAACATGTTAGTTATGGAGTTCGAGAACAATGAAAAAGAATATGTGAACTTATAGGACTTGGTCCTAGCCTTTCAGGGTCATGACTGAGCCTAAATTTTCAAGATCCTCATAACATCAGGACTTTTACCCCTAATCCTTTATGGCTGTAGCTTTTGAGGACTTGGGCTGCCCATTTCTACTATACCACATACTAAATCCATTGATATAACAATTTTATTTTACATCATTTAATTCACCATACTAAATAAATAAATGTACACTAAGAATCTTCATATCTATTAAATAAATTTCTTAATTCGTAAGAAGCATGGAAAATGAGTATTTTAAGATAATCAATGCAGGCTATACAACCTACCAAATGAATGAGTTGTTGTATTATACTGCACAAGCAAGATAAGATATTTAAAAATGTCTAATACACCCTTATCATGTACAACCTACCAAACGAGTCGTAAAAGGCGGAGAGTTCAAAGAATGAAACCTATTTTACACCATTGAATAGAGTGGGCAGAAAATTAAATGTTGAACAATGTATTAACAAGTGAAATAAATGCCAAAACCATAGGAAAACCCTGAATCTAAATCACAAGACAATAGGATCTTATGCTTTTGAGCATTTAGAACACACAGATTATTGTGTTCTTTTTTTATATCTAAATTACGGATCTTTGTCCTTGTTCAAACCCCTGGGTAATCTGCTGTGCAAACTTTCATCCACTATTTTATAATGCTTTGAAAACTGTCGATGGATCGTCCCAGCGCAGCCGTCCACACTGTTTTCGAACTTGTCGTATAAAGCTGGAATTGTAATGGAGATGATGATTCCTGTTGTCAAATGTTACTAAGTAAGACGATACAAGTGCAAAGTCCACTCACACGAGTGATATATCATCAGTCGGCACTAAGATCGCACAGTGTCGTACACTGCTGAAAGTAAATAGATGTTCATAACGTTTCAGCATAGTCAATTATCCCACACCCCTCACAGCTTATAGACCAAACACCACTTACATCCAGCTTAGCACATGTTGACAAGGCATATTTTTTAATATACGAATTATAAAATTTTCGGAAAATGCCAAGTGGGATATAGTGCTAGACTTTATATTGTAAAATGGATAACCAAAACAACAAAGAAAGGGTAATCTCCGAAAATACAAAGTGGGATATAGACATATAGTGCTAGACGTTATATAACATTTTAACTTGATGACCATGATTTCGAGCAATTTCAGTTTTTTCCAAGAGATAGCACCGAGCTCTTACAGTCGGTCCATATTTGGCTTGCATCAGAAAAATCTCAGAAAAGAAACTGATTTTTTGGATTAACAATGAACAAGAAAAAGCAGGCGAAAGGACAACAACCATACCTATATAGGCGAGAGTTGCGAATGATATCAAGCTACCAATCACAGACAAGAGCCACAAAGCTATCACGACCTGCAAGAGTGCAAGTTTCAAGAAGGCTGAGCAAGTTCAGCGCTACATCAAGTGCAAAATTGATAAAGATGCATTTCCATTTCATTTCTTAATAATGAGATAACAACTGAAACATCTTGAGGTTTAACCTTATCAGTTATCACCTAAAAACCACAACAAACCTTGTTTTCTTACAAATATCCCCCTAGAGTATTACAAACAGCCTCTTGAGGTTTGTATATTATACCCCCTCAATTGGTCCAATTTGTTAGGAAATAAGTTTTTGTAGGTTTTACTTTAATTAGGATGAACCTCAAAATCAGGTGAGGTTAATCAGGTTCTGTATTTATACTTGCTAAATTTCAGTCTAGAAAGAAAAAAAAAGAATGGGTGTTCCCACCACTTGCCCTAAATTGGATGGCTGCCATTTTATGTGATTCTGTAGTTTTGATCTTGAAGCACCAAATAGCATACTATTTATTGTTATATAATGTAATATGCAAGTATTGGCAAGATTAACACAGGAAAATCCAATAGAAAGAAATTCAGAAACATTATAGATGATGCCTCGCATAAAATGTGCCCAAATCCACAAGAATATCAAAAGATAAGCATCGGGCATCAGCAAACCAAACCTATGTTAGTATTATCTTAGACTTCAGCATAACTGAATCTGGCTTCCTTTATACCCCGTCAAAATTTCATAGTACTATTAGCAAACACACAACATTCTCGTGAATTGTTTTCTTTAGCACTGTATTCATGGAATTGGTAACGATTAACTTCATTGTACCTAGTAATGAGGCATGTGAAGGATTCTTTGTGAAGCTAGTCACTTACTAAAAACGTATATTTCCACTTTATTAAATCACTTTTCACTAACCTTGAAGAAAAGTCTGAAATCTTTGCCAAGAGTAATGTCATGAGCCATAAGCAACATGTAATTGACTTTAACACGAAATGATGCAGCAGCATTGTTTACCATTTCTTCTGATAGAAGTAGTTCGGGCAATGTCTGAAGTTGTCTAGCAACAAGCAACATAAAGATATCAGATGACTCCTAGATAGAACAACAAGAAATTGAATTTTGGAACATGCCACGTATAGAATAGTCATACTTATTTCTAAACACAGCATAGTTTGCCCTGAGGAACTGTAGAACAACTAAAATCAGCAACACATCTGAGGAAAGAGATAAAAATGATATCCCTGACCGCTCAATTAACAGCCAGGAAAAAGTGGCAACAACAACAATGCCAAATGAAACACGCCGCCGCCTCCACAGTATGACATCAGCAGCTAAAAACCAAAGGGAGAAAATTAGTGAGATGGACTAATGGCTGAAAAAGCGTAAACCGAGATGAAGTGAAGACAGCAACCATAGAAGCATAACAGAAAGTGCGAACTTTGCTATCAAAACTCAAGGGCAAAGAGTAACATGGATATAATTGTCATATTTCTCCTGTTTAAAACACAGAAGCTGACTATTTCCAGCTTGTACTTTAAGAAACAATTTTCAGCCCAGAACTCTATAATTAGTCAAGTACCACGTTCAAAATGAATAAAAATTCTCTAGGTCAAGGATAATTCACAAAATCAAGACAATATGTGATCGTTCCAGGTGGTTTCTTTCTTCCAATATCATATTCTCACGCTACATCAAAACTGGGACATAATAGATTTACCTAACAAATCGCATTATGCGTCACATTCACAAAGAATTTACTAGACAGGTAAAACTCATAACAAAATAAAGCATTCTGATCCATTTTGATCGCGTGAAGCTAAGATGTATACTAGCTATTTCATACTGTGAAGTTGATTATCAAGACTCTGAAACATCACTAAGAAAGTGAAACACGTCAGATGATTGTCCAAGTAACAATCCTCCGTATTATACTAAAATAATCATCTGAAATTAACTTGTGATTAGGTCAAATTTACAAATAACTGAAATTAGTAGCATAATTGCACAAAATTTCTGAAACCAAAGCAGATGACAGTAGTTTATTTAACTTCTGAACTAAATACAATCACAAATAACTTCATCTACCGATTATATACCTTTGCCGCCACCCACCATTTCATGAACAGTGGCCTGACGACCGAACAATTTGTACGAAGAGCTTGTCGACGCCGGATCATCGATTCTCCCATCCCCATTCGGCTCTACGCCACATAAATCTTCTGAATTTGAGTTCTCCATTTCTAGAAATAAAAGGGAACAGTTAGGGCACGAAAATTGTGAGAATTCGCGAAGGGAAAATGAAATTGGGAAAACGATAAACCTTTTTAACCTAAGCCGAAGTACAGTTCTCGGTAAAATTTGATGTAATTGATTGAACAATCGCAGCGCTATCGATGACGATGGGTTTCTCTTTAACGAACTCTGGGAGTTGAATAATTGGAAATTAAGGCTGCTATCATACGAAATAACAAATCATATATTCGTATATGACGGCGTCTCATGCATTTCGACATTAATTAACGAGTTAGTCCCAAAATAATTATCGTTTTGAAAATTGCTAATAGATCAACGAGTTTCATAAAATTAGGGATGATAACGGAACGGGTATGAGACCGATACACTTTTTCTAAGACTTGTCTACATGAAAAAAATTAACATTTTCTCAAAAAATTCAATCTTGCTTTGCTTCGCTAATTCAGCGGATTTACCTGCCCTGTCCTGTCTTTTTCAATATATACAATATTGTTGTTACTATTTTTTAATATAAAAAAATTTCATAATCAAATATAATGAAAAATATATATTATTGAATAAAAAATTTATTTCCCAAATAACTAAATAAATTCTCCGACTATAAAACAAGCAAAAACAATAAAAATGTGAATATATTGATAGTAAAAAATAGTAGTAAGTGGAATATATTACTATAATAAAGTAAAAATATACATAATATATACGAAGCGGGTTAGGACGGGTTTAGCAAAATCCATTACCCGATTCAAATCCGGCAGTATCTGTTTGACCGTGTTTGAATCCCCCAGTAACTCGTTTAACCGAGTACTTACCGACCATACAAAGCGAATTTAGTGCGAATTTGAGTTTCAACCCGATCATTGTCATCCCTACATAAAATAATTCATAATATATATTCTTTTAAAGATTGTAGCTTTTCCTATTTTATTAATAATATTTTATACTCCCTCCGTCCCACCTTATCTTGCACACTTTCCTTAAACGGCCGTCCCACCTTATCTTGCACACCCCATAAAAGGAAACTTTTTTTACCCGATTATATCCTCCATACTTACGAAAATAACAAAAATGCCATTACTAAAATCATTAACAGCAATTAGTTAAATATCCTAATTTTAACTAAAGAAATCACTTTTGTGATTAACCCAACCCATAAGTTGCTGATCCATACCCAAACCCCTTATACCCAAAACCAGCCCAACCCATCTTCCAAATTAAACCTGTTCAATGCATTCCAAGACTCTCTCTCTTAGGCCTCGGTTCTCTCTCCACCCTTTGGTGTTCTTCCTCTACACCAGAAAACCCTAGCCGCTGAAGATCCCCTCTTCGCATTTGTCTCTCAAACCCCCTCATATCACCACCCCTTCGACGACTCTTCGGTACACTCTTACGTCGGAGGATTCTCCAGTATTTTCCATACATTTTAATGGAGGATTCACCAGATTTTCCTCTAATTTGCTACGATTCCGAAGATACTATTGTGGAGGAGACTCAGTTTCCGACTGAAGTAGTCCCCGCGGGCTCGAAGAATCCAGATCTAGTTGCAGATCTGGGATTCTCGTCCGAAATCACAAGCGGATCTGTTGAGGTTGGCTCCGATATCCCTTCGCCGGCTGTTTATACGAGTCCGTGTCTTGATTCGAGGGAAAAACGCCAAAATTTCAAGGATTTGCTGATCTTATGGTTCCCCATTCTCGGACAGGTCATGAAATTCTCCCCTATTTGCCTTCGTTTGTGACGTTTGTTCCCCGATCTGGGGTTTACGGTTTTATTGGCTTTATTGGCTATGTGAATCTGTTAATGGTGCTTGATGTTTGCATGTTGACGTTATGTTGAGGTTGGCTAGTGTTTTGAGCCTATATGATGCTTATTTTTTGGTGTTGCTGCCTGATCTGTTTGTGCCTAAATGATGCCCCTTTTGTGTTTGTTGTTGCTGATAGGCACTGTAATCTGGTCCTAATTAAGCAATTTACTTGGGTTAGCCCAAGTTAATAGGGCTAATTAGGTTCAGTGTATGCTTGCTTCTGCTGCTGGTTTGTGTTGCTGCCTGATCTGTTTGTGCCTAAATGATGCCCCTTTTGTGTTTGTTGTTGCTGATAGGCACGGTAATCTGGTTCTAATTAAGCAATTTACTTGGGTTAGCCCAAGTTAATAGGGCTAATTAGGTTCAGTGTATGCTTGCTTCTGCTGGTGGTTTGTGTTGCTGCCTGATCTGCTTGTGCCTAAATCATGCCCTTTTTGTGTTTGTTGTTGCTGATAGGCACTGTAATCTGGTCCTAAATTGCTGTTCTTAAATTGAGTGAATTCTTGTAATTTTGCTCTTTAAGAAAATGGCATATTACCATACAATGATTTGATACCCCTATGATGACTTGTTTTCTGAGGGGATTAATTTGAAAATATCAAATCATATCACAAAATGTAAGCTCCTATTACAGTGTTTATGACTTAAGCAAAACGTACACACAATAGTGTTTATGCCATAAACACTATCCCAGCTGAAGCTTTCCTAAACTAAACTAAACATACCCTTATATGTAACCTAAAGCAACCTTTAGCCCGCCAATTTGGTATGCCCCAACATTTTCTTCAATCTCCATTAGGCATTCAATCCCTTCCCTAACTGTAGCCTCATCAGCTTCCAAACTTTGTGGTAAATTACCAGCCCTTTCTAGGGCTGCCTTACCCAAATGAGGTAATCTGTAGCTATTGTGCCCTTTGCACTTTATTATCTCATTCATGCAGCCCTGCAAACTTAAGAATACATGGTCTAATTTCCTTACCTCTAGATCGTGAAACGATTTAATCACGTTCTGCACAAGTTGTTCAACCGTTTTCGAAGGTGTTTCTTGTTGTAGGGATTGAATAGCTCTGAAATACCCGAGATCCAGCACATTAGTGTCTGGGGAATTGGGTGGTTGACAAACAAGCTTAATCTCAAAACCATCGGCAGTGGCAGCCTCTCTGAATTGAACATCAGTGTCTTTAATGTGTGGTTTGGCATTGTCCTGTTGTATGATGATATTCTTGCTTGCATTTTCTGGCCACTTAGCTTTAATTGCTGGTATAATCTGCATGTTTTGGGTTATTTAGATGTTGTAATGTCACCGAATGATTCCCAACAGCTTAAAACAAGTTGTTATGAATCATTTTTGGAGACTTAATTAGGTGGTATGGCTAGATGATGAATTTATAAACTGATAGCAACCACTTACCTGCTGCAATATGCACCTCTTGATGACTTCCTTTGTGATTGACTCTATTGGTTTTGTCACAAGTGTGCCCCTTTGTCTGTTAATGCTGTTTCTCTTAGCCGGTTCTTGAATTGTAAATGGGAAACACCCAATTTTCCCATCAAATTCAATTAAGCCTTGGCTTGAGTACCTAGGCCTTGCAACAACACACATAAACATCACTTTAGTGATGTAGCGTTTGCTTTTGCAAGACCTATATGGGTCTGTTTCCTCTTGCAGCTTGTATGTTCTTTCACTATCCCTTTGCATATAAAACCATTTCTCGTCGATGTGGACCACATTGTGCATCGTTTCATATTTAATCTTGTTTGTTAGACTATCAAAGTGTAGAGAAGAGAGGCTGAATCTGAGCCTTTGTACCTGATTGACTTGTGTGAGTGCCGGTTTAATCGCATTTGTATGTGGGTTAATTTTTCCAGCTTTTACCCATCTCCCCACTACACTTTTACTCACTTCCATTTCTGATGCAAGTCTCCTTATTGTGCCCCTATTGTTGAACGGAATACCCTTCAACCGGGTTTTGTCGAGCTCTTTACTTACGACTACTTTATTCAGTCTTTTGGTACTGAAACTGATAAGAACATTTGCTGCCATTTGTTGTCTTGTAGCCGCCCATATGTTATGAATGGTTCGACGACTAACCCCGAATGATGCTGCCGCCTCTCCGATTTTGCCATGATGAACCACCCGATTCGTGCTGTTATCAATCAAAAACTGAGCAATCAAGGAGCGGTCTGACGGGGACAAATTCTTCCAACCTTTTTTGTTGCAAACCATACTACTGTGGTGTTAGTTTTTGCTGCTGTAACTGATAAAATTTGAGCATTGAATGTGGTTGTTTCACATTCAATGCTCAATAAATAGGCTGCTTGGGTTTGATTTAAATTTAGGAGGGAATTTCAATTTTTTGTAAGTTTGGACCAATTTGCTGTAATCTGAAAAATGCTGGACTGAATTGGAGGGAAAATTTCCCTACTAATCTGAAATTTTAGCCTTCGTACAGTTTATACCCTTATTGTGTAATTTTCAGTTTTTACTAAATTTAGCAGTTTTGTAACAGTAGCAGGTTTCAAATTGTATGGTTTGCAGAAAAAGTAAGATGAAATTAGCAAGACTTAATCATCACCTTAATTTTCAGCAAATAATCATAAAGCAACTTTGAAAAGTCAACACCCACCCAAAAAGCAGCTTTTCTTAATATCCGCGCAGACCCCCCCGTGCAAGATAAGCCGGGACGGAGGGAGTAGTATTTTTAATACTCACTTATAATATTAATAGTTTTGAAAAGAATAGTAAAAAATATATTTTGAAATTTGAACTTCTAAAATGGCAGTTAATTATTTAGGACAAAATTCAAATACTGAAATGATAATTATTTTTTGATCGAGCAAGGAATAATTTTGATATAATTTGACCGGGACCCAATCGGTTACGATTTATTGTCCAATCGGTATGGCCCAACAACTGATAATCATCTTTTATTTTTATTTTTATGTTATCACATATATTACCATCCACCCAGATAATTAATTACTTACAAATAATTTATCAAACTTCAAAGTCTAATTTTAAATAAATATAATCAAAATCCAATGCATTGTTTAAGAGCATGAATATTGTCAAAAAGGTTTATAGTCCATATTTTTCTTTGAGTTAACTACATAAATCAATGTGTTATTCACCTTTTGTCAACTTGGAATCTTTTTTGTTTAGCGATAGCAATATGTACTCCACATTTTTTCACATATTACAACTTCCGACGATAATTTTCAGCAAATAAATTAAAAAAATCATTTCAAAAAAATAAATATTATAAAATTATTCAAACAAATTTAAATTATTTCTAAAACTCTAGAAGTTCATTTAATTAACTTGAAAGTGTTTGGATTATTTAAAAAAAAAAAAATTATAGTATGCTTCGGTGCAACATTTCTAATTAATAATAGTCTTTGAATCAAACAAAATCTATTATTAGAAAAAAAAATCTAGGTATTAATTTAGTTTACAAGACTAGTTGGAAATGGACGAAAGCTACGTATAATCTATATCGAACAAAAGGTATGGTGCCAAATTAAAAATAAATAAATAAACCAAGGGTGTATCACATATTTCTTCAATTTGTGAGAAAACTAAAAAATAGACAAATTCATGGATGAATAAAGTATTAAGGCATGTTCTAAAAGTTTATGTCTAACTTCAACGAGGCTCTACTTTAATTTTCATCTCGTCTCTTCATCACTTAATCATTTCGCAACCCGTTTTATCCCTGCCTAAAATTCGATAATGCGTTAGACTTCAGTTTACCGCTCGAATAACGTCTTTTAGAATTTTGGTGCTAAGAATGGAGTTTGTCACTCATCTCACTCACACAAGTCCACATAACATTTCTGTTACGTTTTCCGCTACCCTCGTAAGGATGACAATAGGACATATCGGAGTGAATAAATTACACGAACCATGCCGGCTCCACAGCCCTTTTCTGTGCCCTGCCACGGGTCACTAAAAGCTGCCCCCTTTGTCAAGTGTGCGGCGGATCTGTTCTGCCCCGCCCCATTCCAACAAAAAACAAAGAAACACAAAAACATAAATTCAAACATAATCAAATGACATCCCCATCGAACTGGACACCAGAAAAGGGAAAAAGTACCCCTCCAAATTTCAATACCATTCTTTTATTATTAAATTAAGCAATACATGCTTCATATATACAATGGGTATGTTTACTTAAGGCTGGAGAGTGCTGGGCCAAATCTGGCTGAAGGAGTTTATGAGTGTGCTTTATCGGGATTTGAGCCCTTAAATCTACTGAGCCAAACCTTAAGTAAACATACCCAATATAAACATGCATTTGTATATAGATGTTTTGTATTATATTTTAACTGGGCGGAACAGCACATGGAAACTGGACCTGACCTGCCCCGTGTACAGGCCGGGGCTGACCTGGCCCGGTTTTAGAATGTGGCAGGTCAAACCCTTGGGGTTCAGGCAATATTGACATCCCTATGCAACCCTCATGAAAAACCTAATAAATTATACAAAATTTTCATACAATCAATAGTGAGTGTTTTTACTCTTCCAAAAATTGGGAACAAAAGAAGCACTTCAATTCTTGATATATCTGTACAGCTTACAAGCAACTTTACAACCCACCATTTGTAATTTCACAGTAACTTTGACCTGTATTTCCATTTCAAAGTTAAAATTTAATTTCTGAAAGCCTCTAAAGATATTTCCCCCCATAAAAAGAAAATGCATACCATATGTACAAAAAACAAATGCCTCATCTCCTCCCACATAATCAGCATGGAGCAGTATATACACACATGGCCTCAATAGGAAGAATCGACCTTATACGACTGCGAAAGCCAAGGATGCTGCAGCGCCTCCCTTGCTGTGGGTCGTCTCTTTGGATTGACTTCAAGCAAGTGTTTCAAGAAATCGATGAAACTAGAATCAGAAATTTGCAGGTGTTGCTCCAAGGATGACTCTTTAGGAACAATGTGCTCTAGCTCATTTGTTTCCTGTTGCAAGAAAACTATGTCACAACAATGATCTTACAGCCCAAATCTCTGTTCCTTTTTTTAGTGTGTTACGGACATTATCTACACAAGGAGCGCCGCTGGGAGGAAGAAAGGGTCGTTAATTTCATACTTCATTAATTCGTCAAATATGTTATTTCATTATTTACTTAAAGCCTATTTCCATTATTGTTAGTCGGCCACGGGCTTTAGTATTATATAAGATACGTTTGCTGCGGTATTAAGGACTATTGAATATTGTGATTTGGCCTAGTTAGCTTGGAACGGGAATCATTTTCCGGTTTATCTTATTGGTGGTTTGCTGTTCTGTTTTGCTCCCGCTATTACCCATAATTATGTTCCACACTAAAATTAAAAGGCTACATCATGAATCGTGAACACGTAAACTATACACTGTGAACCATGAAATCACAATAATGAGCCCACTAACCATTAAAATAATAATATAGCCTAATCATAAACTAAATCTGAACTCTAGATCCTCTATTTGAATCCTTACGTTGAAACCCTGAACCATGAATTATGAACCCTGAACTGAATTGTGTACAAAAGAACCAAGTGAAAATAATTGATTTTTTTTAGTGGAACACGACAAAAATGGAACAGGTGATTTCGTTTGGTCATCTTATGGCACAGACGGAGCATGTATATAAATACAGATCATAGAAATTTAAATTGGAAATCAGATGCAAATAATTCAACTTTCTCAAGGATTTTTTAGATCCTCATTTATGCAAAAGTTATTCAACATGATTGTTCACATGCTAAAAGATGAAGAACCGAGCTTGCTAAAATTCTAGTATTGGAGGCATGCCGATTTTTTGTTTTTGTTTTCAATCTGTATTCACTGAGATATAAGTAGACTCACCTGATTTACGTAATAGAGATCATATTCTTCCGTGAAAAACTTATGCGTCTCCAGGCCGTTCTGTAGCATTTCCATGTCAAAAGGACCAAACATTCCTATCATGCGCGCAAGAAGCATTACGACGGCTTCATTTGGAAATAGCACCTGTTACATGCATATGAAATATGTATAAATAGATTGCATTCATAACGATTAGCAACTCAAAACAGAATCAGAAAATGATATCGAAAAAAATCCACAGAAAAATTGGGACCCTTTTCTTGATATTGCATGTATACATAACACACAAGGTACTGAAAACTGTACAAGTGATGCATGATATATCTGAATCAATAGATAGGCACAAAAGCTTGTGTCAGACTGTCTTATGGTGAGGCTATCCGTAAAAAGTGATAACTTTCCGGGAAAAAATGGAAGTATCACGTTCCAGAAATTGATACTACTTTTTGTACAGGACAAAAAGAAAAAATACTTTTTCAATGTGACTACTCATCTTATGGTGAGATGGTCTCACAGGAGAACGCCTCAGTGATAGGACATACCTCCCCAGAGCACAACTCCGCCAAAATGCACCCAACGGACCACAGGTCAATCTTCTGGTCGTAAGGAAGGCCTAGCATAACCTCAGGAGCCCTATACGAACGAGATTGAACATACAGGGACAAATTGTCGGACTGAAAGCAACTGCTGCCAAGATCAATAACCTTTACCTCACATCTTCGGTAACTTTTTACCAGAATGTTTTCTGGCTTAAGATCACAGTGGATTATTCCCAAATCATGCAAATACACTATTGCCTCCAGAATCTGTCTAGTTATGACCTGCAGGGCGTCGACACAACTTTAATTTATGTTCGTTTTCTAGCATTTAAATATTTCTTGGCAAATGTGTAATGTTACGAAAAGGACCTGTATTCTGTCCAATGTGAAATAGGGCTCTCCAAACTCTTGATTGTATTTCTGAAACTCGTATAGGTTTGCTTTCAGAAGTTCGGTTACAATAAATAAGTGCTCCTGCAATTAAGTTTGAAATGAAAGAAAGTTGCAATCATAACATAATTCAAATTACCATCTCCCCAAAAATCATCTGAAATACACCAACGAAATCAAACATAGCCTTAATCTCGTTGAGCCAATTATATATCTCAGTATCTCTTTTCGAATATACGTTATTGAGATAAAATAAAACACTCAACTTTATTTTAGGAGTACCTGATGATAGAAGTAATCATAGAGACGTAAAATGTGCCGTTCATCAGCAGGATCGTGCTTGTTCACAAACTTCAAAAGTTTGATCTCATCTAAGCTCTGATCAAAGAAATCCTTGTCATTTTTTATAATCTTTAAGCAAACGTCCATTCCCGAGTTAAGATCATGCGCTTGGACAACCTTACAGAATGCAGCGGACCCCACATACTCGGTGACATAATATCTACCTGCTATAATACTATTAATCACAATAGGGAAGTCCTTGTTCTCTTCAAATCCGGTCCTGTGGAAGGCACAATTAATGAGTACAACTCTACGATACAAATCAACCTGCAAATTAGAGAATGGTAGTGTGGTGAATAAAACGAAACAATTTTCAACTTTTTAAAAACCGGGATAACTGTAATTTGTGAAGCAAGATTTCAAAATAAACTGAGAATTACACAAACCTGTTTTTCCGGTGTATAATTCTCAGATCAAATATTTCATAATCATCTTCCTTAATCTCGTACATGTGAAGCTCGTCAAGGACAACACCATTTTTTTCATTTACCGTCACGTTTGGCTCACGAATTTTTCCTCCAATTACTTCATCATATATGAAGTCATATTTGTCATCATTATTTCGCTGTTTCTCTATCTTAACAGTATGGACGTCATGCGTACTATCAAAACCTCCATACCAATTGTACGTAGAATTCTCACTTGTGACTCTTTCCCCTAAAGCCCGTAACTGATTCTCATCTACATCTATTTTGCAATCTCCCTTTCCGTGATTTTGTTCAAACTGGAAGTCTTCACCCAGTTCATAATAATCTTTGCAAGCTGCTTCAACCAAATTCTCCATCATGTACCGACTTTTAATATTTTTTATGCTTTCATCATGTGATAAACTATACGCAAATTGATCCTGCACGTGTTGTCCCGTCTGCACGGACATGACATACTTATCCTCACTCGGGTCACTATAAAAGTCTCTGCCATCAAAGAGGGGTGGCATTGCACAGACATAGTCTTCATCTTTCTGTTTGTACCAAAACAGCTCGTTTTGCATATCAAAATCGGGGTAATCTCTAGCTGTGCCAAACTGAGTCAATTCATCGGATGAAGCGTGTGAGGGGGGCCGACTGGTACGAGTCCCATACGGATTCGTAAATTCTAGAATTTAAAGAAGAGAATTGGTGAAAAGATTTAGTGTAAGTACATAGCAAAAACAATACCACAGATTATACAAGTGCTAAACATCTCTTATGCATAAAGTCAGATTATAGTTGCAATACACAAAATATCTCTATAATTATACACATGCATATAACAGACAAGTGATAGTTCCTGAGGAGAAAAGGTAAGCCAACCCCAACAGATCTATCACAATTATACTAAAATGACGAGAAAAGTACAAAACTAGTCCAGAAACAAAAGGTCGTTTGAAATTTTAGTCCTGCATAGAAATTTGCAATTAAGTCCCTTAGAAATTTCAATTTCGCGGATTTGGAACGGGTCCTTATTTTGGGGAAATTTTGGAACTTGGCTGTAAATTGATGCATGTGGCTTATCCGTGTAACTTGAGCTCAATTTTCGACCAAATTAGTCTGATCTCCGGTTCACAGTTCAACTAATCTCACGTACGTGTCACGACTTGTGAATGCGTAATTTTGTGAGTTTTGCAAACTGAAGCCGGATACTAAATCAATGTGACGCTCATGAGCCGCACATATAAAGTTCAAGACAAATTCCCTCAGGACCAACTTTGCGAAATTGAAATTCTTATGTGACTTAATTGCAAACTGCCAATAATTGTTAGGACAATTTTGCCATTTTCTCATAATATGAATACTGTGCAGATCATTAAGAAGGTAAACATATCATTTTCTTCACTAAATTTGGGCGATAATTAAAATGCCATAATACAGAAACAAACAAGACTTTAGATTGAAATAATTCATAATAGAAAGGGACATTAAATTGGCAACAGGAATTAAGTAATCTACAACATAATTAAACTAATTAATTATGAGAGGGAAAGATATGGAAAGGGAGAAACATTAATACCAGAAGAACATAATTCAGTAGTAGAAGAACCCAAACTCACAAACTCATCATCCGACGAACTCTCCCCAACATCAGACGGAGGCAGCAGCCGCCGGGAGGACGGAATTCTGAGCGGCGGAGGCGGCGGCGCCATCGGAAAGATGAACTTATCCAATTCGGAACCGGAAGAGCTCGTTAGGGATTTCTCCATGACATCCTCCATGAGCGCTGATTCAGAGTTTGATAATCCATTCTGTCGGAAGAATTCCAGCACCGCCTCGAGCTCCACCTCCCCCATTTTAATGGAATTCAAGGACGAATTGAAGAAGAACGAGAAAGCTCTAGTGATTTCATGGAGTTGGAGGTGATGACTGATATTTTAGAGAGAGAGAGGTCCTTTTTACCTTAATCACTTTCTGCTGGAAATGGAAAAGGAAAAGGCAGCGGAAAAGAAAGATATTTACTAAACCCAGGACTAAAACAAGGATGCAATTTTCCGGTGAGGATTGACACGTGGCAAACGTATGTGCCGACAAGTAGGACATCGATGTCATCTAGGTTGTGTTGTTTTTTTCTTCCGTTCTTTTTCTTCATTTGAATTTGACTTTGTAACTGGTATATACTTTGATTCTCTACCTGTATATCATAATGGGAGATCTATCGTGCATTAATTGTATCGGTCCACACAGTTCGAATCATCGATTAAAATATATTACTTCTTCATTCATAAATTAATATCATAATATTTTTATGAAAATGAATAGTATTCCTATGCGATACATGATTTGTAAATGTAAATGAATAAATAATAAAAATTTTATATATTTATATAATTTTGATATAATAAAATATTAGAAAATATATAATAAGATGAAAAATTATATGTTAATAAAAGAAGAGTTAAGGAAAAATATTAAAAATATATAAATTTGGATAAGTTATAGAATATTCATATTTTTTTTTCTTAAGGTATGAATATCTCTAAGGGAGGGTTTGGTTGGGTTGATATAGTTGGTTTGATACCATAACCAACCGATTGTAGCGTTCGGTGCTTTCAAAGTGAAGCCCCTTTTTTCTGCTGGGCCCGCACTAGTAATGTGCTTCCCGAATGATACTGCAACCCACCAATTTGGGTCTGATGGGCTGACCCACTTTAACACACGGATTATATCCATCCATTTTTTACAGACGAAATTACCGAAATGTCCCTGAATATTTTCATCTACTTCTACTTTCCCTCTCATTTCAACCTTTACGAAACCCTAATTCACATACTGCGGCGCTGCTTGGTCGCTGAAGAAAAGAAGCAGTTCATCGGACGCAACAAGCTGTTGCTACCGTGGTCAACGAGCTCACGGTTGGTGTACCAACTCTTCCTAGTTCCTTTCCTTTTTCTTGTGTTTACCTTCTCGTCTATGGTTTACTCACAAGTTTTTTGGTGTAAATAAACTTGCTAGGGTTTCTGGTCGGTACTCATCGAAGCTACGACAGGTAAGTTCCTACATTCTTTGGTGTTTAGCCAGTATGTTGCAGTTCCATCTTCACTTCATTTCCATGGTGGAATATTTTTCTGTTATGTAATGTTTGTGTACCTCGCTCTAGACGATTAGCCCCTGTTCATTAGCATGTGTTATTTTGGGTGGTTTTGTGCAAAAATTATGTCTTCTTATGATTATTTGAACTGTACTCTACAATATTTATGGTTGCTGTGCATCTCTCTCTGTTTTTATTTTTATTTTATTTTTTAAAACAATTGACTGAACCTGTTTGGCTGCTTTATTTTCCCATCGAGGGGGGATCCTTTATTTGTTCGTATCAGTCGCATCGTCTGCCGGTTACGTGCTGTTTGTTTAATTAATTGCTTAAACTAAGCTTGTTCAGGACATGTGGTTCAGCCCCTTCAACAAAATAATACCCTCTCCACGTGTACGTTACGACTAAAATTTGAGGGAACGCATTTAATACTCGCAATCCTCTTCACTTGCATACACGTGTGTAACGTATACTTTGTTCACGTCGGTGTTTTTAATATATGTTTGTGGTAGGTTCTTTAGTCATTCCTTTTTTGTTTTCCCTTACATTTCGTCAATCCAACTGACTCGTTTAACTCTTTCAATTGTTTGTCTGCCCACTTTTTTGGGTGACAACAATCGTTTTCTGTAATCCTTTTCATATAAATAAATTCATTCAAGTATAGGAGTCAGATTCCATGCGCGGGCAGGGATAATTTCTTCTAACTTCTTATTAGGATATGGCCCGCTTAGGACGGAGGAGATCTGATATCTCCTTATTGGTCGAGGAAGTCATCCTCCTCGTTGTGTTTCTTCTGAATGCTGCCGCCGCCCATCAAAAGCGGCTAGCTCTTCCTCGTCGCCATCGCTCTGTTGGACTGATTCGGTACAGAATGGCTGACAGAGTTCAAGATAGAATAAAGTATTTGGATTCTTTGGTTGGCCTTAGCGACGAAGATTGCTATTCTAAGCTCCGTATGAACCGCAGTACCTTCAGTCGGTTTTGCTATTTACTCCAGCATGCCGGCGGCTTATCAGACAGTAAATATGTCTCGGTACGCGAGAAGGTCTCTCTTTTTCTCACTGTCCTATCTCATCACACTAAATTCCGGTGCGTTAGGTTCGATTTTAACCGTAGTATGCACACTTTAAGTCACCACTTTCATTCCGTTCTCGACACAATACTGCAACTACATCCCATTTTGCTTGCTACGCCCGAACCCATTGACGATAATTGTATGCACCCACGGTGGAAGTGGTTCAAGGTAATACTTATTGACGTTACACTAGTTCTTCCATGCACTTGTATTTCAAACCATAGTGCCCTTGAAGTTCACAGTCGGATCTCCCGTCTCATTTTACCAATTGTATCCTCGCTTTTTTTGTTTGGCCTTTTTTTAAAACTCCAGGGCTGCATAGGCGCGCTCGATGGCACCTACGTCGAGGTAACTGTCGCGGAGAGTGATAAGCCCCGCTTTAGAACACGGAAGGGTACCGTCGTCGTGAACGTATTAGCTGCCTGTGATATGAATCTGAGATTCATGTACATGCTAACCGGCTGGGAGGGTTCTGCAGCGGACGCTAGGATACTAAGGGACGCCGTTGGCAGGCCTAACGGACTCAAAGTGCCACAAGGTACAAAACCTACGGCTTTTTAGATTGACTTCATTTAGGAGAAAACACCAGGAGTGTAAAATCCCATTACAAAACGTCTCCCGTCCAAGAATTTCTAATCTGAACTCAAGCACTTTTTTTTTTTTTTACAGGATATTTTTATCTCTGTGATAATGGCTATATGAACAGCGAAGGGTTCTTGACTCCTTACAAATCAGTCAGATATCATCTGGATGACTGGGGAACTGGTCCATCTCTTCCACAAAATTACCAAGAATTTTACAATATGAACCACTCTAGGGCTCGAAACGTAATTGAGCGTTCCTTTGGTATCATGAAAAAACGCTGGCCTGTCTTACGTAGTCCAACCTTTTACCCTATAAAGATCCAAAATAGGATAATCATGGCATGTGCCCTAATTCACAATTTCATTCGGCGTTTTATGCCAAACGATCCGCTAGAAGAAGACATTGATGAGGTAATGCTAGAACACGACGAAGCTGATTTCGACCCTACCGATTACATTGACAGCGTGGAATCCTCACAAGCATGGACGGCGTATCGGGACGAGCTTGCCCAGAATATGTTCAATCAGTGGAAAGGCATTTGAAGAATTAGTTGGATCTTGTTTAGAGTACTTTTTGTGTCGGTTTATGCTTCAGGCTATATCACGTGAAACCGATCTACGGATGTGTAAAATCCGAATGTTTCTACATTTTTAGTTCCTATTATTTTGCTGGTCTGTATTGAACCCTCCCTTAGCCATTTTGGATTATTGGTGGAAAAGTATGAATTTATAATATTCACGGGTTGGACCATGTCTATATTTTATTATTCTGCTAATTTAACTCTTTAAATTGTTGCTCATGTCATACACACGGAATTTGGCATCAGTTCTTTATTGAATGGTATCTGCTGATTTAGATAATGTGAATGTCAGCTGCCGCTTATACTTTTGAAAACAGTGCACTTCGAAACATTGTGTTATAACCATTTTGCGCATTATATTTTTTTATTTTTTTTAACTATGTAACTAATATACTTGAAATAAGTTGTAGGTAATACTTGTTGTTATTAGTTGTGTCAGGATGGCGAACAATGTTAGCGGTTTTCAGAGGCCCCAACGGCTCAGGAATGACAAAGGGCGAAGGGGTTGGAGTACCAAGGAGGAAGAGGTCCTTCTTGGGGGTCTGAAGGAAATAATTGTTGGCGGCTGGAAGAGCGAAAATGGGTTCCGCCCCGGTTACCTCCAAGTGCTCGAAGGGAAGATTCGCCAGGTCTTTCCCCGAACTGATATCAAGGCTATCCCGCATATCAACTCACGAATTCATACCTGGAAAAAAAACTACGGGAGTATCTTCTCAATGATTTCAAAGACGGGCATCGGAATGGATTTCAAGACTAAAATGATTGAGGCTACTGATGAAGCATGGGAGTCACATGTGAAGGTAAAATAGGATAGGCGGTTTACGCATTCAGCGTGTTATCATTTGTGCATCTTGGACAAGTGCATCAATGCTGTATATTTATTTTGCTACATCTTATGTGATAGTACTAGTGAGGGTTAATATTATCTTGTCCGTTGCAATTGCTTGTCGAACTAAAGTTTCATGATAGACTTGTTTAGCATTTCAGTTTGATGTTATCATGTATTTACTTGATATGTTTAGCATGAACACTTTTCCTGAAATGTGGTGGTCGTTTTAGGTCGATCCAAATGCCCGCCTGATGCGCTACAAGACATGGCCTTACTATGAAGCATGGTGCGAAATCTTTGGGAAGGACCGTGCCAATGGTGCGGGTGCGGAAGACATTGGGGATGCTTCTAGAGCTCCTTCTGGACAAGCCTCCAATCACACTGGTATTGAAAAAGAAGATCCTCTGAACGGTGTTTTCGCTGGCTGGAACGATGAGACTAATACCGCAGCCATTCCTGATATTCCTGAGCCAAGCACAGCTACAACCAAGAAACCAGTAGGCCGCAAGCGGAAATCTGAAGTTCAATCCGACGCAATGTCGGAATATGTAATTAAATTTTGCACTGAAGCTTCAAAAAGGCTTGAGGCAATCGCTGTGCGTATCGGGTATGAAGTTGACCTCGGCAATGTCAGGAAGCAAGTGTTTGCATTCGTTGATCGAATCGACGGCCTTTCTCTTCAGGAGAAGCTCCTTGCTACGAAGATGTTGGGACAGTATACCGAGGACCTTGAAATTTTCTCCGGTTTGCCTGATGAGGCGAAGGAGGAATGGACGAGGATGAAGTTGGCTGGGAAGCTATAAGTTAGTCAATGGTGATGGGCTGCAGTACGCTGTTGGAAGTTTTTGGGTTGTTAATTTGGTGGCAATGTGTAAATATGATGGTTCTACCAAACTAGTATTCGGAAAATGTAGTTGGTCTTTTGTCAATGGTCAGGTGCTACGATTTTCCAGTAGGCTCAACAAGCTATTAAATTATGTACATATTAACCGGTCGTTCATAGCTTTGAGTCAATACTGGAACTTATATTATGTTAACTAATGCCAATGTTGCTTTGGAATTACTTTGGATTACTTTCTATAGTTGATTTGGGTGGTGCATTAGCGATTTTATGATGTTTGGACGTAAAGTTTAGGTTCACAAGGCAACAATTTCTCCTTTTCAGTATGGTTTACAACAACGCCACCACTGTATATGCGCACATCAACCAAAAAATAAAAGTGCCTAGAAAGTGGAAGACAAATTTTGACATCAGCATGCAATATAACTGAACGCATACGTTTTTTACAACACACACCACATCGAGGGCGCAACACGTTTGCGCCTTCGATGGGCCATACTTCTTGGAATTTAAAATCAGAAAGGTAAGATTACAGAAAATAACCCAATGCCTGAGTTGTTTGACTTAATTTGGAAACTTAGCAAATATACCAACACAAATTCCATCCATCTAATCCAAAACAAAAGAGTTCAACTTCAAATTTTCAAATGCCACCCAAGTCACCTGTACTGTGGCTCTTGGGTGAGGCATTCCCTGCAACCTTAATTTTTTGGGCAGCCGCCTTTCCCGAATCCTCATAGAAGGCAGAGTTGGCCTCGGTCAACTGCGATGAAGTCGGCGTCTGTTGCGCAGACGAACCCCCCACACTTGATGTCCCGAATCCGTTCCCCCCCGACATACCTCCAAAACGAAGAGTCGCTAGAGACTTGAATGATATCGCGTGGTATTTTTACTGGCTCTGTAACACTGATGTCTGAGAAGTCACTGGAAATCTGTTGAATGTCTTCGAGCTGATGCCATCCTACGGAGTCATCTTCTTGCTGGAATATTACACGCAATGACTCGAACTCCGACTCTCCTTGGGTAGCATAAGCCATGGCCAGACGCTTGTTCTAAAAAAAAAGAATAACGTAAAATAAACTTCACATTAGGTTAGATATTAAATGAGGACGTCATTCAAGAGATGGAACAAATCTTTTGTTCTATGCGGTCAACATACCTTGCAAATTTGCTCCCACAACGCTTGATCTGCGTCGATCGTACCAGATTCCAAGTCGTAGGTTATTCCCTTGTACTTCGATATGTAGTAAAATGTCTTGTAGCGCCGTTGGAGTTTCCTTAAACGGTCAGCACAGAAGTTGTAGTCGAAATCTGTATTTACTTGATATGTTTAGCATTTCAGTTTGATGTTATCATGTATTTACTTGATATGTTTAGCATTTCATCGAACATAAAACGACAAAGGCCGTACCTCTTGAAACCGTACGTACGGAAGTAGCGACAACAATCATCTTCGGGACCTCCAGCCTGGAAAGCACAAACACAGAATCACAAAACCAGGTAAAATATAACATATTCTTCGGAGTTCGCTTAGCGGCCATAAAAAATTTAAATTTAAATAGAAGGGGAGGCGGTATGTAATTTCTAATACCTGCCTAGTGTAATCCCAATACTTCGGCCCAACCGTAACCTTCCTGAAGGTGGAATTGAACGTAACACCAGGAGTTTCAAAAACGAACATCTTGAAAACGAGGTAGAGATGATGATACCCCCAAACATGCATTTTAATGAACCTAGCAGTAAGAGATGGATCATTGTATTTGGACTGAAGCCTAACTGCGACCCGCTGCAAACATAGCGTATACGTGATCGGGTTAGTCAAATCCTCGCAAATACATTCGTCAATGAGGTACTCAAAGAGTTGATCCTCTTTCTCTTTGTCTAAACAGGATGCAAATTTTTCGAGCAAGAGTGTGTTCCTAGTCTGAACAGGCATTTTACTGGGACAAAAAAAAAAAAAAAAAAACAAAGGGAACCCAATTAGAGAAACCATAGCATTAGCATAACATAAACATCTTGTTTCATATGCTGGAGTAAAACTAAACACAAGTAAATCATGCACCAAAACGTTTATTATGAGCATCCGGACTTGGATTTGTGAAAAGACGTATTAACTATAACGGCAGCAAAACTAAACTAATTTACAAAGAGGATCAATTCGTACACGCACATCTGCAGAGAGAATCCGCAGTTCATCAGCTATCATATATCATGCCAATCGTGTTTGGCTTAAAATTCCGATGAAGGGCCTAAACTAATCGTAAACACAAATAAGTGCAGGGCATACATACAACCGTTTCGAGGAGCAGCGCAATAAAAAATCCAGAAATTTGGAGAAAGAGATGCAAGTGTAATTTACTGACCCAACCGCAAGGACCAGGCAAGCATATGCTCAATCGAGTGGGTCACTAACAAAATATGTGTAAAAGCAACATGTACAGTTAGGTATTAATATCTATTGTTCTTCGAATGTTCCTACGAATAATTTCACCAAGAAATTGCATAAACCCTAACGGTGAATAACTTTTGGTCCAATGCGCGGCTGTCATCATCCTCAGCCAATCTCCAGGTACAGCGGCAGTAAAGTCTCCCGTCGTACCACTAGAAATTATACATGAAGGATGATACGGGGGCCTAACCTGAAGTTAGTTTCTTTTTGGGGAAATGAGGAAGCGTCCGAAACCCAGATGGAACTATGGCGGTGGGAGGTTTTCTCCAGATCGTTGTCTTTTCATATGGTGTAGACGGAGATTATGCTAGGTCGAGTTCAATTAAAATGAGAAATGTCACAGTAGAAAAGAAAAATGCTTCACTCCCCTCATTTTTTGAACTCGCACTTGGGAGATGACTGAGGAGAGGAATGCGAAGGGGCACTGGGGTGGGCGGGGAGATGAGTGGAGTGGGGTATGTTTTTTAAAATCCTAAATGGGTTTGAGCTGGTATCTTAAACTACCAAACGCCTTAGTGCTGTCTAACCCATCTGAACCCAACGGCCCAATTTTACACACCAAACAAATTAACTGTTTTCCATCCCCAGCCCAACCCACCCAATAAACTAACCCCTAAACTATCAGCCCATAACTAACCACCCAACCAAACCCTCCCTAACATTCATGTATAAATGTCGTGTTGATCATTCTGTACAAATGATAAATGTATATTTGTAATTTTATGATAAACATTTATATTTATGCAAAATATCTTTAGTTTAGTTTAGTTTAGTAGGATTTAGGGTTTAGGGTTTAGGGTTTAGGTTTAGTTTAGTTTAGTTTAGGTTGATTTTTTTATTTTTTCAAATATAATGTTCAAGAAATTTTCAAAAGTTTTTAGTGAGTACCAATAACACTACATTCAATTTTATTAATTTTTATTGTAGCACAAACACACTAATAATTAACTCACATAATCAACCAACAAATAATTATTTATCTTTAATTTAAGTTAATTTATTTATACAACATAGTGTCAAAATATAGATCAATAATAGATGACTAATTTAATTTATTATACAGGAAAATCACATTAGAAATGAAAAAGAAAAAAAAAAAGTTAGATTATTTTCTGAAAAAAATAAAATATTAAAATTATAAACTGAAATTATAAAATATTTACTAAATAATTCAATTTATATTTTTATATGATTCAAAAATTAAAAAGAAAAATAATTAATAAAAAATGTAACAAAATTCAAATTAACATTAAATGTAAAAAAAAAAAATCATTAGGGATTTATTTAAAATCAAACTAAATCTATTTTTTTCTTTATTTATTTGTTTTTCCTTTCTATGTATGAATATACTTGACCACAAATTTTTCATACACTTGATACTACACAAATTAAATAATACGTTATGTGAAAACAAAACTAAATAGAAGAAGAATGGGTACAATAAACATAATATATATGATTTGGAAACAAAAAAAATACTAATTTTGTTTTTATCGACAAACTTACTCTCATCCCACTCCCTTCCCCACATTTTAGTCCCCTCCTCCCATTTTATATTCTAGATAATTATGTGGGATTTCTCTCATACAATTTTGGTCACTCTCTCTCACATTCTCACACAATGTCGGTCTCTCTTTGTTACTTTGATGGGTGGTGATGTCGCCTAACTTCTCCCTCAACTACTTTGGATCTTTTAATCTTCACAACAAATAAAATTATTTAAAGAAAAATAAAATTTAAAAGTAGACACAAAATTTGGTTGAATCAACGACTTGACTAATGTCGATTTTTATTAAAAAATAAATTAATTGCGCAAAATAGGTTATGTGAAATATGAGTTCGGACCATTTTAGGAAGGTTGCGTGAGTGTCTCATTTTATAAACTTGGGCAAATTAAGTTGATTGTAGAGGACTTGCTATTAATTTGCGATAATGGTGCACAAATATATTTTAGGCAAACATATGTAGATTTATTCCCAAATAAAATGTTTTATACAAAAAATAATGTTTTTTCAGAAATGGCAAGGGAATTTGGGTGGGAAAATTCTTAGGTTAATATTTTGAGTGAATTTTGTTATTATATAGACCAGAACCGTCCCATCGTGCGATGCACGATTTGAAATATATATTTATTTAAAAAAATTAAGATCAAACAATCCAATATATTAATTAAATAATTTATTTTTGTTAAATAAATAATATTAAATATATATTTATGTTACAAGAAAAATTATATGTTTGGTTAAGTCGATCCATACTAATATTATATTGAATCAAAATCTAGTGATCAAAATAAACATATCTCCTCAAAATATACTATATATCCGTAAAAATAATAACTGGTTGTGCATTCACTAAAACTGTTGCATGAGTGAAATCAAACTGTTGAAGTATTTTTTTATAATAATGCAAAACAGCAAATGTCATTCATTCTCTTCACTCAATACACTCTTTCAATCTCTTCTCAAAATGAAGGCCAGCAGAAAGGAAACCATGCAAAGTCAACACAAAGCAATCACAAAGAGTGTTTAGTAACACCACAGCCTCACCATTCCGACCTCATCATAATTATACGAGGACCCGAAATAAAATATTAATTCCAAATAATCTCTCGAGTCTCCACGTTCCCTAATGCTTCAGTTGCCTTTATTTCGGTTTAATCTTTTTTTTTTTTTGAATGGAGCCGCCTCATCTTGTTCCTCTTTCAATTGTCAAACTCCAAGAAATGTTGGGATAATTACAAATATTTATCAATGATCTGATCATTAACTATTCTCTGCAATTTCTTGTTAATTTAACAAACTTGTGAATATGTGTAGAGATTCCTTAGGATTAAAAGAAAATCAGAAAATTTATATAACTACCTAGCTACCAACCAAAAAAACAAAAAGAACTCAAAATTAATGCAATGAATTGCTTCAAAAAGTCAATCTCACCTAATTCGCACCACTAAATTTCTTACAAATCGAAGCAAGAAGAAAACTCACACCATATAGACCTTCAGCTCTTCTAATATTGAAGCCAAAAACAAGAAAATAATACCGTGAAAAGATTTAATATTTACCATAAGTCGTCTGATATAAATTCGAAGTGAAGAGGGTATAATTGAGGATCGGGTAATAATTGTTAATTTATACACTAATTGAAACTCAACTTGCCGTGAATAAATGAGTTTCTAGTGATGTATGATGTGGCGAATCACTTAAAACTAAGATTATGTTTATAATCATTATGTTATATTTGAATGGTTTGTTCCTTACGTTTACAATACATAGACGATTGATTATATCAATCAGCACATGTCATATACCTTATTCCTTAGATTTAGCATGAATAGAACAATCATTATATCAATCAGCACAAATTAAAATTTGATTAGATGATACTCAATATAAATACCATAATATAAAAAACGTTACATGATACACATACCATGTTTAAGAAAATCCTAGAATAATTAGCAAACTAATTACCTAAAGACGTGTTTACTCTTAGGTGCTTTTGGGCGGAAAAATCATGGCTTACTATTTATAGAGGGTTCCCCTTTATTATTAAGTAAGATAAGATATAAATTCCTTAGATTTAGCTAAGGACAATGTGGGAAGAAATAGCCAAAAATAGCTAGAATGACACTCTTTTATGAATTGGCTTTTATTTATAAATTGGAGGGAGTAACATTTATACTTAAAAGTATTATATATTATAGGTAAAGGTATCATAGTGAAAATGTATCATGATTTATGATTAAATGTATTATTTGTTTTGGATAAAGCTATGATACATTTACCCTCAAGAAGTAATACCTTCAAGCATTCAAACTCAAATTGTACCATGTAACTGGTCACCTGAGACTTTGAGTAATTTAATTGTTCTGAAAGAAACAATTTCCTCTCTTTTTTTGTTCTCTAATAATTGTTGGTTATTTTTTTTTAACGCCAATTCTAATATACATATTCATCAAGTGTACTAATCTTAGATATATAAATTCAAGTATTGAGCAGATTTATAGATAGTGGGTTTTTTTTGTTTTTTTTTATAAAAATACATTATTTTTTATACTGAAATGTATTAGTTGTTTTAAAAAAACGTTTATCACAATACATTTCTTCAAAAACTTTTCCACATAATATATTTCTTGAAAACAAGTAATATCTTTCATAATAAACACTAATATTTTTTTGGTTAAAACTACACACAACATATGAATCCACTCGTAATGTATATACAGATCTAAGATCCATATAAGATAGCATCTTAAAGGAAATAACGATCCAATTTATATTTGAAAAGTCCTCTCTTAGGTTAGAAAAAGAATAACGAAGACTAGAAATTTCGACCTAGGAAAACTAATAATTGAATGATATTTTCTGAGTTTAAGTTGACATCTGTAACGCCTCGGTTTAAAAAAAAAAATACAATTTGCACAAACTGTCATCAATATATCTTCAATTTAAGGCGTTATGATTTTATTTTATTTTTGAAATCTATAGATATTAAATGTCAACACTACAAGAAAAAATGGTATTTACTACTAGTTTTTTGCAACTACAAGAGTAGTTACTAAAGTAATTCTTTTTGTAACTATTATTAGTTATATAAAATATTTCTTACAATTTTAACCAAATTTACTACAATATGCCAAGCTCTTTTGCAACTACATATAGTTACAAATACATTAGTAACTATAAAGTAGTTGCAAAAAATAGTTTCAAATACATTAGTAACTACAAAGTAGTTACAAAAATACTTTGTGCATCTTATTATAAGTGACTACCCTATAGTAACCGCGGTAAGTAGATTTGTAGTTACTAAAAATATTTTTGTGACTACTCTCTCTTTTTTTGTAATTACATTTTGTAGCGACAAAAAGTCTTATATTTCTAGTAGTGCAAGTTAAAGACTGACCATAAGCACCTTTAGCATAACGACAACGAACAAACTTAAATAACCAAGCCAAAACTCTATTTGAAATAGATCTATAAATAAATAGACCCAGAGTAACGACAAAAGTATATTCCTCTAAAAGGTTTCATGTAACTCATCATAGCATGACTTATATCACATAAAATTTAATTGATAGCATCAAACATGTGTGGTACCCCTCGGAGTAAACTCAACGTGGGCACCGTATATTCAGGCGAATCTGACCATCTCCATAGCAGCGTGATACCCCCGGAGTAAATTCAATGTGGGCATCATATATTCGGGTAAACCCGACAAAATATAGGGCAAAGCATATCCATTATAGGGCAAGACAAACCTAACATAAGAATGTGATATACCTATATGGTAAGTTTGGTCAGACCCATAACAGAGCATACCCGTCATTATAGGGCGCTATATGTCCGTTGATCATACCCGTCATGATAAGGCGGTGTGTATATCAGGTCTAAGACGGGACAAATCTAACACAATTGGACCGTTCCAACTTGCAGATCTATTCCTGGCCGAGGACAGAGCACATCCGTCATGATATGGCAGTGTTTGGTACACATAATTATGCGTGCATAATAGGTTGATTAAATTGTCTAGTTAATAACATTTGCATGCATAATTAGTCGTGTAATGCTCGTATTGGTATTATTGGACAAATTAATGTTGTTTGACTTGTTTTGAAGCATTAAGGTGAAATTAGACCAAAAAGTCGAACTCGACTTAAACTGGATGCGAGAACAAGTATCACACGTCAAAAACCGAGCGGAAATTGATCCAAGTTTGCTGGGAATTGGTCTCGGCCGAGCCAAAGGAGCTCGGCCGAGCTTGAAGGTCACCAAAAGACGTAAAACTTGTCTGTTGAAGATTCTCGGCCGAGCCATAAATTCTCGGCCGAGCCACTTTTATAGGGAGCTCGGTCGAGCCATAAATTCTCGGCCGAGCCACTTTTATAGGGAGCTCGGCCGAGCCAGAAATTCTCGGCCGAGACAGGCAGTGGCCTAGCCCAAGTCATGCGCGGATTAATCCTTTTTTGGCCCAAATTGAGCCTAGTTCATCCTCGACTATAAATAGAAGATCCAAAAGTCCGAAAATAACACTTTTACATTGATTCAAGAGCTCGGACTTAGAAATTCTGAAGAACCAGAAGACTCAAGATTTAGCAACTCGGGTTTTATAGTTTTATAATTTTATGTTTTCTTTTATTAGTTTGTTCTTAGCGATCGCTATGATCGGCTAAACTTTTATTTTCCCGTCTTTGACTATGTTGAACCCTAGACTGTTATTTATGTAATTAATTCAGTAATTGCTTAATTTACTTATGTTCTGAGATTACTTGTGTTATTGGATTACTCTATCTTTTATATGTTTGTTATGTGGACTGATCACCCTAGTAATAGGCATATAGCTGTCGCTAGGTCATGAATTCATAATCCGTAATTGTTATGCGTTTGTGCCCAAAAGTAGCAAAAAGTGGTAACTCGCTAGGATAACACAAAGTCGCGATCACTTGCACCGCGTTCGTGAGTACAACACCGTACCTACTCCGTTGCCTTAGTTCCCTATGCGTCTGATTAATATTGTTCTAGCGAGCGTCTCCTAGGACTACTTAATTGAATAGGATTGATTACTAAGTTCTTAGGATTAATTATACTTAAGGGGTAACAAGGGTTAGCTAAGCGTACCTGTTAATTCTTGGAGTAGGGGTGTCAGAACTAATTAGTTAAGTAGTTGCATTAGTTACATGGATATTCAGGCTAGGGGGATACTGGGTTAAAGGCGGGATACTTTTTATTCACTAGTTAATTCATCTTTAGTTATTTTGCATTAGTTAATTAAATCAAATCAAAATTCCGCCCTTATTATATTTATACTACTAGTACTTATATAGAATTGGTTAGTACAATTAATTGATTAATTCATGTTCTCTGTGGGATCGACCCTGACTTGCTCTAGCTACTGTTAGGAATAGTTAGGAAATAAATCATCTTATTTGACTGCACCCGACAGTGCGGTCAAATTTTGGCGCCGTTGCCGGGGAACGGTTGAAATTAATTAAATTGTAGTATTAGCCATTATTATTATTTTTATTTTATATACATTGGGCATTCACTTGTTCATTTGCATCTTATACAGCGGTGAATGATCACTCGTTCACGCAGTAACAAAGACTTGCAATTCGATCCAGAGATCACGCGAAGAGACCGAATCCTGCGGAGGCAAGCAAGGGAGAGTCAAGAGGAAACATGACCTATCCTTTTTTAGTCAGAAATTGAACAAGAGGAAATGGCACAAGAGAAGTCTATGAAGGAACTGGCCAACGCTGGAGTCACTCATCAGCCCTTGTGCATTACTTTCCCGACCTTGGGAGAAAACACTACATTCGAACTCAAATCGGGGCTGATCCATCTTTTGCCCTCATTCCATGGCCTTTCAGGTGAGGATCCCCACAAGCACTTAAAGGAGTTTCACACCGTCTGCTCGAGTATGAAGCCCGTCACTGTTACTGAAGAGGCAATCAAGCTGCGAGCCTTCCCCTTTTCTTTAAAGGATTTGGCCAAAGATTGGCTCTACTACTTGCCCCCCTCATCCATTACCACTTGGGTAGAAATGGAGAGACAGTTTTTGGAGAAGTATTTCCCCGCCTCTAGAGCTACGAACCTCCGGAAAGAGATTAGTGGAGCTAGACAACTGCAGGGGGAGAATTTATATGAGTATTGGGAACGGTTCAAGAAGCTGGAGACAAGCTGTCCACAACACCAGATCACCGACCAGCTACTTATCCAGTATTTTTATGAAGGGTTGTCAACAGCAGATCGGAATATGATAGACTCAGCTAGTGGTGGAGTTCTAGTTGAGAAATCTCCAAGAGCAGCAAGGGAACTAATATCCAAGATGGCTGCGAATGCACAACAATTTGGGTATAGGGATGCACCACTCAGGCCAGTGAGGGAGATTACTGATTCAACCATAGAAGACAAATTGGAAGCATTGACGACTCTAGTAAGAAATGTTGCTTCTGGGGGCAAGGCTATCATCAAGCCCTGCCGTATTTGTGAGACATTGGAGCACTCAACCGACGAGTGCCATGTTCTAGGGAATGAGTTGGAGGCCCATGCCAACGCCGTAGGCTCGGATAATTTTCGACAAAGGAAGTATGACCCCTACTCCCAATCCTATAATCCGGGGTGGAGGGATCATCCAAATTTGAGGTATGGAAATCAGCCACAGCAGAATCAGCCGCAGCAATCGGGAGAGCCAAATCGCTTTCCGCGGGGTATGTACCAACAAAAACAGTCGGTTGAACAAGCACCCAGCTCCTCGCTAGAAGACATTGTCAAGAATCTGGCCAACAACACGTTGCAGTTCCAAAAAGACACCCAGTCGAGCATCAGAACTCTTGAGACTCAAATGAGTCAACTAGCTACCGCGGTGAGTCGATTGGAGAGTGCAAACAGCGGCAAACTACCCGCTCAGCCTGAGATTAATCCAAGGAACGTTAGTGCAATTACACTTAGGAGTGGAACGGAGCTTGGAGAGCCTAAGAAGCCCGGGCAAAGTTCAGATGAGGATATTGGCGAAAACGGAGGCAAAACTGAAGAAAATGACGATCAACAAGTCTCGGCCGAGAAAGTGATGAGGTGGCAGCCAGGCTCGGCCGAGAATCATCTATCTCGGCCGAGACACAGCTCCGGCAGAAGAAGATTCCTGCGGCACCTATTCAGACCCGACCATTGCCATTTCCGAGTCGACTCACACCAAAAGTGAAGGATACGAGGGAAAAAGAGATCGTGGATGTATTTAAGAAAGTCGAGATAAGCATTCCGCTAATCGACGCAATCAGACAAATCCCGAGGTATGCAAAATTTCTTAAAGATTTATGCACTAACAAACGCAGGTTGAAGAGGGATGAGAAAGTAATAATGGGAGAGAATGTGTCAGCTATTCTCCAAAGGAAGATTCCTCCGAAGTGCAAGGATCCAGGTATGTTCGTAATACCATGTACAATAGAAAATTACACCATAGAACAAGCTATGTTAGATCTAGGTGCATCTATAAACGTCATGCCTCGGTCTATTTGCCACGCATTAAAACTTGGGCCATTAAAAGAAACGAGGATAGTGATTCAATTAGCTGACCGGAGTACTACACACCCTGATGGGGTTTTGGAAAATGTGCTAGTAGAAGTAGGTGATTTAGTATTTCCGGCGGATTTCTATGTGTTAGACATGCACGGTGATCCATCAACTCCTACCCCTATATTGTTAGGGAGGCCGTTCTTAAACACCTCTCAAACAAAGATAGACGTTCGTGAGGGATCACTCACAATGGAGTTTGATGGACACGTCATTAAATTTAACATATTTGATGCAATTGAACCCTCTGAAAAGGACCATCCTGCTGTGCCTAATAATGTGACTAACTCGTTTGTTGAAAGAAACCATGAGCTGAGCTGCAGGGATAAACCGAATACTCTCATATCTTGGAAGCATCATGGAAAGGATCGTGAGAAAATGAAGGAGGTATCATGCTTACATTGGTCAGGGCCAAGGTGGAAACCGCCATGGACTAAGCGCTAAGGGACAAGTGAATCAGTCGAGCCAACGACGTAAAACAAAGGCGCTTGTCGGGAGGTAACCCGATGTTTATCGTATTTTTATTTTATTTTATCGTATATTTATTTTATTTTGTTTTTATTTTGATGCATTTTTATTTTTGAAAAGTATGTAGGAACTAGCTGGAGCATAAGGCACCGAACCATAACATTCGAGGGATAAAGCACGGACCAGTGGGTCAAAAGGACGAAAAATCGTAACTGGTAAGTCTGCTCGGCCGAGCTACATTTTCTCGGCCGAGACTCAACCGGCCAAAAACAGGGGAAATTCGCTGGACACACATCTCGGCCGAGCCTCGAAATCTCGGCTGAGACACTTTTCCATTTTCTTGGCCGAGACACCCCTACGATGAAAACAGGGGAAAATGGCCCTGGACGCATTTCTCGGAGGCCGAGCCACTTTTATACACGGCGCGGCCGCGCCATGTCGTCTCGGCCGAGCGCGTCAGTTTAAAAAAAAAAACGCGAACAGCCCCAATCCCCTCATTCCCTTCTTCCCCCTTTCGAAAAAAAAAACACATAACTCACACACTTTCACCTTATAATTCACCTAATACCATGTGTTTCTTCCACCAAAACACTAGAAATCAGTAGCACACACAATTTCACACACCTATCACCGATTAATTTCGAATTTGGTGCGAATTTTTGGACGAGCTAAAAAGGACGCGAACCGACCTAATTCAAATTTCCCTCGTCTAAACGTGTTTGGTAAGTGAAGCTTCTCTTTACCCTTAATTTTTAGTGGTCAATTTCGTTCGACTGTTGAAGTTGGGGGGGATTTAGTGATAATTTCTTGTTGATTTTTGGAGATGAGCCCTACTTAACTTTGGTTGAAAGTATGTTATTAAGAAGCTCTATTGACATGAATTTGTAGGAATGTGTATGCATTCGGGATGATTATGTTGTGGGTAGATACAATGTAGGTGATTTTGGTTACAATTTTGAGTTATCGCTCATTGAGATAATTAGCCGAACACCTTATAGACATTGTTTTGTTATGACAATTCCCTAGTTTTAGACTGATTGTACTCGTGTTTAAGTAATTACATTCTGATTTTTAGATATAATGGTTTATACTAAGGTGAATCAACTTGATTTGTCATTTAACATTGATTCCTTGGTACAATTGATCCGAATTAGTGGCTATTAGAGGTTAATCAATGTGTATTGGGTGTGTGCAAGACCTTAAATTGAACTCGTACTTGTTGTGTCATGTGTGTAGGCTACAAGAAATGGGTCCCCGAAAAGGTTCCGGATCGTCGAGTCGAGGTAAAGGAAAGGGCAAAGAGCCCATTATGGAGGACCCCATAGTCAGTCCTCAAAACTTCCCACCTACCGATAGCAGATATTATGGGTTTGTCCTCGAGAAAGAGGCTCATCAGGCCCGTTTCTCCAAACTGTGCACACGCCCGATCATGCCCACCAGATTTGGCAACGATGACATCCTCCGCCGACTCGGCCTACTGGAGAATGTACACACACTGCTGAAGAATGCCGGACTATTAGGATACATGAAAGCTCAGGCCACTTATGCCGGCCTCACCCTCGAATTTCTCAGTACTCTAGAGATCACAATTGACCCCGACAAATGTGGGGCCAAACCAGGGCGTATTTCCTTCCAATTAAATGGAGAATCACATGAGCTGTCCGTAACCGAGCTCACGGTACTTTTCGGACAGATTCCCGAAGAGCTCATCGATAGGTGGACACCCAAAGATGCATTTGAAAACCAACAGAGGATAGCCGAATTCGAAGTCAACCAATTATGGGGGCGGTTGACTTATGCACCAGGCCTCGTTGATCCACAGCCCTATACGAAGAATGCCAAGACTGCATGGATTCGGAGCCCGGTAGTCCATTACATTCAAAAACTTCTCGCACTGACTCTTTTTGCCAAAAAAGAAACAGGGGCCTCCCGAATGCAAGAGCTGGAAGTTTTGTTCGCGATCACGACCGGTTGCAAGGTGGATGGGGCTGAAATATTGATAGAGCAGTTCGCACAGGTGGTGAAGTGGAAGGAGCCAATATACATTGGCGGTCTCATAACTCCGATCGCGGCTCATTTTGGAATTCCATTGACTGACTTGACCCCGGTATCCTCTCGATATCAGCTCGACTGGGACGACTTCGAGCACATGCGGATGGTAGTCCGCTCCGTTCCGAGTGGTATAGCTCGTACTCCGACCAACCGGACGATCATGTCCGTGATCCAGACACACGGACCATTCTTGATATTGCCCAATACTCCGTTGACCTTAGTCAACAGTCTCCGAGACCGGCCGAACTTGGCTTTGGCATCCCCGGCCCACATCGCAGCATCAAGGATACCGGACCCTGATGAGGTCGGGAAGTATCATGTGGCTCAGGTAGCCAATATAGAGGAGGACGAGGATACTGAGGCAGACGAGGAGGCAGAGCCCGGCACAGCCGCTGAAGAAAGCAGTCGGCCATCTAGGCCGAGAAGGAAGCGCCCAACTACGTCCATTATGAGCGAGGCAGAATACCGAGAGCATATGGAGGATTTGGTTTCGTCCCTCCAAGAGGATGTCTCTCTCATTCGGGGAGAACTGCAGTCTCGATATCAAATCGAGGATGATCGATGGGCCCAACAGCAGTCTCGATATCAAATCAAGGATGAGAGATGGGCACAACAGCAGTCTTGGCATCAGCAGCAGCTGGACTGGCAGAGGGCACTAGAGGACCGTTGGAACATGCCACCACCCTATTGGGGTCAAGGCTACCCGCCTAACCCACCACCGCAGTAGGAGCATTGTGAGTAGCACCAATTCGAATCACTCTTGTCCCCTACAACTTTAGGTTTTCAACCTAAGTTTGGGGGAGGGGTGTAAGTGGGTCGGATTGGTTGCATTTCCTCTTTTATTATTTTTTTGGTTAGTTTTAGTGTTGCTAGATTACAAACTTGGTCTGCATTCTGTGGTTGATCGTCTGGCCTGTGAGCAAATGTGTGGTTGATCGTCAGGCCTGCATGCCTTTATCTGTGATAGCTAGTTAATTTTACATTTTAATTGTTTTTATTTATGTATTGTGTTTTGCATTTGAGTCTAGGATTGAGTCAAACCCGTGATTGTACTTGAGTCATGTTTACGTATTTTAAGGATATTTGGGGCATTGTTAAGTGTGCAACGAGTTCGTGATGATCATAAAATGTGTTGAATTTGAATTTATGACGTATGATAGAGCATGACATGTAATGAGGATAAAATTGAACTTGTACTTGAGACTTGTGATCAATTATAACCCTGTGAGTTTTTGGGCCAAATTTTGTACTCCCATTTTTGGAGTAATATTTACATTCTTTCGGTGTGCATTCATTGGTTATATGTAGTAGGCTCTAGAACTTGCCCGGAGTCTCTATCGTGAATATGTCAAACATGCTGTGATGTAGGATATGATATTAGGCGGTTCTTGATTTTTAAACCTATTATTCAGCCTTTCCATGTCTTCCTTTTCACCAATTAAATTTTCCGTTGTAGCCTAGTTGCGCTTTATAGCTTTTTCTTTGATTGCCCTATGTTACAAGCCATATCATTTTCAGATAAAACCTTTGGCCCATTTGGACTAAGAGTGAGTATGAGGGAGGAGGATTGGAAGGTAGTTGGGAATTAATTTGGGTAGAGATGGAGAATGTGGAAGGAAAAAGGGGAATGCAAATGATAGGTGAAAGAATCAAGTTTAAACTAACCTCTCCTAAGTGTTATGTGTTCTGAACCAATTCATCCCACTATTTTCCCCACAAACGTTGATTTTTAACCAAGTTTGGGGGAGGGGGTGTAAAGTGTGACGTATTGGTCAGTGTTGAATAGTAATTCAAAAAGAAAATGAAAAAAAAAAGAAAAAAAAATGAAAAAAAAAAAGTTGTTGTAAATAAGTGTTTTGCTATTTTTGTCCAAGGAGAGGTTAGGAGGCTAAACAATGCTTATTGATTTGAATTGATGTGAGAAATTGGGTAGTCCCACAAATTGTGGTGCCCGGAAATAAAGCATGAGGAAGTGTTGGGTTATGATAAAGACTTTTGTTGGGTGAAGGAATTTTCTTACCCAAATATTTCCCACCTTACCTTAAGCCTACATTACGACCTGAATAAAGACCTTTTTTATCCTATATCACACATGTCAAGTACGAGGTCTGATTTAGATAACGGGCAAGCATATGGTAGGCGTTGCATGTAGTCCAATGCGAGTGAATTACCTTTACCTTATACACTTGAGAGAAGAGTGATATACTTAACCCGTAAGGATCACTTGTTGAAAGTATCGAGTCTCGAAAGTAGTCTAAGTTGCTATGTTGGATATGCGGGTCAGTGTTAGTGTATATCCGAAGATTATACCCGTCATGATAGGGCGGTGCACGTATCTGAGTTGGAGCAGTGTAAACCCATCACGAGTGAGCGAACCCACAAGGGAAGGGTTGTTCCGACATAAAGCAGAACATGCCCGTCATGATGGAGGACAAGTTGTATGCACATCTATGGCATACCATGACATATTTCATAGCGCATGTAAATCACATAAATACATCTAAATCATAGCAATCATAACATGAAAATGCTTAAACTCATAAAAGAGAGTAGAAGCTAACCCACCTTCATGCAGACTTTCTTTGACTGATCTGGACATTTTTTAATTGAATTGATCTGGAGAAGCTTCAAGGTTGTCCGGTCTAACTTGTACTGCACTCGTCGATTTGGACCCTTTAGCCTTATAAACTTTCTTTATTATTCTTCTTTGTTATCATAACTTACTATATATATATCATAATCTTAACTTAGCTTGTACGTTTAACTAGTACAGACGAATACTTATACATTTAATCACACAAAGATATTGCTAACATAGTGGCATGTAGCAATAATCTAATATAGTATAACCACCTAGTCATCAATATATAACTTAGTTAACACATTAATAGAATATTAATAACATCAAAGTAGATTCGAAGAGGTGAATAATCTTTTAGGAAAATATAATTTCTAGAGTAGGAATATAGTAATTTATAAGTAATCAGACACTTATGCAGATAAATTCATGTAATTCATATAATCATTTAAAATTATGAATATTTACATATCTATACATTATATACTAGAACCCGACATACCAAAATAGTTCATTCAATTCCAAGTGTATGTTTTTATAAAATTCTTCTGTTAGAGTTGAAAATTGATAATTTTAGGTCTCTGACTAACTTGTCTTGTAAAATTCATAATAAATTATATATTACGCGAACAATTACTAATTTTTTATCATAGACTCCCAACATTATGTAATATATCATAGTAAAACAGTTTTATAAGATTAGAAAGAATTTTGTAAAAATCCTGGGATTAAAAACGACCAAATTTAGACATAAAATCAGTTTATTTTATAAAATTCATTAAAAATCATTGGTTTAACGAAACGTCCTCAAATTATAACCAAAGACTCCTAACACCATATAGTACATCATACTAAAACAGGTTTGAGGAATTCATAGTAAATAATTTTATATAATTTTCCGAAGTTGCATGTAGAACATAAATTTTGACAAACAACGTATTCAAGTAAAATTCATACATTTAGCTAATATTATATCTACTTGTATAACACCTATAACATATAAAATAAAGATATCTAACAGTATAAAACACATTTAATGAACATGTTAGTACCAGTTTTGCATCGCGTAGCAAAATCAATAGATTGACGATCAATCATATAGAACTCCTAGGACATGTATACTACCAATCAAGCAATGTCCTCAAACATAGATCAGAGAAAATCATTCTTGATCAATCCAATAATAACCACATTAATCCCAAATATGAATATAACAATAAGTTAAAGATTACGATATTTTACCTCATATTTCTTGAAAATCACACTATTTTGAAACTTTCTTGTACGAGATCGATGACCATAGAGCCAAATAATAATAATAATATATTTATACACATTTGTTAGCAAGATGACAAAGCTACTATACTTAATAAAACAAAATATGATTGGTTGCATGCCAACCAAAGGTGGCGGCTTAATGGGTTTTAAAACAAGGGGTAAGGTTTGTCTATTCTTACCGAGAAGCTAGGTAGGATGGTAAACAAATAAAATATTTTTAATTCGACTCGTGATTCGAATTCTATTAAGATGATTCGGATTCGAAAAAATTAAATTTGAATTCGAATAATTTGAATATTCGATTCATTTATATATAATATATTTTAAAAATTAATTAATACATATAATACTAAATATATGTATGTAATATATATTTTTTAAATTTGTAACTGAATTTTTTTTTTTTAAAAAGAAAGTAATATTTGAATATTTAAAAATGAAAAATATCTATATATAGAAAAAAGAAACCTTTTTCGAATTTCGAATATTTCTCACGAATCGAATTCGAATCACCTATTTAAATTCGATTAACATTTGATTCGAATTCGAATTCGAATATACATTTGTAAATTCAAATTAAATTTCATAATATTCGATTCAATTTGATTCGTTTACCTTCTTAATGCTAGGTGGTTTTATGGAAAGCAGATTATGTGTCTCTTTTCTAATAATAGCTTTTAATTTATTTTATATATCTTGGGGCCTTGGGCTGCTAGTTAGGCTCATAAGAGTTGATGATTTAATATTAGTAAATTCAATGTATGGTCATTTGTGATAATGATTCAAAATATATTAATACTATTTATATCTAGTATCAATCTATATATAATGTAATCAAGCAATAATGTTTAGGTAATATATGAAGTAGGTAGAGTGGTAGACAAGTGGTGTAATTCTCTTCTCTGTGCAGTCTTGAAATTACACTGAGAAATAGGATAAGGGTTTATGAGAATAGTTTGATTATGTTATACATGTGCAGTGATACACCTAATATATATATATATATATAAATAAATGATTATAATCTGTATTAAAATTCTATCCTTTTCTTAAAGTAAATTAAGAAAAGTAAATTATATTTGTATACTAAATAAATTAAAATACCGTTTAGCATTTCTTATCCAGTGTACCTTCCTTTCCTTTCGATATATCTGGTCGAGTGAGTGATACAAATGAGCTCGGTTCCCTTGATAGTTCCTCCTGTAAAATTAAATAAAACACTAGAAGCTTTGTTAAGCTCAACATTTGGATAAAGAATCTGACTTGAAATTCTTTAAAATACAGTAAACTTCAAGCAGTTCTTTCTAGAAAATTAATTAAAAATACAAGTAGAAAAGTCTGATGTTTTTTACTTTGGGGTAGGGTTGTAAACAAATCAAATATTTTTTATTCGATTCGTGATTCGAATTCGATTAAGATGATTCGGATTTGAAAAAATCGAATTTGAATTCGAATACGAACTAATTATAAGATTCGAATAATATTCGAATTCGAATTCGAATATAGTTTTATTCGCTTCGAATAATTCGAATATTCGATTCGTTTATATATAATATATTTTAAAAATTAAATAATACATATAATACTAAATATATGTATTTAATATATTTATATAGCTATATATTTAAATTAATTTATATATAATATATATTATTAAAATTTGTAATTGAAAAAAATTAAAAAAATAATAATATTTGAATATTTAAAAAATAAAAAATATCAATATATAAAAATAAAAAATAACTTTTCGAATCTCGAATCGAATCGAATAGTTCGAATATTTCTCACGAATCGAATTCGAATCACCTATTTAAATTCGATTAATATTTGATTCGAATTCGAATTCGAGTTTATATTTTCGAATTCGAATCGAATTTCTTAATATTCGGTTCGATTCGATTCGTTTCGTTTACATCCCTGGAGTGTTACAACATCAGTATATCGCAAATGGCATAAATTCATTTGTTCCATTTTATTCCGGCTCCACTCATATTTCATGCCTAAAAATAATTATTTTTAATTTTTTTGTAAACAATTATTTTTAGGATTTACAATTAAGTATCCAGGTTCATATAATTCATAGTTCACAAGTTCATAAGTTCATGGTTCACGTTTAAACTTACCACCTAGACTTTAAGCTTTGTTATTAGGCTATATTTTTATTTCGCGCTTCATAAATTCATGATTCATGCTTCACGGTTCATGTTTTATGTTTCACTCGTAAATAATGGTTCATGTGGTTCAAGGTCCACGCTTCGTTGTAACCAGGAGCGTATTTAGGGGGGAAGGAGGGGCTCCCCCCCCTCCCCCAATTTTTTTATAAAATGTTTTTCATATGCATTTTGTAGGAATATATATATATATATGTGTGTATGTGTATGTGTATGTGTGAGAGAGACAGAGAGAGAGTATGTGTGTAGTTAGAGGTGTCAAAACGGATTGGCGGGGCGGGGCGGGCCGGCCCACAACCCACCTTAACCCACCATTTGGCGGGGCGGGGCGGGTTTTTTATATAGCGGGCCTTAAAATTCCAACCCAACCCAACCCACCGGTGGGTTGTGGGTTGGGTGGGCCAACCCACTTTTTTTTTTTTTTTTTGAACCATTTGTATATTATATAATAACTATTAAATAATATAAAGTGTTCACAAACATTCATCACATCAATCATAGGTGATAGATCAATAATCAATAATCCGAAGTCCAACATAAAGATAAAAAAATCACAAAATGAAAGTGTATGACAAACAAAACACAAATCTCTTAAAAACTAGAGTTTAACAACCATTACATCATCAAAATCATCTTCATTTTCTTCATCTTGGGGCATCTTGTTGAATTGAACCCTAGTAGTAGTACTATTATTTCATTATTTTTTTTTAAGTGGGCCAGCCCGCCCCGGCCCCGCCCCAAGCCCGCCTAGCCCGTGGCCCAAATGGGCCAGCCCGTTTGGGCCCGCTTTTTAATGGGTCTCTAAATATCCAGCCCAACCCGCCTATTATGTATAGTGGGGCGGGCTGGTCCAACGGGCTCGACCCATTTTGACACCTCTATGTGTAGTGATAAAGAAAATTGTCCCCCCAAATCAATTACAATTTTTTTATATACATTTATTATGTATATATTAATGTATATATGTAAATGTGTGGGGGTATTGATATATAAAATGTTGAAATATATTAAAATTTAGAGTATAATAGTAATAAAATGTATCGAGTTGCTCCCATGCGCGCAGACCGGAAGACATTTTAAAAAATGGATTTTAGCATCGTTGCTTGGCTTGTCCCATCCCGTATAATAGGTGGGTTGAGGTTTCAGAAGCCCGTCTCGTCAGCGCGCTATATGCCATCTTATAGAATTGTATACTATGTATTTATGTTTAATGAAAGTTAAAAAGAAATGGAGAAACTATGAAAATTACTTCGATTTGTATTATTAGCAAATGATGAATAATATTAGAATGATCTAATTATTAAATAATCAGTAAATAGATAGTTTACATTAATTATAGTCTATTTTGGGGATATATATATAGAGACAAAGATAATGATTAAGAGAGTGGGTTGGTCCTTCCCGACCTAGCCCGTGCTAGTTTCGGCTAGGCCGAGATTTTAGCAGCCTATCCGCACCGTCTCGTCCCACTAATCTATTTCTGACAGCTCTAGTAAATATAACGTTCCAGCGGGAAAAGAGAAATTTCGCTCATACTATTCCATTTTAAAAGTACAGATTAATACAATATAAAATTTAAGCTAATTTAATGTTAAGAAATTCACCCAATAATCTTTCAGGGGATGTTTATTTTCTATTTAGCACGGATGAATTTCGGATGTTAAAAATACTCAGCCACACAACAAAAAAGAAGGAACCGCCTCCCTCCATACAACAACCGCCGCCCTCCACAGTCAGGTTTCTCCCGTCGATGCCGCCGTGATTCGAACTGTCATCCACCTACATTGTTCGTACATCGTCGCTCCATGCTTTTTAGAATCTTCAATGGCCGATGGTTGTTTGTCGTCGGTCATATTCTGTATTTTTCTAGTTTTTATACGGCAATCATATCCGATTGTTGTTTTATTCCGTTAATTTTTAGGTTTTTAGGTTCTGCTCTCCACTAGAAATTTTTTCTCCCGTCAGATTTTTCCTCGTCGATGTGCGACTTTTGCTGACCCAACTGGTCTTTTCGGCGGTCTTCCTGGTCATGCCTTTAGCTTTTATTTTATTTTTTTTATTTATTCTAGATGGCGTCTGTTCCGTTGTTCGGTATGGCAGTGGTAGTTTTCCGATTCTTTGTTTGCTGTGCATGCAGTCACGGAGCAGAGTTTTCTTCGATTGCTTATCAATTAGACGCATTGTTGTTTTTTCTCTTTTTCTTTAGCCTATCCGCCTACTTGGATGAAGCATAATTTTACTGATAAGATCGATAGTCTTGTACTTATAAACATTGTTAAAGTAATAAATTTATCTTTCAAAAAGAAAAGAAAAATTATTTACCAAAATAACAAGAAACTCAACTCTTATTTTTCTTTCACCTTTCAATTTAAAGCAATTGTTTTTATATCAGAGTTATATTCTTGAAAACACCCGAATTATTTTGCATAAGCCAAAAGCTAAAAAGCAACTGAATAAACGTACAAGAAAACACTAATTACACATTCAGATCAACATAAATACAAGTTTAAGCTAATCTTGATGTTAAATTAATTTTTAATCCAACAATCAGTAAACCCTCATTTACATATAACAATGGATATATATGTGACGCCTTTTTTTAAAGGAAAAATAAATTTTCATTAACTAATGCTGGAATCGAATAGGCACCTCCGATCGCTACAGCAAGAAAAGCTTTAAAAGCTAGATCATCGAGTCCAACTTACAATATTTAAAAACTGAACAATCACATGAGCATTATAACTTTCAATCTATTAATTCAAAGTAGCATCTTCCCAGGAGAGAGAGAGAGCATGTCTAATGTCGAGCAAAATCAGTAAGCACGCTGAAACACAATCTATCTCGCTGAGGAAGCTAAAAATTGCAACACTCGAATCGCCAACGATATGAAAATTTGAACAACCCATTTCAACTGCTAACGAAAGGGCCTCCCTAAGCGCTAGAAACTGCGACCTATTTTTAATAGTGAACAAAGGTCTTATATGAAAAATCTACAAATATTTCTACGATTGGGGACCTTTGAACAAAAAACAAGAACTATGGTCTACTTGGTGAAAGATTTTTCCTAAACATAGAATAAGTTTATGTGATATTTATTTAATTTTATCATGTATCGAAATATGAGTTCATATATTTTACCATTCGTATACCATGCTGAACAAATACTAGTGTATAAGAGAGTGCAGAGAAAGAACCCAACCAGAAACTATGAAATAGGGTTAAAAACTTTTGCAACCTTAATTATAGCATTTTTGTCACATTAATACCTAAACTTTCTTATTTGTCATCCCAAGCATCTTTCACATATTTAACTAGTTTCTGTAATCTTCCGAATAAATTTTCAGATTTTTAAATAATACATTCCTTTTATTTTTTAAAATGATTTTCAGAGTTTATAAATTAATTTTTAGAATTTCAAAATAATTTTTCAATTTTATAATTTTTAAACAATTTTCATCAAAATGATAAAAATCCCATTAAAATACCAGTTTTGGCTGGGAAAATACGTTAGAGGTGGCAAACTGAAAAAAGCGCAATGTTCGGGATGATAAATTTAAAGACAAATTAGGTACTAATATGATAAATCCGCTATAATTCTGATTTAGAAAAGCTTTTAAATAATATTTACTTTTTGAGAGTTAGCTTGCCCTTTTGCGGAGGATTATTTGCTTGTAAGTTGGGAACACTTATTCGTTGAGAAGAGATTTATGATTAATGTTTTAAAAGACGTAGATATTAGTTGTGTGGTAGATTACGGACTAACGTCTAATTGAAGTTTAGGCAAAATTATTAAGGTTTAAACAGTGTTAAGCGGAAGAAGTCGGAAAAGAAAAACATAGACAATCAATAATCGTCTACCGTCTAAATGAAATATAGTTGGAGATAGACATGACTTCTAGAACAGAATGATGAGTATTCCAATTGCCAAAATTAATATTGGAAATGTTCATCATTAATGGTGGACGCAGTCCAAGTCCTATAAAAATCAATTAATGATTATATGCCATATGCCAATTGTCATTCAGTCATAATTTAACATTATTTTAAGGATTAATTATCAAAAGCAGTTTGTATTATGATTTTTATTTTTACTTTTACAGTTTCAATTTTCTATTTTTTTAGTGACAGTATGTACTAATCATTTTTTCGTTTTTGCAACTTCCGACTTTATTTCCGGTCGTATAGGTCATGTGATTCATACATGTTTTTTGGGCCAATAAGATGGCAACACATGACAATAAAAAATAAGAAATTCAGAAAATTAATTTAAAAATCCCAAATTTTTATTTTTAAAAAAATCTGAAATTAATTTTAAAATTCAGAAATTCATTTAAAAATCCATAAAATTTATTTAAAATCCAAAATTTTTTATTTAAAATCCAAAAAAATTAAAAGTTATTTCTGAAATTAATAATTAAATTAAAAAAATTCAAAAAATTCAAAGTTATTTCTGAAATTAATATTAAAATTCAGAAGTTCTTTAAAAATCTAGAAAAAAAAAACTATGAAATTAATTTAAAAATTCTAAAATTTCATTTAAAATTCATGAAAATCATTTAAAAAATTAGAAAATTAATTTAAATGTCCAAAAAATTAGGAAGCTTCACCGATGCTTCTAGCTTCATCGTCCTTGCATTCACAATTTCAAGCTCAGATTTTCAGTTTTTCTCGTCGTGAACAAATGTTAGAATATAGTTGTCGTCTTCATCCATAGCATTAGCGTTCGGAAGAACCAACGGCTTGTCGTCGTAAAAAAAATTTGTTTACTTCGTCGGTGAATAGGTTTATCTTTGCGAAATCAGAGACTTTCGGCCATGGCTCTGCAATCGGTAAGAATGCGTTTTGCTTCTTTCTTCCAAATTTGTTTTAATTTACCGCCTTTATTTGTTTGATTAAATTCCTCATCTTCATCGGATGAGTAAAGCCCAAAAGAAAATGAATTTTATCAAAAGAATTTTCAGATTAATTTCAAAAACAATATATTTAATTTTCTGAGTTTATAAATGATTTTTTAGAAATTTTAAATCAATTTCAGAAATAATTTTTTTAACTTTTTGGATTTTTATTTTCTGATTTTTTAAATGATTTTTCTGATTTTTAAATGAATTTTTTGAATTTTAAATGAATTTTTAGATTTATAAAATAAATTTCAGATTTTCTTTTTTCATTTTTCAGATTTAAAATAGTTCTTTTGTATTTTTAAATTAGTTCTCAGAATTTTATATGAATTTTAAAATTAATTAATTTTAGAAATAATATTTTAATTTTTTGGATTCAAAATAAAAATATTGGATTTTTAAATTATTTTTTTGAAGTTTATATGAATTTCTAAATTTTATCGTCACATGTTGCCATCTTATTGGACCAAAAAAACATGTGTGAATAACATGGCCTATATAGCCGGTAATATAGTCAGAGGTTATAAAAATGAAAAAAAAACCAATTAGTAAAGATTCTCATCGAAAAAAAATAAAAAGTAAAAAAAACTCATAGGAAATACTGTTTTTGGTAATTTGAATGCTTGAATTTTTTAAATTTTCTTAATTAGGAGCTTCTATTTTAGAGATTCTAAATGTAGGTTTGAAATTTGAGACTTTCTCAATCAGGGACCAAAATTTATTTGTTATTTATATTAGGAGAAAATTTTATAATATCACAATTCTAATTTCATTTTTGCTAATTTTAATTCTTTTATTTGTAAAATGTCCTATCCCACTAATGATTACAAAAGGTACTAGTTGCTGATCCAATTGATGGTTCAGATCGTTCAATATAACAATAGTTTTTATAATAGATATTATTTTTTGTCATTTCGGTTTTATCTTTTAATTTTAAAAATTTGTTAAATTAATCTTTTAATTTTATGATTTGATAAATTGAACATTATCTACCGTAAGCGTGACATGACAAATTTCCCGAATTTCAAATATTAATAGGATCAATGTATCGAATTTTAAAATTTAAATAATCAAAATCAAAATGATAAAAAATAATGTTGTTAACAGAAATGGTGAAACTTAGTAACTTAAGAAAACTATTTATCCATACATTTACCACAAAATTAGTTTCTGGATCTAAAAATAGGGGAAACTAAAAAATTGGAAAAATGGACAAATACACCCGCATATAATTTATCTCAATTATCTTAAATTCTATTTTTCTTCTTCAATAAGTTATTTATTTACTATCATGTTAGTATTGCGAATAACTAATTTAGGTAATTATAAAATTATAAGATTTTTAATGGAGATATGTTGAAATTTATTCAACAACAATATTAAAAGAAAGATACTTATTTCGCTAGAACAACTAGTTGTTTTTATGGCAATTTACTAACTTATTTAAAATGGCTTTTATTTGGAAGGGAATGGAGTAAATTGAATTAATATACACAGTTTTTTTTCTTGACAAATGTTGCTGGTCATGTTAATTGGATAATAAATTGGGGTCTAATAATTACTCGGAGCCTAATCGAGGTTGGGCAGCACACATGCAATTAGACAAGAAAAAAATGAGAAGAAAAATATAAACAATCGATTATATTCTAACACCTAAATGGAAATTAATGGGACTGGTTAGAAATTTTTGTAATTAAATATTTGGTGAAGGGTGCATCATATATGGTTGTTGTGTGAGTGTGTATAATGAATAATGTGATTGGATTATTGGTGTAGCCAACTTTTCAAGTGAGCAACTCCACCCCACCCCACCTCTCCCCATTATTTTGCTTCAATTTGTGTCTTTGACTTTAGACAATTTTGTTTGGCAGACAATCATCTTCACTTTTTAGCTGCTACGATTAAATAATTATCTGGATTCTGATTTTACGAAAGATAAAGATATTTAAAATTTTGTAGAGAAAGAATATTATGATATATTTATATATCATATACATATTCTATTTTATATATTTGTTCATGTAGAAGTAATTGACATGCTCAGTCCGTCGACATATGTAACATAATTACAGTACATTTATTGAGAAAATCTGGAGATTTGTTGTGTGGAAAACAAGGGCAGACCTACCATCTTGGTGGGGTGGCCCTGGCCCTTCAATCCCACCTCCGTCCCACTAATTTATGCGTAAAATATGTGTAATATGTATATTGTGTATTTATTTTGAATGATATGTAATTTTGGTCCCTCTTAAAATTATGAAATATTAGGATATATTTAGATAATTTTCATATTATATAATAAAACACTTTAAGTGTAAATATATACTCCCTCCGTCCCAGTCAAATTGGTCAACCTTGGCCGGGCACGGAAGAAAAAACAGATTTTGTAGAATCTTTGACTTTGTCAAAGGTGAAGATTAAGAATTGAGATTTTGAGGGTAGGATTGTGAGAGAATTTGTCATTTATGGCTAGGATAATTAAGTTGGGACAAACAAATATGGCAAGTTGACCAATTAGGCCGGGACAGAGGGAGTAGATAACTAATGATACATCTTTTTGACATATTTAATAATAAATATTATTAATAATCTATTTAAATAATAAATATAATATATTTAATATTTATTATTACGTTTATATTAATGTTGATCGGAGTTTTTTATTTATCGGCTCCTCTGATCAGATGGTCTGGATCAGCCCCTGATGGAAAACATAGGAGTACAATACAATTATTGAGAAAGTCTAGAGATTTGGAGTGTGGAAAACATAGAGGTATAGTTAAAACATGTTGCATTATGCAGGACATTTATTGGAAAAGTCTGAAGGTTTGGAGCACGCCGTAAGTGTATATTCTTTATCCTTCTTATATAAGTAGAACATATGAAATAAATCAATCGTATGACGATGTATTTGGTTTACAATATTAGTATTGTAATTCAGATTGAATCGTGGTTCTAACTATTTGTACCAGAATTATATGTTTTGATTAGTATTTTGCATGACTCGATTAATTAATTTTGTTGTATGCATGTATTAGTAAAAGACGGCGACTATTCACAGCCCACAAAATTTCTTTACGCAACTCAATTTTCAATGTAGCCCATTTGGTACCACTTTTACCCTTCTCTATTAAATTAAGTCATTAAAAAGTAAAATTTTTACATAATAATAATAAAACAAAATCAATAAAAATACTAAAAGAAACTCCCCTCCCAAACCCACCGCCTCCCAGCCCAGCCCACCCCACCCCACCACAATCCCTCATCTTCAACTAAAATGGTCTGTCGTCTCCCATTCCCACCAGCAGGCAACAACCCCCATCATACAGAAACTATGAATTTTTAGGAATAGTTTGACCCACCCTCACCCTCTCCATATTCCTCACATTCCGATACTTAAAAACCTAATCCTTTTTTTTGGCTCTTCTCTATTGCGGTTATGTAATCTCTTTGTTTCATTTTCTTTGAAGGTGTGTGTATATATATATAAAATAATAGGATTTTCGGACAATGATTTGATACAAAAGAACACTTATGTTTCTTAATATTAATTATGTCTTGATGATTCATCTTTCGCACCTTCTAAGCTACTGTTTGATCTAAGATTTGAGATATTTTTATAGAGCAGTATTCGGTGGCCAGTGGTTGAGAGGATCCATTTCATTGGTTGATGAATACGGGAATAAACTGTAGACATAATAATTGTGTAGAAATTTTCGGATTTATTTAATTTATTTTTATTAAATGTAAAGAGTAAAATTGTGGGGTGTTTTATTTATCCTTTTATTGTTATTAAGAATATTTTAGTCAATCTATAATAATATTTTAATTTATTAAATTAGTGAGTTGCGTTAAAAAATTTAATGAGCTACCAATAGCCGCTGGCCATAGGTAAAGCGGTGATAGGATTGTGAATTTGATTTTGTTACGATTGAATGGGTTTAAATTATCGTAGATTTGGGCTTGTTTCTTGTATTATGTGGGCCTGGTTCAAGAAACTTGGGTTATAAAGTTATCGGTTGGGCCTAAGAATGGTGGACCAATTTTAAATAAAGTTAGACCAGGTTTTATCGCTGATAGGCTTCTAAGCTGAATTATTTTACAAGTTTGGACAAAATCACATTCGGGCTACAAAATCAAAATGGTACTAAATTGTTAATACACCATAAAATATCGATGAACTTGAATATTAAATTAATTTATTTAATTTAGATTTTGATATATACCAAAATATTAATAGATAATTTTATTATTCTAACGAGGTTGATAGAGTCGAATTTTGACTTCTTTTACTTTATTTGAACTCAAGAATTGGGCCCGAGAGAATCAATTAGAAAGCTAGACGAGTTTCATTACTTGAAAATTTAGGTTTGACAAATTGAACACGCGAGTTAACTTTTGGACCAGAATCATCAAAATAAGAATAGACATGAAATCGTGTATGGGCTAAAAATATTGATTGAAATTACAGTTGTTCTATCAAATACGTCAATAACTAAAAGAAGTTTCTAAACCACACATAAATGCACCCACTATTCGATATGACACAACACCCTATTATTTTCTTGAGAAGTAATACTAGACGACAAACAAATGTACTCACTCTTCGACGTAGGACAAAATCATATTATTTTTCTAGAAGTAACACACACATAAGGTTCATGTAATCAACTCGTCAATTACCACAAAATTATACTTCCTCCGTTTCATAAAAAATGTCATTTTAGACATTCTGAAAAATTTCATAATAAATGTCACTTTACCAAAAAGAACTTCAATTCTTCCAATATTATCTTAAACAATCTACTTAATTTAGTTGATTATTTCCTTATTTCACAAAACATACCAATTAAATTCTAATCCTTAATTTCTCCAAAAATAGCTAAAACGACATTATAGAATCAGTTAAAAATCCACACACGTGCACTCACATTTCAATATAAGAAAAAACACTTTTTTTTTTTTTTTTTTTTTTAAGTAAGATCTGCACGGTACAGAAAATCTAACACGTTAATAATCATAAAACCATAGTCCTTAGATCATATATTAACAAAATGTGCGGTACTATTCTAATTATTATACTTATTTAAGAATAATTTCAGTTGTAGTTTTTCTTTGTTTTTGAAGTTAACATTCATGTACTATGTATTTAAACATAGAAATTTATACTTAATATAATAACAAAATTTGCCAAAATTAGTAATTTTGAAGTTTTTCCACCCAAAATTTATTACCAATTTTAAAAATTACAATTTTTGGTATATAAAATTCAACCTCAATATAAATCCCAATTATTGACAATAGCTTGCCATATATTAGCCTAAAATAAATAGGATAAAACTATTTGGGCTGATTCCGCCCGAGCCGAAAAAATCATATTTTCTTAAACTTTTTTTATAAATTTAGTGATCATTATTAACGAAAAATTATTTATGAAGACGATAACTAAATTTTTAACATTACAAATATATTCCCGTCAACCGCATATTGCAATTCCAGTCTCAATCATCAACATGACTTCTATGAAAGGATGCTAGAGATAAATATTCATACTAATATATATTTTAGTCTTTAATACTTTTCGTTGCACTATTTTTTCATTAACATATAATTTTTTATATCTTATTATTTATTGATTGTAATATTTTATTATATTAAAATTATATAAAATATAAAAGAATATTAATTTATTCATTTACATTTACGAATTGTGCATCGCACGAGGATACTATTAGTATAAATAGAATATATAATACGATATGTATCAATTTGGAAATTAGCTTCTGAATTAATGATTGTCTGCCCTGGCTAAACATAATTGTCCATAGTGCATGTAAGATTGAGCCTTGTCATCCAACTTAATAGCAGAAAGAAACACTCCTAGTAAATACTTATTTACTCTATTACATTTTAAAATTCGACAAATTTATCCTTTAACTTTGGATCTAATTTGTTAAATTAAAAAAAGTAAAGAACAATTTATTCAATCTTAAAACTTAAAGAACTAAAATTAAAATTAAAAAAGTAAAGAACAATTTATTCAATCTTAAAACTTAAAGAACTAAAATCAAAATGACTAAAAATAATTTTCTTAAATAAAATAATAGAAACTTAATAGATTAAAAAGATCTACATACCTCAATAAAATTGTAAAAGATATCATAATTCACCGTACCCCTCAGCCAAGCAGATGAGAATGGGCCCATGTAAGGCCCATGGTCTCAAGTCCAGTTACATATTATGGGCCTGAGTATGTTGAATCGAGGAACACGGCTGATATTATTGAGAATTATATTAATATATGCATTATTTTTTAGGTTTTACATTGTTTTTCACATTTGTATAATATCGGATAAAGTCTTATATCAAAATAAGTTAAGGAGCATGGTAACGCATGTGAATATGTAATGGTGATCATGTAATATACTTTTGAAGTTTTGGTCTTAAATTAGTTCCAAGGCGAAGCTACTTAAGATAGGACAATTAGTAGCTAGTAAAACTTGTACATACGATAAATACCATGTTTATGCAATATCAATCTCAATCTACCATGAATTAAGTGCCGCCTGAGAGGACAGGGAATTATCACAACCTAAATGACAAATATACAAGAAAAGTAAGAAGTTCACCGTATTTCAATTTCTCCAGTTTGATAAACTACTATGAGTCCACACTTTTCTGCATCTCTCTTGAAGATTGAAGTCCACGAACATGGTTTCTCAAGTTTCAATTTTTGGACATAATTGTTATCCCCCTAAAGTTAAGGAGTTATCATAAAGTGTGAAGAATAATATGAATTAAACTGTGAATAAATTAAAATATGAGATGATTAGCACCTGAATCACAGACTCTAGAGGGTACAAGTAGAAGGATTCCTCATAGCAAAGGAAAATATGAGATTCCAGCATCTTGTGCTCTAAATTCTCCCTTGCTTCAACATTTGCTAAACCACTTCCTAAAGGCTGGATCTGAGCTTCAGTATATTGGGAACTCGTGATTGAAACACTTTTGGACCCTTCAGCAAGGAGATGCTTGTCTGCTGTAGTCAAACAGGTAAAAGAACACATAAATGATAATCAAATACTATATAAGATTGTAAGCAATGGTTCTTTGGACTTGATCTTCGGAAAATTCTTAATTGGAGATATCATATCGAAATAAAAAAAAAATTCTACTTGCCCTAGTATACAAGTAGTCCTTGACTTGATGCATGACGGTAATATTATGTACATTGTGTAGTACTTAGATATATGTTTTGATTGCTTGACATGTTGGGTATTAAATGATTGTACATGGAGACCTTTCAATGGCCAACATAGAATTCAACATTTATCAATGACAAGAGAAACTCTTGTATTTTTTGTTGTTTCTTGATTCGAAGATCTTGGCCAATACAAGACAAATATGGGTTCATCAAGAATCACTGTAACTTGAATAGAATAACACATTTATTGATTTGGGGGTTTCGATTTATAATCCACACCCTACAATCAATCGGGAGATAGTTGTTGGAAGGACCTTACATGTATGATAATCACACTTAATAGGTTTACTCGCTATTTCACCTAACATTTGGTGGTCACGCTACTTGCTAGGTGTTTCCGTGATTTGTAGGTCTTAGAATTAAAGAGTTAATTCTAAATAATCAAATAATAAATTGTTATTTGAAAATTGCAAAAATGGCAAGCCTATTGCTAGTTTTAGTAGTGAACCTAAAAGGGTCACAGTTAAGTTTGAATGACAATATTTTTCAATTGGAATAATCCAATAATTGGATATAATAGATTAATAGTGATTAATTAATTAGAATTATATTTCAAATTCAATTGTAGAATCAAATATAATTTAAAATTAGATAATTTGATTGCTTATTTGAAATTAATAGTGTAAGTAAGAAAATCAATTGACTTTATTAAAACAATAAAGTTATTGGAAATTAACTAATTAATTTAGTTTAAGCCCAATACTGAAATTAGTAGGCCTTGTGAAAGTCCACTAATAATAAAAGTGATATTATTTAGATAAATTAGTTTATCTAAATAATTTGAATGTATAATGTATATATAGATGTATACTTTTCAAATAAACTAGTTTTGTACTCGTGCAATGCACACGCTAGAATTTTTTTATTAAATTATTATTAAAATATGTAAGTAAATATGTATATTAATAGAAGTTGAAATAGGTAATGAATATTATATATTATAAAGGCTTGTATAAAATGTTGTACTATGGGCAAAACTGTAATATAAAATATAAAGTATGACTCTACTCTATGTGGTGATTATATATATATAATATTTGGAATAATATACTAATACAATTACATATTAGTATAAGGCAAAACAATGTCATATATATATATATATATATATATATATATATATATATATTATTTAGTAATAACAACATGAGATCCCACAATGATATAGTTCATTAAGTAACGGTTGCTAAAGTATATTATTATGACGTATTTAAAGAAAATAAAATAGTCAGCTTATTATATTTATAGTTAACTCTTTTTCTTTTAAAAAAACTAATTCAATAAACAAATATTTTTAACTAATATTTGCTACTGTAGTTGTAGACCTAACAAAATTGTAATCCTAACAAATAATTTTAAAACTAGAGCTAAGTTTGCTATTATTGGAGTATATAAAAGGAAAGAGAGTGGAAAAGAAATGTTAGTTAGCATTAATTGTAAAACTGCTTAATAAAAGCAGTTAGTTAGATTAGTTAAGTGAGCTACAAGTTGTGTAACTTAAGTCAAGTATAAATAATGTATTAGGTGAGCAAATTAATTAAGCAAAGTTTATAATTTTCAACATGGTGTCAAGGGTCATATTGTAACTTCTCATTCTCTCTCAAGAGTTTGTTTCTTGTGGTTTCTTTTTCTTCTTTGCTTCTTGTTCAACGATCCTTGGCCAACTATGGCTTCCTCCGCTGCGAACAACTTGTTCCTTCCTTCGTTGCCAGTTATTACTTTGAAATTCGATCGTTTTAATTACAACTATTGGAAGGTTCAGATCCTCATCACTGCCAGAGGGCAAGGTTTTGAGGAATTTCTTCCCCTCCAGCTCAATTTCTTCCATCGACGCGTGAGTCTTCCACAGCGTATGGTGCTACGTCCATAATAAACCAGCCACAGGTTCTTAATCCTGAATATTTGGTCTGGGTAAGACACGATTCTTTACTTTTGAGTTGGATTTTGCAACCAGTTCCGGAATGCATGTTAGGGTACGTTAATCACTGTACTCAATCTGCTGAAGCATGGAAAATTTTAGAGTCTCCTTTTCAATCTCAGTCTAGGGCTCGAGCGATGCATTTAAGGTCAACTTTGCAAACGACTAAAAAGGGTAATCAAACTGTAGAAAAATTTGTGTTGAAAATGCGTAATATTGGTCAAGTTATGTTTGAGGATGAGTTTTTTTCCTATGTTTTTGCTGGTCTTGGTCCTGAGTTTGAATCTGTAGTTGTCAATCTCTCTTTGCGATCAGAATCTTTGAATCTAAATGATTTTCAATTTGCTCTTCAAACGCATGAGATGCGTGCGCGTCAATTTCATACTTCTTCCATGGGAACTCCCTCTGCTCATTATGCTTCTGCTACTCACCCGGGGGGGGGGGGGGGTTTATTCTGGTAATAAATCTGGTAATACTGGTAGCAGAGGAGGGGGAAATTTTGGCCGTGGAAGAGGAAGGTCTAATTCTGGGTTCAATAATAGCAAGAAACCAACCTGTCAAATATGTGGAAAAATAAATCATATTGCCTCAAAGTGTTTTAAGCGGTTTGACCATAATTTTCCTGAAGTTAATCTTGGTTCAGCACAGGCACATATTGCAACTGCCGGAGATTAGCAGGAGTTTTTGCAGGAACATGAATTTGGGCAAGACAATTCAAGAAATGATGGCAACAGTCTCCATTCCAAAGAAGCGAATTTGTATATTGATAGTGGCGCCACTATTAAACTTCTTATAATGGTCAAGAGGCATTGGCTGTAGGTAATGGTAAAAGATTGTCTATCTCTCATGTTGGTTCTTTGATAATTCCTAGTTCTACATCTGCTAAAAATTTGGTTATGAAAAATATTTTGTGTGTTCCTGATATTACCAAAAGTCTCCTAAGTATTTCTCAGTTTACTTCTGATAACAATGTGTATGTTGAGTTTCATCCTATGTCTTGTTTTCTTAAGGACAAGGTTACCCACAGGATTTTGCTGACAAGAATGCTTAAGGAAGGGCTTTACCAGCTGGATTTGACACATTTGTCTAAAAAGAAGATGTTGAAATCTATTTCTACTGTTGATACTACTGTTGTTTTCTCTGACCTTAAGTGTAATACTGATAATACTTGTGTAAAACATGCTGTTTCTTCTACTGTTTCAGACTCATCAGCTGTTTCAAGTTGTAATTCTGCTGTTTCTGTTATTCCTGCTGTTTCTATTGTTTCTCAGTGTAATTCTGTAGCTTCTGAAGTTGATTTGGATGTGTGGAACAATAGACTTACTCATCCTTGTCTCTTTGTACTTTCTCAAGTTCTAAAACAGTGCAATAAAAAAATTTCTCGTAAAAAGTTGTCTTTCTGTAGTTCTTGTAAGCTGGGCAAAATTCACAGTGTATCTTTTCCATCTATTTCTTTAAAAACTACAGCTCCTTTTCAATTAGTTTTCTCTGGCTTATGGGGTCCTGCTAGTACTCAATCAGTTGAAGGGTTTAGGTACTATATTCACTTTGTTGATGATTTCACTAGGTACACTTGGGGTTTTCCTTTACAAACAAAAGGGGAGGCTCTTAGTGCCTTCAAACAATTTATTAACATGGTCTCTAGGCAGTTCAACACCAAAATTCAAGCTTTTCAAGCTGATTTTGGTGGTGAATACAAACCAATTTTTACACTCTTGCATGTAGAAGGAGTCAAAGTCAGACATCCCTGCCCACATACTCATTCTGAGAATGGAAGAGCAGAAAGGAATCATCAGCAAATAGTTGAGACTGGCTTGGCCTTGCTAGCTCAAGAAGGTATGACAATGCAATATTGGTGGGATGGTTTTGCCACAGCTGTGTATTCAGTCAACAGATTGCCTACTCCCACTCTTGGTAATATCTCACCTTTTCAAAAGTTGTTTGGGGAAAAACCTGATTACAGTTTTTTTTAAGGTATTTGGTTGTACTTGTTATCCATACCTTAAGCCTTATAATAATACTAAGCTTATGTTTAGGTCTGAAAAGTGCTTGTTTTTGGATACGGTGTCTTTCACAAGGGTTACAGATGTTTGGATGAGTCTGGTAGAGTATACATAAGTAGAATTGTGGCTTTTCATGAAAAAGAATTTCCCTATTCTAGTTTCTTTAAAAACACTGTTCCTCACTGGTCTACAGCTAGTAAAAAATCTTTCTTACCTTTGCTTCCTCTTCCAGCAACTACTGTTGTGTTACAGCCTGTTCTAAGTAACCTAGTGCTAGTGCAAGTCCTAATTTGAATGCCAACAGTGGTGTTGTTGTAAATTCTATCAATAATGGTGCTGTTGCAAATTCTGTTCAGCAAAATAATGTTGCTGGTGCAAACTCTGTTCAATCAAATACCACAGCTAATAATGTTGTTCAGTCAAACAGTGCTGCTAGTATGCAGCAGCAGAGTAACATTGTGTCCTTCTCTGATACTCTTCAGTCTCTGTCTTCTCAAGAAATCAATCCTCCAACAGCTCACTTGTCACAAACACTCATTCTATGATAATTAGATCTAAGCTTGGAGTGTTTAAACCAAAACTATATTGATACAAATAAATCCCCTTAAACCAACTTCTGTCACACATGCTCTGTCTAACACTGACCGGAAAGGTGCAATGGAAGCTGAATTTTCAGCTCTTCAGAAAAATAATAATTGGCTGTTAGTGCCTAGAACTGAGGATATGAAAGTGGTACAAAATAAATGGGTTTTTCGAGTCAAACAAAAATCTGATGGGACCATAGAAAGGTATAAAGCACGATTAGTTACAAAAGGGTTTCAACAAACCCTTGGTGTCGATTATTTTGAGACTTATAGTCTTGTTATCAAACCAATAACCATTCGTATTGTCATTTCATTAGCTGTCATAAGAGGTTGGTCAATCCAACAAATTGACATAAACAATGCCTTTTTGCATGGCACTTTTTACAATTTTCCCTCTAAGATAGATTCTGAGATTGTATAATTGTGAAGTTAGGGTTTATCATCCAAATTAGGGTTCTATTCCCTAATTTGGGGGTTTCGATAAATCTTTCTTCTACGTTGTAATTGATTGAAGAATCTAGTGAATTGAGGTGCCTGTCCCTGGATGTAAATCGATTCGGTCGAACCACATAAAACCCTTGATCTTGAGTTTGCATTTTAGTTTTGCGTAGCATACATTGTGTTTCAACTGTTTGCATTCATTTAGATATTAATCGAGTTAGTTTGTTGATTGCATTGTCATTTTGAATCCGGTGTATTGAGATTATAGGCAATAAGAGAAGCAAAGAATTTATTTCCTTCTTTTAGGAGTTGCATTTTGATTTCCTCTTGAGTGAACTTTATATATGTCCCGAAATGTTACCTTACCGGTATAAAGATCATACTGCAAACTATAACAATTAGGACGAATATGACCTTTGACACCATAGTAGTGGCAGGTAGGAACAAATCTAAGGTTCTCTCGATGTCCGGACCTGATAGGGACAGGGGTCTCGTTGTTAGTTTGAACAACAGGATTGGGTTTCTTATGTTGCAACATTGTTGGAACATGACTGGAACGTTTAAACAGATCAGTTCCATTTTTTTAACTAAAAAATCTGTTTCTCTTACCTCATTACGTCTGACTTTCTTAGCGGAAGGTTGACATGTGGGTCGCGTTTCATTCCTTCTTGCGTTGTAAGGAAGAGTAGTTGGGTCAGCTAGTTGTGGTCCTCTGATCTCCTTCATCACTCTGGTAATCTCATTCTTGAGCATCTGAATCTCCTTTTCTTTGTCCTCATTAACATGCTGTAAATTAAACATTTAACGTTTTAGAGAACTTACTGAAATGTCCTTAGATTCGATTACCTAGTAAACTATTTTAAGCTCGTTTCCAAGATGGTTGTTTTGACGGATGCCATGTCTTAAGACTGAGAAGAGGTGCTTGGATAGTCTTATTTTTCATAAATTTTCACTTTCGCCTCAAGAGATTTAATGATTCTAGCTGCGTTGTTTGCCCTCGAGGACACTTCTTCATACATGGCCGAAAGTTGTTCTGCTGTGGGACAAGATTTGTCTAAGGAGTCTTCAAAATCTGATTTGTCTCCACTGTACTCCATGTTCAGTTCCTGGGATTCGAACATTCGCCACCAGACCCATGTGACTTCTTAAAGATGTGCAAGCAACAAGATTGCTGGGGTGCTGAGTTCCTTCTTTAGTTTAAGTCTCATCATCTCACCTAGTCACTCCAGGTGGCTTTGTATGCTTTATTATTTCTCAAGAAATTCGGCCATTCGGCTTGATAGTGTCCAAACCCTTCACATTCTCCTTTCTGTTCCATTATTTTGAGTGACGAGTTTCTGCCACCAGAGTCGTTTGTATGGTTTGTTCCAGCAGAGTTCTTATCGGGTTCCTTGGATTCGTTGAACTTCTTCACCATCTTCCCATAATTTATGGCCAAGAAGGTCATTGTCTCTTTAAAGCCTTCTGCATGCAGATCTTTAGAGTCACCTTCTGACTTTTGAGACGCTTCATCTTTCAAGGCAATCCCCTTTGGCTTTGATCCAATCATAGCCATTGTTGATTTCAAAGGTCCGTAGTTCTCCCATGAGGTCATCCAATGTCATGTCTTTGACTTTCATGAAGGATTTAAGGACAATGATTTTCTCACGAAAGCAAGTTGGAAGTGTTCTTTCTGATATCTACCTATCTTCAAAGATTGCCTCGCCAAAGATGTAACACTCGTTTACAATATCACAAAAATGAGTGTAGAAGACATCAATGTTTTCACCCTTATTTATGTGGATGTTGTCAAACTATAATAACAATCTTTGAAGTTTCGAGGACTTGATCAAGACATTTCCCTCGAACTAGCTTTGCAATATTTTCCAAGCTTCCTTTGCAGTGGTGCATTTGACAATCATCTTGTGACGCATTTGATCAACTTAGGCAAGAATAGCATACAAGGTAGTGAAATTTGCCTCTTGTTTCTGTTTGTCCTTAACACTAAACGATTATGTTGGGTTTTGGACCATCTTCTTTTCTTCATTATCTATTTCCGGCTATTCCCATCCCTTTTCAACGATGTACCAGCATTTCTATGAACGAAGACAAATCATCATCATGGATTACCAATACGAGTAATTTGATCCATCCAAAAACGGGGGACGCATCAAAATATGGTCAACATATGCCATCACAGCTCCCTTGATCTACCTGTTTAAATAAACTGGAACCTGCTCTAGTGCCAATTGAAATATCAGAATTCGTGCGCTTGTGTGATGTTCTTATGATGTACAAACATAAATAAGACAGTAGTAAGTAAAGTATAAAAATTTTTTCAAGGAAGAATTCCTCTTCCTCTCAGGCCTCTTTTATTAGTGAAGTGCTGTGCACATATACAGTTTGGACTTACAACACTTTAGGACTCCCCGAAGTTGTCAACACTATATGCACTCCCCTAACTACTTGCATGGCCACCTGGTCTCTTAGATGGACTTTGTGCAGAGAATCCCTCTTGCTGCACACAAAAAGCTCTCCCGAACTTTATAAGCTCTCTCGAACTTGCTAGAGACAAATCTCCCGAATTATGTCCTAATAACGAGATGGTGTTCCTAGACATGATGAACACCTACTGTACAACTTACATCTTGATTTTGACCGAATACCAAAATACGATGGTGTCTCAGTACAATGCATCACTTCAAACTCTCTCTAAATACTGCTCGTTCTCTTGCACCATCCTTGATTGCAATCTTCTTTCCACTTTGCCTTTTTGAGAATCATGGTTCAAGTGGCAAGTATTGATCCATTCCTTGATCTTTGGGATGTGTTGGTACTTTATAAGGAATGATTTTGTTCGCAGGATCTTCATGAATATTTCTTCTTGTCAACCTTGCCATAAACGCACCAATCCACTCTTTATTCAAACTGCCCAACACAACATACTCCCAAAATGGTATTTTTCAATTAATGCCACAAGATTAGAAAATTCCCTATGTTAACACGACTTATAATCCATACCAGAGAATTAATTAGGAGATAATTGTTGGAAGGTCCTTACATGTATGATAATTGCAACAATATAGGTTTACTAGCTATTTCACCTAACACTATATGATTGTGCTACTTGCTAGGTGTTCCTGTATTTGTAGTTTTATAATTAAAGAGTTAATTTTAAATGAGTTAAATAATTATTATTTTCAAAATTGCAAAAGTTGTAAGCCTACTACTAGTGTTAGTAGTGAACATAAATGGTCACACTAAGTTCGAATGATTTTTTTTTATCAATTAGCATAATATAATAGTTGGATATAATTAATTAACAATGATTAATTAATTTGTTTATATGTCGATTAAATTATTAAATTAAATATAAAATTAAATTAGATAATTAAATTATTTAAATGTCCACAAATGTATTAACTGGAGTTAGACTCCATCAAGACATAAAACGTGGATAATATAACATCATGAAAAATTAGGCTACGTCGGTTTTGAAACTTGATTTATACTTATAATTAAAAGGTTGTACGAAGGGTTACAACAAGATAATATAACACCGCGTAGAATTAGTTTTAGTTTTACCTTTTCATACTCTCGGCAGTTTAAGAAAAAAGGAAGAATTTCTTCTAATTAGATTGTGTCACAAATGAGATTGTGACATAACTAAAACGAGCGTGAGCTCGTGAAAACGCAGAAAAGGGGAGGGAATTTCAGAGATTTGCTGATAACTTTTCTGATGTTCATGAAGAATGCATGTGTGACTTTTTTATAGCCAACATCATCATGCTTACAACGTGACTGCTTAAACGGCAACGTTTGTTGTGTAACAAAGAGATGTCGTTCTAACTAATCCAAACGGTGCCGTATTGGAAATAAGCGACAAATTAAAGCACGCATCTATAAGTATGAAATATGACACTCTATCAGTTATGGAGTTTAACAGAAAAAATGGAAAAAACAGAAAGAAACAAATGGAAGCTAGTGATCCTATTCTGTAGCTATGACATTAGCCCCTCCTTATCAAGTCTTGACCTCAAGACAACAATTCTGGATATTTGGCTAATATATCTTCGCAAAACTCCCATGTAGCTTCCGCATCTAGAAGATGAGCCCAGCGGACCAAAAGTTGAGTAGCTGGAGATTGTCTTTTCTTAACCAGCCTTCTAGCTAAGATTTTCAAAGGCTTTTGCAGCACTTTCCCTTCATCATCAAACTCCGGAAGATTGTTGGTGACAAGTGAAACAAGGCCAATCTTTTTCTTAAGGAGAGAAACATGAAACACAGGATGAACTTTGGCTGTAGGAGGCAATAATAGTTTATGAGCAGCAACACCAATCTTTTCAATCACTTGAAATGACCCTGCATACTTTAGGCTTAGTTGTCATACCTTACTCTTGTGAGGTTTTTTTTGCCTGTAAGGCTTGAGTTTTAGATACACCTAATCTCAACTACAAATTCTCTAGCTGCTTTTTTTTCTGTCTGCATATAGTTTCATTCTTTCTTGAGCTTTGTGAAGCAACTGTTTGAGTTGATGTTGAATTTGTTGTCTAGCTGTAGGGTTTCAGTCACCCCTCCACTGAACTCTGAATGTAAGGGCCAAAAGTGAGTGAGATTGGTTCAAACCCACAGAGAGCCTTAAATAGAGACATTCCCAAGGCAGTGTAGAAACTAGTGTTATACCAAAATTCAACCGAGATTGGTTCAAAGCCATAGAGAGCCTCAAATGGAGACATTCCCAAGGCAGTGTAGAAACTAGTGTTATACCAGAATTCAACCATGGGTAACCATACAACCTAACTCTCAAGATTGGAACTACACATTCATCTTAGATATGTCTCCAAGCATTGGTTAACTCTTTCAGTTTGCGCATCAGTCTGAGGATGGTAAGTTGTGCTCATGTTTTGTTGAATCGCCATCAGTTTAAACAACTAGAATCTACTAGTGAATATTTTATCTCTATCAGACACAACACCTTGATCGAAGAAGATAGTGACCAATTTTGAAGCTGATATGGGATGAATGAGGTCAATAAAGTGGTGACTGTATTTGGTTAGTCTGTCAATTATCACCAAGATTACATCTTGTCCTGCTGAGGTAGGCAACTGCTCAATGAAATTCATGGATATATATGTGTCCAGCCTTGCTGAGGTGTACCTAGACAACTACTCAATAAAATCCATGGATATATGTGGGTCAACAAACGCTCCTGGATTGCTTATCACATGGGCCTAAGTACTCCACCTGAGTATAGCCAAATACACATTTGGATAATTTGGCAAATAACTTGTTTTTCATCCAGTAACTCGAAGATTTTTCTGAGATGACACAAATGTTCTTCCATACATTTGTTATAAACTAGAAGAACCTTAGGCGCGACCAAATATGCTATTGTTTATTACAGTAGTTCCCGTCTCGTATGGTAACTCGTATGAAGACTTAATAATATAGGGCATGTTTGCTTGGGGTTGGCCCAACCTCTCATCAGTTAGGCCAACCCCTTATAATGTTTGTTTGAGCTGGTTTGGCCAAGCCACCTATCAATAATTACATACAAAATTAATCAATTACAAATCCTAATACTACTTTAATCACTCTCTTTTGAATAGTTGCTTGTATAAATAAAATGAAAATAAAGTGAGTACAAAAAAGAAGTAGCAAAACCCAAAACGTTCTATGAGTAGGCTAATACAATAGCCGAGAAACGCCGCACAGTGCGTATATCTATGTCCAATATCGAAACTACCACAAGCCGGTAGTAGACTAAAAGAGTCTAACAGATCTAAGACGCTAAAAGTGGGGGAGTAACCACTGAATGGAACCAAGCGCCGTGAGTGCGAGGCCAATCACTCATAGAAGGGAGTGTGATCTGTGGTCCAGGAACAGCTTCCGGAACGCAAACGACATGTAGAGCAGGGAATGCTATGCTGGAACAAGCAACACCAGCTGAAGGCGGCAGAGCAATGAGCGCCGTGGAGGTTCCGTCCAGGGGCGATAGAACTGCCGGGCGTGCAACACTAGTGATACGCCTAGGAACCAGAGTTCCAAATGCTGTGAAGCATGTAAGAATCTTCCCAGAGTGGGAAAGACTCTGCTGGCCTCGTTAAAACCCACTACTGAAAAAACCCTGTGGGAAAAATCCAATAGTGGAAAAAAGAGTACCAGCATCGGCCATAAAGACCAATGTCCGTCAAATCCATAATCCGTCAAAACATAATTAATCCAAAGTCGGTGCCTGCACAAAAAGACGGGGGAGGGAGGGGGTAAAAATAAAAGAGCCGAGAATTCCTCCAAAGCATCCACAAGATCTGCAAAAACACTGGGGAGGGGAACATCAGAAGGCTCAATGTACACAATAATACTGAGTATAGAAGTCACGAGAAGAAATATGTGAAACGTGTGGAGGGAGGGGATTCCACCAAGTAAAAGGCGTGCGGAGAGCAGAGAGGGCATCAGCAGCCTGATTGCCTTCTCTGTATATGTGCGAAACCTTAAAAGTGATATCCCCTAAAAAATGCAAGGCTCGAATCCAACGTGCACGAAGGCGCCATGGTACATCAAGAGATCGGGACTGAAACGCTTGTACGACGTACATGGAATCAGACTCAAGCCAAATCTTATGCCAACCACGATCCCTGGCCAGCTCAATCGCGTAGATGGACGCCTGGAGTTCCGCTTCAAAAGCAAAACCACGGCCGAATGAGACAGAGAACCCTCCCAAAGTGAAACCTCTGCAATTCCGAAAAATGCCTCCCCCAAAAGTGAGGCCAGGTGCCCCTTCGGCACTACCATCCGTGTTAACCTTGATCCACGCAGGGGAGGGGGGAATCCAAGTGACAGACTTCACCAGAAGAGGTTTAGACGGAACACCACGCACACCTAGCCGAGTCAAAATGCTGAGCTCCCGAACCGAGTTGTGCATGTGTCCCGAGATCAGGGAGGCAGATTCCCTAATGCAAGAAAGAATAACTAGGGCTGTGCGTTCGGCTAAACCGAACCGAACCGAACCGAAATTTCGGTTAACCGAAATTTCGGTTCGTCATTTTAGGGAACCGAAAACCGAACCGAACTAAAACGGTTCGGTTCGGTTAAAACCGAAATTTTTCGGTTTTTTCGGTTTCGGTTTCGGTTAACCATTATTTTTTCCGGCAGTTTACAAAAATAAAAGTAGTCATCCAAATAGCAAATACAACAATTCCAAAATAGCAAATACTAATAATTCAAGTTCAAAAAAGCAAAAGCAATCCAAATTTCAACAAAGTGATCATAGAAATAATTCAAGTTCAAATCAAGTAGTCATCTTTAGCTTCAATCTTGATCTCCTAAACTTCATTCTTCAATCCTTCACATCAACAGATCAACTACAAAAATAAAAGAAAAAAAAACTAAGGTGGTGGATGAGAGATGATATATAAAATATGTGAAAAATGAACAAATTATATTTACCATAATTCTCTCAACTTGGGAAGACTCACAAACCAATAACGCTAGATTCATTACCAATACTTTCGAGCAAATCTGCAATATAAAAATAACATTCTTATCACAATTGTTATCAATATAAAAATATGTTTAAGGATATATGTTGAGCTCAATTATACCTTTTTCAATTTTTTGTATGAATTCATATTCCTCTTCCTCGGACTTGGTCGGATTGCGACGTAGCCAATCTTGGCAACAAATGAGAGCTTGTGCCATTTTTGGAGTCAACGAGGCTCTAAAATCATCAATCACACGGCCTCCTGTACTAAATGCCGACTCCGAAGCGACAGTGGATATAGGCATAGCCAATACATCACGAGCCAATCTCGATAAAATAGGAAACCTAGGGCTATGGACTTTCCACCATTCAAGGATATTAAAATCAGGAGAATCTTTCTCACTTCGCTCATGGAGATATGTATCTAACTCCGATTCATCAACACCTCCAATTTCTGACATCAATTGTTGATATCTCTTTCGATTAGCCCTCAAAGCCCTTCTTTCACTATCCGTATCACTAGATGAAGATCGATTTGTGAGTGAACTGCCACTATCCACACTTGTAGGAGATGATTGTTGTATCGATGTACTTCCACTAACACCAGAAGGCGGGGATGAATATAGTTTCTTGTATTCTTCAAAAAGATCGTAGAGAGCATTTTTTGTCAGCTGTCCCATCGACTCCCCACGTTCAAACCCATACATATTCCTAAAAACGAATTGCAAGTAACTGAATTTTTTACGGGGGTCAAGCACAACAGCCACATACAACAACATGTTCATCTTTTCCACGTCACCCCAATATTTATCAAACTTCGCTTTCATTCGTTTGGCCATATCTACCAAAGTACCATCTCCACTCCCCAACCATTCTTTCAATAGATCATCAACATCACTTAATTCATCAAGAAAGGTGTTAGACGTCACAAACAAAGAACCAGAAACACGAAGGGTAAGTTCATAGAAGTATTGCAACACCTTTACAAACCGATCAACTACCATCCAGTCAGCCTTTGTAGGTAATCCTACAACTGCATGGGCACCCCGACCACAGAATTCCGAATGAAAATCAGCATCGGACACCTCATACCTCTCAAACACACCTTGGAAAATCAAAGCAGTTTCAAGCATTGTGTAGACCGAGTTCCATCTTGTAGGAACATCCAAACACAATGATTTCTTACTCTCCACATTCTCCTCAACAGCGTAGTCATTAAACTTTTTCAACCTAGCCGGTGATTGCCTTACATACCGAACCACTGTTTGGACACGCTCAATTGACTCATTCAACTCCTTCAACCCATCTTTTACTATAAGATTTATTATGTGTGCTACACAACGCATATGCAGAAACTTCCCACCCAACAATGCAGTCCCCCAATTCACAAATCTCCTTCTCAAATATGCAATAGTTGTGTCATTAGAAGAAGCATTGTCAACGGCAATAACAAAAACCTTATCTATTCCCCAGTCTAGCAAACACTTCTCAAGTAAAAGACCTACCTCATCACCTTTATGACTAGGACATGGAATGAAATTAAGAATAACCTTGTGCAATTTCCAATTAGCATCTATATAGTGACCAGTCAAGCACATGTAAGTTATTCTTTGATTAGAAGTCCATGTATCAGTAGTCAATGAAAGCCTTTGTCCAGATGTCCTAAAATAAGTCTTCAAATTTTGTTTTTCCTCGTAGAATAACTTGTAACAATCTCTTGTTACTGTTGTTCTGGAAGGAAGAACAAAATTTGGAAGTGCAGCTTTCATAAACAATTTAAACCCTTCCTTCTCCACAAAAATAAAAGGCAATTCATCAATTATAATCATGCGAATCAATGCCTTCCTAACAACATCATGATCAAATTTCACACAAGAAGATGCATCCCTTACTTCCTCACTACTATGACAATAGCTTGTTGTTCTATTATTATTCGCCGCAGCAGCCACGTTATCAGGGTTTGCCTTACATACCTTCACATGATTATTCATGTTAGTAGTACCATTCTTTGAAGTATGAGCAGCGTAGGAAGTATCACAATAATTGCATTTGGCCCTTCTCTTCCCATTTTTATCAGAAAATGGAGTGAAGTGTTGCCAAGCCTTGGATCTACCCTTTGCAGTTGTCGTCCCATCTTTCGACGTTCCACTTCCACTTTGCTCGCCAAATTCATTGGAGGCTGCATTTTGATTTAGTTCATCCATTTCCTCTTCAAGAGTATAATCATCAGCCTCCATGTCCTCATTAATATTTGCATCATGAGCAGGAGGAGCAAGTGAATCGATAGAAGTCCGTGAGCACTTTTTGGAACTTCTACGCCTTCCGACATCTTAAATGTTTTAAAAAGACAAAATAAAAAAAAATAAATTAGAAGAGGAAATCAGATTAACAAATCAGATTTAGAAAGCAAACAATTTAGAAATCTAACTAAAATGATTTTACTGAGATCACTCTCTGTCTTCACTTCCAGTTTTGCCTGCCTTCACGTCTCGGCCGAGATCACTCTCTGTCTCGGCCGAGATGACTCTCCAGGGCAAACTTCCATTTTGCCTGTCTTCATGTCTCGGCCGAGATCATTCTCTGTCTCGGCCGAGATGACTCTCCAGGGCAAACTTCCAGTTTTGCCTGCCTTCACGTCTCGGCCGAGATCATTCTCTGTCTCGGCCGAGATGACTCTCCAGACCGTCTCGGCCGAGATCCTTCCCTGTCTCGGCCGAGATTACTTTCCAGCGAGAAACACCCCTGTTCCCCTATTTTTGGCTCCACAACTCAACAATCAAAATACTCTCCATTAACATCAAAATACTCAAATACACTCTCCAAATCTAGTTTCACTAACCTCTAAATTCAAAAATTGAATGCAAGAAGAAGATTACTTACTAGATGGGGGAGGTTTTCTCTTCTTAGTATCTCTTGGGGGAGGCATAAGATGGGACGATTGAGTTACTGGGCTGCTGGACAGCGAAGAGCTCGGCCCGATGTGAGGCGGCGGCGTTGGGTAGGGCTGCGGCGGTGGGTGGGGCTGCGGCGGTGGGTGGAACTCACGTTCCCCTATTTCTTCAATTTCTTCACTAGACATTGTTAGGGTTCTTGAAGAGCAATGGTGAAAAATTGAAACAGTAAAAACCTAGTAAAAGAATAGTAAAAAAGCTGAAAAATTAAGTCTCAATTAAAAAAAAAACTAAAAGAAAATTCTGAAAATAATATCGGTTTTCGGATCGGGTCGGTTAACCGCTGACCTAAACCGAAACCGAACCGAAAATCGAAACTTAATAAATTATATAACCGAAAACCGAACCGAATTTTCGGATCGATTTTCGGTCCCAACCGAATTTTCGGTTTCGGTTCGGTTCGGTCGGTTAACCGATCCGTGCACACCCCTAAGAATAACTGAGACAGCCTGTGTGGAATTAGCCTCCTTATTATAAAAAATGGACCTGTTCCTGGTAGCCCAAATAGCCCAAATAGCAGTAACAAAAGCAACTCTCCAAAGCGCTGTGACTTGGGAGCTGAACTGCACCTGCATAGCTTGTAAAAGCAATCTGTGGAAACCTTCATGAAAAACAAGAGATATATCGAAAGCCCAACAGAGTTTAGAGAAAATGGCAAGAGAGAAAGAACAACTAGAAAAAATATGATCAGCAGACTCCCCTGATGTATGGCAAAGAGCGCATATGGAAGGACCCTGAATGCGGTGTGACTGAATAATCTCCCAAGAAAGAAGTCTATGATGTATCGCACGCCAAACCGTATAAGATCGACAGGGAGGGATAAAGGAAGCCCAGATCCATTTCCCCCAAGAAGTGGCCAGAAAGGAGGTACGGAAGTAATGGTAAGCCAGAGTGGACGTCACAGTGCCCGTCGGAGAGCGAGTCCAAACTCTATGATCCGGGATAGAGGGAGAGATGGCCGTAGCAACTATGTCCTTTGCAATAAAAGGGAAATTCTGAACAAAAAGCCCGTCCAACTGCCAGACCCCATCAATGTGATAATCCGAAATCAAATGCTGAAAATGTAAACGTGCCTCAATAGGCATGCCAATCCTGCCAGCAATGGAGTAACCGAGCCAATTATCAAGCCAAAATCTAACCGAAGTGTTCGGTCCAACAATCCACTGAGATTCCGAGAGAAGCTGTCTGATTTAAGGTCTAGTGGAACCAAAAAGTGAGGAGCGAATGTAGGAGGTCTTAAGATCACCAGAGGCAGAGAACCAACGAGAACGAAGAAGATCCATGCTAGTGTCAGTAGAAGTCAAGAAATCCCAGGCAAATTTGAGCAGAAAAGCCGCATTAGCCTTGCGAATCGAACGAAGACCCAGACCTCCTTCAGCTTTCGGCGCACAAACACGTTTCCATGAGATGTTAAATTTACCGCTATGGGCCGTGTTGCCCGTCCAGATAAAATTGCGCATGGCCTTCTCAACGTCAGCAAGGAGGGACAAAGGCCAACGGTACACCATCATCGAGTGAACGAAGGAACTAGTGATCACAGAATTCACAAGGCAAGCCCGACCCACCATCGAGAGTGAAGAGCCCACCCAGTTGGAAAACTTTGCGCAAATAGAATCCGCCAAGGGCTGAAAGTAAGCAAGCCTTGGTGCTCCAACAAAGATAGGAACCCCAAGGTATTGCATTGGCAAAGAGCCTTCAATCATCTTCGAGACACGGAGAATCCGCCGCTTGATGGTAGTGGCTGCCTTCGCTCCAAAGAAAACTCTTGACTTATCTGTGCTAACGAATTGGCCCGAGAGCCTACCATAAAGCTTAAGAATTTGACGCAGCTTCCTCACATTAGACAAGTCCGCATTGCAGAAGATGAGGATGTCATCTGCATAGAATAAAAAGGGAGGACAAGGAACCCCCATCATAGCCATAGCCGGGCGGATAGACTGCTTAATATGGCAATCAACAATGAGCCTACCCAAAAACTCTTCAGCAAGACAAAATAAGCGGATCCCCCTGCCTAACACCACGTGAACATGCAAAGTATCCAACAGGAGAACCATTAAGTAGAATGGAAAGCCTGGCAGAGAGTAGAATAGAAGAGACACGATCCACAAACCAATCCGAAAAGCCTAAACATCGCAGAAAATGCAGAAGAAAGTCCCAACAAACAGTATCAAAAGCTTTACGGATATCAATTTTGAAGGCCACATTGCCACCCTCATTTTGCCTGTCCATACAATTAAAACACTCAGAAGCATAGGCAATACAGTGATGGATGCGCCTACCAGGTACAAAGCCAAACTGATAAGGAGAAATGTGGGAGCCCACGAAGCTGCCCAATCTGGAAGAAAGAATCTTAGTAAGGACCTTAAACAGAAAATTGCTAAGAACAATAGGTCGAAAGTCCTCAACTCGGTTGGCCCCCTTCTTCTTGGGAATGAGGACCACAAAGCTTGAATTCAGACCAGTGGGGATGAAACCATGACGAAAAAAGTAACGGACTGCAGCTACCACATCGGTACGAATAATATCCCAATAGACCTGAAAAAAGCAACCAGAAAAACCATCCGGGCCTGGAGAACTGTCTGCCGAAAGAGAGAAAACCGCCAAATGAATTTCCTCAGGGGTGGGGTCTGCCATAAGAAGGGAATTCTCTTCATCTGAGATGGAGGGACTAACGATGTCTCCCACTGCAGAAAGATCAATGGGTGACGAAACAGTCGGCTCCGTGAAGAGATGGATGAAGAACTGAACAATGTGATCTGCTAGAATAGTCCGGTCTTCAACCAACACACCATCAATCTGGAGAGCCGAAAGGTGCTGCCTCACCTTAGAGACAGCATGCAATCTGTGGAAAAAAGAGGAATTGCGATCTCCATCCTTAAGCCAGCTGAGACGATTCTTCTGACTAATAAAGTCCTGTTGCTGGGCAAGAGTGCGATTAATGATGACCTGCAAGTCCACCTCCTTCTCAAAGAGGGCATCAGAGTAACCCTGTTCATAGATCATCTCCTGAAGGTCGGCGAGATCCGCATAGTGCTCCGCCAAGGTGGTGTAAATATTCCGGAAAATGTTGACGTTCCAAACTTTGATCTCATCCTTTAATCTCTTCAATTTACGAACAACCCGAGAGAGGGGATCCGTATGGGCTAAGGGGCCAGCCCATGAATCATTGACCAAAGAACGAAAATCAAGGTGGTCCGTCCACATCTTTTGAAACCGGAAAGGCCGAGGATAAGAAGGAGCAGACTCCGTGCAAGTGATTAAGAGAGGATGATGATCAGAGTTATTCCGGGGGAGTATCAACGCTTGAATAGAATTCCACTGAGCCACAAAATCACTGTTAACAAAACCCCGGTCCAACTTAGAAGCTTTCAAAGAGCCGATAGTTCGACGAGAGCACCAGGTGTACGTGCATCCCTCATTCTCAATTTCCAGCAGCTCAGCATCATCAATAGCCTGCCGAAACTCAGAACAAGCAATAGGGGGAGGGGAAGCCATACTCATGCGCTCATGCGCACCAAATACGACATTAAAATCACCAATAATACAACAAGGCAAAGAGGCAACATTAATGAGATCAGACCATAAACATCGACGATCAATGTACCCATTACACGCATGAACAAAGGCAAGGTGCACGGGAACATCCCGAATAACAGAATAAACCAAAAGCAACTGATTCGAGAAATAGATAACAGTAGAGGAGTCCACAAAATCAGTACGACAAAGAATCCAGATATTAGGGAGTAAAGGGGGGCGAGAGTTTTCACCGAGGAAATGGAGGTGAAGAGACCTCCAGAAAGTAGGAGGGATAGAAGAAGAGCGTACCTTAGGCTCAACAATGGCGAGCCAGTCAGGGGAGTGTAGTCGACAGAAGTCCCGGAGAGAGTTCCTAGACTGATCATTCCCCATGCCACAGATGTTCCATATCATCAGCTTCATGTCCAACCTGAGAAAGCGCCGTGCTCAGGCGGCGGATCATCTAATTCAACTTCATTAGCCCAACTCCCCGAAGCGGCACGATGCATGTCTCGGAGAGCATCCGAGTTCGGATCATCCGAAATGTGGAAAGGCGATTTGGCAACCGAGGTCATGTCCGCAATAATTGCTCCCCGTCGGGGTGGTATGGTGGTAGATGTAGAGCGCGAGGAAGCACACCACCGACGAAGAGCTTCCACATGAATGGGGGGAGCTGTCGAGAGTGGTAGGATGCTGGGGTCCAAGAGTGAATCCGAATGAAGAACCAAATCCATGGGAAAATTCTCCCTACGCTCCGAAGAACCCAAAGATGTTGCATGTGAAGTCACCGAGCTCGAAAGTGTGGGGCCCAAATCCGAGGGCTGCGGTGGGCTCGAAGGAGATATATGGGAGCCCGAAACCTGTTCCGGTAGTGGAACCTTCTCCAACGGTGCAACAACTAGAGAAGATGATCTCGATGTAGTGAGTGGCCCGAATGTGTGGGCTGTGAGTCCTGAATCGGACTTGGGGCTGTTTGGACAGCGTGCGAGGGTCCCAAATCGTCACCCGACGAGTCTAAGTCGCTGAGAATGGAGAATTTGTTAGATGTGAATGGGACATGGGTTTGCTGAGGCGAGGTGGGGCTGGACGGCATCCCCGAGCTGGTAGTCGACGAGGAAACACCTCTCGGATCAGGAGAGCTGGTGGTCGGAAGTGTAGACGAGTCGACTGGCATGACGATAGGACCGGAGCTGACCTGAGTCGGTTTGGGCCGATAAATCCGAGTCGGTGGAGCCGGATGACCTCGGGAGCGTCCTCTAGAGATCGACCTCAGGCGGGACTGCGATCTTAGCCTTGTGGTCGGGACTCTAATGGCAGGAGGGACGACTTCTCGAGCGTCTCGAGCAGCAGCTTGTTTTCTACAGGAGCTTTGGTTGTGGCCAATAAAACCACAAGCAGGGCAATAATCTGAAACATTTTCATACCCTATGGAGGCCTTCGTGCCCTCCCCTTCCACCACGATGGATACCGGAAGTCAGACCATTTTTTTAAAATCAATTTCTACAAGGACGCGAACAAAGTGTCCTACAGAGCCCGCAATCGCTCGATCATCTATTTGTAAAGGATTGCCAACACTCTTGGCGATGCCCCAAATAGTGTCCTTGTCAAGATACTCTATACCCAGATCGAAAATTCTGATCCAAACCTGTGCCACCGAGGTATTGAGCTTGTGTGGGTTGAAGTTCGGCGCCCAAGGAGATAACCGAAGTGTACCCAGTTTGAGGGACCAAACGGATTGTGCGAAGGCCTTGGCCTTGTCCTCATCATCATGGAACTGAAAGTTGTAACATCCTTTGCCCAAAGGGATAATTTTCCAGTCGTGAGAAGTTTTCCAAAGATCAATCAATTTCTCTTTCAAAATAGCTGGGGATCGGGGCTTGTCATTTTTGACATGGAAAATCTTGCCAATAATGGTCTTCGAGAAAAACTGCACCCTTTCACGATACCGTTTCTCATCAACTCGCATGACTAACGTATCCCCACGCCGGAAAGGTTCATATAGCTTTGTTTCCGGGGAGGAAGGAGGATGTGCCTCATGGGAGACACTAGTGGCGTCCGTAGGGCGAGACGGACATTGATACGACCCGAACCGAAGGGGCGGGGGGAGCTGTGGGGCAGCCGACGAACTAAGACCTGCAGGGTTAGTGATGACTGCCGGACTAGGATGACCTGCATGGTTGTTAGTGATAAACAAGGAGGTAGAAGAATTCCCCAGGGGGATAATAGAGGCATCAGTAGGGGATGATTGAGCGTTGTCCCGTACAGTAGTCTCATGCAACCCATCAGAAATAGGCGTATAGATATACGAAGGGGGAGCAGACGAGAGGTGATGAGAGTAAGAATTAAGGGGATTAGTGGGGATGCTCTCATAATGGGGGGAAGGCACGTGGGGGTTAGTATCATGCACAAGAGCAGGCATGGACACGTAATTAGACAGAGAATCAGCAACATCATGTGAGAGCTTATCCACTTTCGTGCTAGTCCATGCAAATGAATCACTCATAGTAACAGGAGATTGACTAACGTGATGTGTCAAATTATTAGTATCATAAATATTGTTATCATGCATATGTGGCGAGGACACATAATGAGACAAGGGGACAACAGCCTCATGTGAGAGAATATGCATCCTAGAGTTAGTGGCGTGAGAGCCACTCATATAAATAGGAGATTGGCAAACATTATGCATCAAATAATTGCTGGCAACTTGAGGTGGGTCCACTAAATCATGCCCCAAAGTCAAAGTGTGCAATTTATCATTCCCATAAGACAAAATATGCTTCGCAGACATGGAATTAGAATTAAAATCAGAAAAATGCATGCATGAACTAGAAGTAGAAGCAGGAACAGCAACAGGCATATTGGCATGTAAAGTAATAGCCGAAAGAGGTAAGGCAACGTTAGACAAAGAGTGAGGCAAGTCATGTGAAGCCCTAGTCGGCTGAGATGCATTAAATGCTGTAATAGGCATGCATGAGCATGGGACAGATGAGAGAGAGGGGGCATTTAATGCATGCATGGAAGAGGAAAAAACATGTGAGAGGGGCGAAGGATGCATGGATTTGTTTGATGCCAAAAGAGGAAGATGACTAGTCATGCATGGAGGGATGTGTGGGACCTGAATATGGGACTCTCCCATGGTAGCCACCGGTGGCGTTGATGCGGCAGAAGTCCGCCGGAGTGGTGATGTTGCCGGTGCCGTTTGGACGGCGGAGGTGCTCACGGCGGTGGGGAGGGTCCGGTTCAGCAGCCAAGGATATTGCCGGCATAAATCCATAAATTCCAGGGGGGTTGGATATGGGGCGTCCACCGGAAAGTCCGACGAGGATGGCGGCGCTGGTGCAGAGGGTGCCGGAGGCGCCATAAACGGAGCTGTAGTTGTGAGGGTGGCATCAGCATGAAGAGGAGACGGCAAGTCCTCACGGCGGTGGGTCGAAAAGGGGAACCCTTTAGCTTTGAGAAATGGCAGCAGCCATGGAAGGTCGGAGCAAAGCTGAAGGAGCCATACAATCTCTTGAACCGACATGGGCGGTGGAGGTGAGACGTCGGTGGAAAGCTTAGTCAACCAAGGAAATATGGCACATAAAGATTCGAAGTGGGGGGAGTGGTGGTCATCCATGGCTGACATTAAGCAAGGAGAGAGAGAGATGAGGCAGACGAAGGAAGAATGAAAGTGGTGCAAACCGGCGAGGGGGTGGAGGAGAGAGAAGAGAGCATCTCTCTCTATATTTCTCTCTCTGAAGCTTTAACCACCAGACCAAGTAAACAACATACACTTTTTAAAATTTCACCAACCTTAGATTCGAACCTGAGACCTCTTGAATGAAACTCCAAGCTTTAACCACTCTACTTTAATCACTCTCTCAATCATTAAGAACTACCTCTTACACATATCACATCACATTTTACAATTAATAATTAAATTCGACACTCCAATCACAACCCCAACCACCCAATCAAACATCACTCTCTAACACCCCCAGCCACTAACTCCATCCACTTCTCCCAGCCCAGCCACCCCAGCCCCAACCAAACATAGCCATAGTCTTCATACGAGGAGTGACATTAATCTTTTTTGAATATACTGTTGTTTATTATAGTAGTTCCCTTCTCGTATAAAGACCTAATAATATAGTCTCTATACGAGGAGTGACATTAATTTTTTTTATGTTCATAATTTTATATTATTATTGTTGTTGTTGTTATTACTTTGGTGTAATATGAAAACTTGTTAAAAGAACAAAATATATTTATCATGCTCACATATAATTTGAACATCTATATTAGAAGAATTATATGTCTAGATTAATTACTTTAAAATTTATCGATAAAATAATAATTTTTTTTTCTTTTCAATAAAATTATGATATTTACATCAATTGTTTAAATAAATGTACTATAAAATGTAAACTTTAACGAAATGCAAAGTTTACTGAACTAAAATGAAGTCAGAACAAATACTAATATATTTAAAATAATACTTCAATTAATCAATTGTTTGCACTAAAAAAAATAAAATTATCATAAATATCAAACTATTCAGAATTTTATTTCAAAATAATGAAAATAACATTAAAGAACTCTTACATATATAGTTAAAATATATTGTTAAAAAACTATCTAAATCTCTTACAATATAAAATTAATTTCATATAAAAACATTAAATATTAAAAAACATATGATCCAAAAGAAAAAGGAATCGTCAATGTAGGATATCGAAATCACTTATTGTTAATGCAAATTACACATCAAAATAGCAAACCTTAAAGTTAGATATTGCTAAGTTACTTAATTGTGCTTATAACTATAGTTATTAATATATAATATAAGTGTAGTTCAGTCACTATATTAAATTATAAGAAACAACTCGTTCTTTTATAGTCAAGAAGATAAGTATGTAATCCAAAAATATCAAGACAAAGTCTCTCAAATGCTTATAAAAAATTTGATTCATTGTTGGTGCATTTGTGAAACCAAATGACATCACTCTAAATTTGTACAAACTAGTGGCAGCGACAAAAGCTCTCTTCTCGACATCTGCAAGGGCTACTCTTATTTAATGATATCCATCTCTGAGATCTATTTTCGAAAACACTTGAGCTCCACTCAGTTCATCTAGCAAATCCTCTATCAGTGGGTTAGGATAACTGTCATTGATTCTAATTGAATTCAGTTTCTGTAGTCCACACAGAACCTTCAACTACCATCCTTCTTCATGACCAACGGAACTGATGAGGAGTGTGGACTATTACTGGGCTTGATGACACCAGTTTGAAGCATTTCCTTAACCAACTTCTCAATCTCTTGCCTTTGCAGTAGGGGATATCTGCAAGGGTGTTGTTTCACAGGTCTCATACCTAGTTTGATAAGAATTTGATGATCCATCATCATTTCTGGGGGCAATTCTATAGAGTATCAAATATATGCTTAAATTCACACAACGGAGGCAACACCTTAGGAACACTGTTGCTGGTTCTTGCTACTTTTTCAACAGTGATTAGATAAAGACAGGCTAGGAATTCTCCTTAATTCTTTCTAACTAACCTCTTTACCCCCTGCAATTATCATACTCAGTTTTATTTCAGATTGAACACCTGGAAAGATCACCACCTTACCCCTGATACTGGAATGATTGTATGTGCCTTAAAATCAAAGGTTACTGGCCCCAACAAGTCAACCCCACTACCATATCACACCCACTTAATCTAAATAACCTCACAGGAGTAATGAGTTTACACTCCCCCAATTCCCACTCAAACTGGGGACACTTGGAATTACACTCAATTTTGTTTCATCAGCAGCTGTAACCAACAAAAGGGCTTGTATATTCAATCACACCATCCCAGCTTCTCAGCAGTGTGTGGGTCCAGGAAGCTATAAGCGCTTCATGTATCGAGTAAGATAGTTATTTTTCTATTACCAACTTTCCCCAACAACTAAAGAGTGTCAGAGTGCATCTGTCCTGCCACAACATTTAGAGATACCTTTGGTTCCTTATCCTCATCAATAAGTTCTTCCAACACCAACTGCTCCATCACAATTTTATCATCAGGATCTGACATTATTAGGAACAACCTCTTACACCTATGCCCCACATGAAAGGTCTCATCATAATTGAAGCACAAGTTCTTCTTCCTCCTACCCTCCATCTCCGCAACAGTTAGCTTCTTCATAGGAGGATATCTATCAGAAGGTACCATAGAGGACTTGGTTTTATTGCTGTTACAATCAGGTTTCCAGCTAGATCCATTAAAAGTGCTCACTGGTTTAGTGGCAACTTTTTGCCCTTTGGTTAGAAGATGCACAATGTGTTCCCGCTTGAATGCCAGCTGAGTAGCTGACAGCAAGGTACTGAGATTCAACACTTCAACCAGCTTGATAATATCCTACCTCAAGCCCCCAATAAAATTCTCAATGAAGTACTCTTCATTCAAATGTCGGTTCTTCTCTATCATAAGTGTTATGATTTCCTCAAATTCAGTAATGTAGTTTTGAACACCACCCTGTTTGAGCTTATTGAATTGGGCAATTAGGCTCCCACCAGTAGGATTCGTGAAGCGATTCATCAACAGCTTAGTAAAAGCTTCCCAAGACATGTTTTCTCTTCCATCAATATAATCTAGAAACCATGGATTAGTCAAACCCTCAAAATTCATCGCAACAAGGCCTATTTTCTCAAAATCAGACATGTGATTATACACAAAATATCTATGACACTTCCTAAGCCACAGTCGTAGAATATCACCATTGAATCTAGGGAATTCTAATTTTGGCATTTCTATTAGCGGGAACTGGAGATAAGACACCAACATCGGTCCTATCCTTATTTTGACCCAAACCACTACCAGATCCGAACACTAGATTAGGAACAGAGGTATTAAGTGGCTCCTTACCTTTGTCCGCAACATTCTTCATGGATTCCATGATCTGATTCATCAACATCTCCCTAATTCCTTCGATCTTAGCCTCCAGATGGGCTTCAGTTTGAGATTGGCCTTGTATGACAGTAGTCTGGCCGTGAATAAGCTCATTCACATGTTGGTCCAAAAGGTCCAACCATTGACCATGGTTTTTGGTTGCGCATAGAAGAGGAACGTGGCTCTGAGTACCACTTATCACAAATGAGATTGTGACGTTGCTGAAACGAGCGTGAGCTCTTGAAAAAAACACTGAAAGAGGGACGGAAATTCAGAGATTTGCTGATAACTTTTCTGATATTCATGAAGAATGCATGTGCGACTGTTTTATAGCCAGCCTCATCATGCTGACAACGTGACTGCTTAAACGACAGCGTTCTTGTGTAACAAACGGCGTCGTTCTAACTAATCCAAACGGCGCGCGACCATAAGTATGAAATGCGACACTCTATTAGCTATGGAATTTAAAAAAGGGATAAATGGAAAGATACAAATGGAAGCTGGTGATCCTCTTCTGCAGCTGTGACAGATAATTTGATTATTTAATTAACTTTAATAGTGTAAAAGAATGAATTATTAGGGATGGGTATAAACAAGTTAGTTAATCAGATTAATTAATTTAAGTCCAACATTAAAATTAGTAATCTTTATTGTGAAAGCTCATAATTAAGAAGATGAAATTTAAATAAAAAAAATATATATATTATATACACATAGAGTTTGGCTTCATCAAACTCTTGTAAGTAAATAAGGACGTGGAGCATTTTTGGGAAAATGGTCATCACCATTTCATTTTGAATGTTGCCGAAATATGTGATGGTACAGAGATTATTTGACTACATCAAAAGTTGTTGGAGAAACAAAAGGATCAAAATCCTTTTGAATTAATCTAGAAATATATAATATATATATAAATAAAATAAAAGATGAGTGAATGAAAGAAACAGACGTATGAAATATACACACAAATATGAACTCCTTCTCGGCAAGAAGAAATTAAGAAGAATTCTTCCCTTTTTGCATCTCCTTTCTATACTATTATTATCTAATTGCCTATAAATAGAATCAACATTACTAGTCAAATGTTAGTTCAGTGTCGCTGATTCAATGGTGGATTAGGAGGGATTACAATTTGAGTCCTTGTGAGTTCCCATGTTAGACAAGAAATTGATTCATGTTATCCTGTACATCAAATAAAGAAGATTTACAAAGATATAATTCACACACTAATTTGATATGTTTGTCAACGTTGCTTTCAATACTAGTTCTCTTAATGGTTTTGAGCACATTGACTTAATATATTTGTGATATATTGTATTTAAATAACGTTTTAACTTCCGTTGTAGTCTGCACCCACCTGAATATGCTATAACGAACCTAGATTGTAACATACTGACATGTGGGTGTAGCGGGATTTAAAAATATATATTATACCCGGATGCTCGAAACGATTTAGAACTAGTACTGAAAAGAATGCATAAAACAATACCAAATTCAGTGCGTGAATTATACCTCATTAAATCTCCTTCGTTTGATTTAGATGATAGAAGGAATCATTTCATTGTCTGAACCAAAACTCGCAAGGACTACAAATGCAATCCTTCTAATTAATCCACCGTTAAATTAACAACACCGAACCAACACTTCGCTGGTAGTGTTGATTCGTTTATATCAATTAAATAATAAAATTGTAGACAGGAGATGAATGGGAAGAACTTTTCTTCCTATCTTCTTGCCGAGGAGTTAATATTTGTGTGTAAATTTCTTATTCAATACTCATCTTTTATATTAGGGTTAATATCATTTTGCATCCTGAATTTCGGGCGTTCTTTCCGTTTTTAATCTAAACTATATTTTGTATCAGATAACAACCTATAGTTCACTCCGGTGAAGAATTCCGGCGAGAAAAATATAAAAATATATAAAAAATATTTAAAAATCATAAAGTTCTGTAAAAACCAGAAAAAATATTTTTAAATTCTAAAGTTCATTTAAAATATGATAAAATTAACTGAAATTTTCAAAAGTAATTTTCATAAAATTGAATTTTTTATAAAAAAAATCAAATTCTTTAAAAGGACTTTAAAATTTAAATTTTTTAATTTAAAAAATTACTTATTTTAAAAAATTATATTTTCTTAAAAAAATTATTTTCTGTATTTTAAATAGTTTTTATAATTTTCATAAATAAACTCTTTTAAGAAAATCGACCTTTTTTAAAAAAATACTTCCAATATTTCATAGATATTTTTACGTATCTTGAATGAATTATTTTAGATTTCAAATAACTTTCAGATTTAATAAAAATTATGCGATATTTTTTGTAAAAAAAAACGTAAATAATTTTACGACAATCCGGTTAATTTGAGATTTTCTGAAAAATGTTTAAAAAATTTGGAAGTTGGAAAAAAAATTTAAATATATACCATTTTGAGAAATCCTTAAATAATTTGAATTTTTTTAATTTATATATTTTTGTATTTTGTTTAAATAATTTAAGAATTTATCATAATTATTACTTTCAATTTATTTGATTTTTGAAAAATATCCGATCATCTCCGAAAATTAGATTTTTTAAAATTTATTTATAAATAAGTAACTTTTTAAATTCATAAAATTTAAAAATTTAAAATCCTTTTAAAGAATTTAAAGATTTTATAAAAAAAATCAATTTTATGAAAATTATTTAAAAAAAACAAACAATATTTTCAGTTAATTTATGATTTCTTTTAATGAACTTTAGAATTTAAAATTATTTTTTCTGATTTTTACATAATTTTATGAAATTTTTAAATATTTTTTATATTTTTTTATATTTTTCTCGCCGGAATTCTTCGCCAGAGTGAACTATAGGTTGCTATCTGATGCAAAACATAGTTTAGGTTAAAATAAAAAAAAATACGCTCAAAGTTCAGGGTGCAAAATGATATTAACCCTTTATATTATTTATATAATATACCCAATCGCTAATAATTTTAACAATTTTAACCAATTGCTTAGATTAGTTAATCCGATTAACTTGTTTAAACCTAATCACTAACAATTTTAACCAAGTTAATTGATTAATTCTTTTAGACTATAGTAGTTAATTAAATAATCTAATAATCTAATTGAACTTAATTAAGCAACAGTTGAATTGAAATATAAATCTTATTAATTAATCACTACTAATTATCATATCCAACTATTGGATTATACCAATAGATAAATGTTGTCATTCAAACTTAGGCGCAATCTTTTAGTTTCACTACTAACATTAATAATAGGCTTAAGATTTTTTGCAATTTTGCAAATAACAATTATTTGATTATCTAGAATTAACTCTTTAATTCTAAAACCTACAAATCACTAGCAAGTAGCGTGATCACCTAATGTTTGGTGAAATAGTGAGTAAATCTATATTATTGCGATTATCATACATGTAAGATCCTTCCAACAATTAATCTCCCAATTGATTCTAGGACATGGATTATAAGTCGAAAATCCCATTAAATCAGTAGTTGTGTTATTTTATTCAAGTTGCAGTGATCCTTGATGAACCATATGGATCCTGGCTTGGCCAAGGTCTTCGAATCAAGACACGAAAAATATAGGATATTCTCTTGTCAATGACAAGTGGCGGATTGTATGCTGGTTGACAAATCTATATGTACGTTTTATTTAATACTTAATAAATCCCCTTGTGATTGTCAAATAATCAAAACATATATCTAAATATTACATAATGTACATAAGACTACTGTCATGTCTCAAGTCTAAGGACCAATAATGTACCAGCTCAATTAGCAAATTCTTATTTCGACATGATATCTCCAGTTAAGAATTTTCCACGAATCAAGTCCAATGAACTTAGTCAATGACAAACATATGTATAAACGAACTCGTGTCACCACACTAATACTAATGAAATATAATATTCTCGTCTTTTGAGTCTTCATCGTATGCACAAGTCTTACTAGCTGCTCAATATCCTATCGTAAATAGCTTCGACTCGACAATAATTTATGACCAAAGCTTCAAGAATATATATCATGAGGCCAAAACTCAAATTTAGTCCCGTAAATATATATATATATATATATATGTATATATATATATATATATTATTTTTTTAGTCCCATAAGTATCTGTTTTTTCAATTTAGTCATGCAAGTGCTAAAATTGTCCAATTTAAGGATAATTTTCGCCCAAAAACACCAAACCGGTCGGAAATAGTCACGTGACCCAAATTTGATAGAGAAACAAGTCCAACTTAACTAATTTTTGTCACGTCACTATGAGTCCCCGAATTTTACTAATTATTAGGGTCACATGGCTTGCACGTGACTATTTCCAGCTAAATTGGTATTTTGGGGCGAAAATTATCCTTAAATTGGACAATTAAAGCACACATATTTATGAGACTAAATTGAAAAAACATATATTTATGGGACTAAAATCGAAAAAGCAAATACTTATGAGAGAAAAAATGATTTGTGGTCTATATCATGATCACCATCACATGTGTGACCATGACCCTTAACTTATTTGGATCTAAAGACTTTATTTGATATTTTGCATATATGAAAAACAATATTAAGGGAACAGAATAATGCTTTCAATAATATAATTCTCAATAAAATTGTTTACATATAAACTGTGAAAAAGTACAATAATTCATTCTAATTGCTGCGTCGGACACAATACTCTAATACTTACAAATATATAATTGTTTTAATATATCATTACAAATATTACAACTCGTGCAATGCATTAGTAAAATAATAGGGAGATAAATGAATCAAATTTCAATATTGTATTTAAAACATTCTGTATCATCAAATCATGCATTTAAATAATTGAATTAACAAGATTTATGAAAATCTAATTGGTAGTTTCAATTTGTGATAGTGAAAGGAATTAAAGGTGAAAATATAAGAAATTGAATACACAAAATTTATAAAAATCTAATTGTTAGTTTTAATTTGTGATAGTAAAAGGTATTAAAAGTAAAAAACATACATGTTACAAAACGATGTGGAAAGATGGAGAAAGATGATTGAATGATAAAATATTGACTCTTAATTTTGTATTATCAAATAATATATAGATGTATAGTTTCATGACATATTATAATTATAGTACAATAATGTATATCATGGATACACATATATTACGATAGTGTTTGCAATAGCTTTTTAATCAATTTTCAGTTTGTAACTAATTTAAGTTAATTGTGAGTGTTTACATTTTATAGCTTTTTTTAAAATAAATTAGTTTTTAGTCATAAGTTATAAGAAGCTACAATCTTACTTCTGCTCATTTCTTATTTTCTAAACAATAAAATTAAAAGAATTTATCAAATATTTTCATTCCAAAATATTAGTTAAAATTACTTAATTCTCAATACTAATTTTAATCACTTTTTTAAAAGAGTGGAAAACACTCCTTACATTATTATTATTATACAGTAATAATACAATTGAAAAAGATACATTATATTATTAATATAAAGATAAGATACAAAAAAACAAATTGACTCCATGGCCCAATGGATAAGGTGCTGGTCTACGGAACCAGAGATTCTGGGTTCGATCCCCAGTGGAGTCGTTTATTTAATTATTTTACCATTTTACCCTCTAGAACCACTTTTTACCCTTTACATCGTTCATAAAAATTCCAACAAAATTTCTACTTACAATTTACAAACTTTCCCTTCACAATTTTTTATTTTCTGGAAAGCATCTACATTCTTTTGGCCATTTCATTGTTCATAAAAAAATTCCAATAAAATTTCTAGATTACAAGCATACCCTTCACAATTATTTTATTTTCTGGAAGGCATCTAATTATAGGCAAAATATGTAAATATATTCCAACATTTTATGATATTAATTTAGCACAACATTGTAATAACTGGTGATTAAATTATAACCTATTGACATTTTAACAATTCTAGTCTCCGCCTATTTTCTGGCAAATTTTACGGACGTGGCTTATAAGGTTGAATTTAAGGCCTAAAATAAGAAAGAAATTTATGCAAACTCACAAGACAACCGACTAAAATCCCCTCACTGCACCATCATGATCAATTAAACTAGGATTTTCAGAAAAAAAATGTTGTGTCATATTTTCTACAATATAATTATGAAGTATTTGTGCTAAATCTTGTGGGATGTCTAGAGATATGGGTGAGCTTCTTTTATGATGTCAAAGGGGATAAAGCCTTGTGGACTGAAATTATAAGTGGGTACAACGGGCCAAGAGTGTTTAAATAGTTGTCGAAACTAAAGACTGAGGCGATCAATCGAAAATACGGAGAACCTGAGACGGGGGCGATCGGGATTTCTAGTGAGTCCTGCACCATTTGCCTGGAATTGATAGCATCGGTTGTTAGCACATTCGTGGGACGCCACGAATCCCTAGTCTACTTCTTCGGCTTTTTTGGAGATGTTGGGTTGCGCAAAGGAGATATGAAAAATTATATGTTAATGGAAACAGGGTGCAGTGAAAAGTATTAAAGACTAAATATATATTAAAATGGATATTTATTTTTCTTAATGTATAAATATCTCTAGCATCCTTTCATATAAGTCATGTTGATGATTCGGGCTAAAATTACAATATGGGGTTGACAGAGGATATATTTATAATGTTAAAAATTAGTTACCGTCTTCATAAATAATTTTTCATTAATAATAGTCAATAAATATATAAAAAGAAAATAATTTTAGAAAATATGTTTTTTTCGGCCCATACAAAATCAGCCCAAATTGCTTTATCATATTTATTTAGGCTAATTTATGGCAAGTTATTGCCAATAATTGTGTTTTATATTGGGTTGAATTTTATATACCAAAAATTGTGATTTCCAGAATTGGTAATAGATTTTGGATGGGAAAACTTCAAAGTTACTAATTTCAGTGGATTTTGTTATTATATTATGTGTAGATGTATAGATAGTTGTTTCCAAATTCTAACCATAAGACCTCCAAATATGAACGACATTGAAGTTGGAGAAGAATGCAGCTTTGGGTCACTCAGCCCATTACACGGCCCATGCGATATGAGTCGAGTCTTACATGCATTTTTTCCTAATTTTTTGAGGGTTTTCACCCTTCAACTCATATCCTAATTCTTCAACTATAAAGGGGGACCTAAAGATAAAATTTTATACATCTTCTGTCATAATTTGGAGTGTCAAGCAAGGGATTCAAGGAAGAGTTTAAGAATTCAAGAGCAAGAAACATTCAGTTATATCTTTTTAATTGTTTTGTTCTTAGCTACTTATGATATTTTTTAGGATTCATTTTTTACTACCGAGAGGTTTATTATTAAACTCTGGCACTCAAAACAACACAGATTGAAATACAATGGTTCCTGGAGAAAAATTAATAGTTCCTCAATATATAAAACACCTTCCTGGAGAAAAATCAATTGGGCTTCATTACCGAGCCCAGAATATGAATACTTATCAATCACAATCTTTGGAAATTATAATATGATATACTGCCTTGAGTTTGAGTTGAAAAGGTTATGTTGTGAGATTTGTGTAAGTCAATTGTAACTTATTACCAACTTTAAATGCAATTCCGCAATTAAATAGTTTGAATGTTTTAACATATATAAGGTAATATCAATTAATACAACCAATTATACCATATATAAGGCTTAACCAATTAATGCATCTAATATTGAAGTTTTCCAGAATTAGCAGTGTTGTTTTGGGCGGGAAAATATTGGTATTACTATTCTTGGCGGATTTTATTATACTAGTAATATTCCCGTGCGATGCACGGAAGATTATTTAAAAAGTAATAATTTTTAATAAAACTAAATATGATATAATCTAATATTTAAATATGTGATTATTTTATACTAATAATATATATATTTTTAAAATGTAGGATAAAACATAAATAAAATTATAAGTAATGTAAATATAAATTTCTCGCACACCATATATAAATTTAATATAACTTAATATATATATATATATATATATATATATATTATAGATTAACATTAAGATAAATATTCAATATAAAAAAAAATTGAAAAATGATTATTTCTTATCTTTGAAATCCAAACACACATTTAGTGTGTCTGCGTCATTCTTCACCTATTTGCATAATAGCTTAATTAATTATGAATGTTAAAACAAACATAAATTCTAACTATCAACTCATATTATTAAATAAAATAAACTGGATAATGTTATAAGAAATTTATTTTTCTTTAATTTTTTCCATTTTACCTTAAATATTTAAATTTATCTAAATAAAGTTTTAAATTCTTACTATAACTATCTCCTTTCAAAAAATCTTATTTGCAAGTTTAGTACTTTGCTTGGTATTTTCTGATATTACAAAGAATAACAATTAACAAAAGAAAATTCAAAAGTTATTAAATAGTTGGAATAACAAAATAATTCAATATAGTTGGAATAATAAAATAAAACATATGAGTGCTCCAATATTTCTTTACACTTTCATATATATGCTAAAAAAATTCTGTTAAATTATACATTTATATTGTAAATAGTAGATTTATTTTAAAGATATACACTGTTTAATGTAAAAAAAAATAAAAAATTACTTAGGTTGCAAAATGTGAGGAAAAAAAAAGGAAGAAGAAGAAGACATAATTAAGATTGGTTAATGTGACCCAGTATTGTTTAGGTTGCAAAGTCTAAAAAACATATAGTTTTAGGTGGTTAATTTTGCTTATTTAAAAGAAGTTTAGTTGCAACTTGTATAATATCATAGTATAGATTGCAAATTATAACTATTTATAGAAAAATAATCTTAATATATCTAAAATATAAATAATTAATAAAAAAAACTCTAAGATTAATTATCATATATAAAGTTATATATATGAGCGAAAATCATTGTTTTGTGATTTATTAACAAAAATAATTATTATATCAAATAAGCATTAGCAAATTCATTAATTTAATAAGCTGATTAAAAATCAAATATTAACTTGAAGCAATTCATGTCAGATAAAACAAACTGATTAGTTGTGATTTTAATGAAATAATCAAGTAAAATAATTTGTAAAAGAGAATTATTTGAATGGTTTTTAATTGTATTACAAACCAGTAGTATATTTTTTTGTACAATCCACAGTAAACACTGAAATCTTAGTTAAATAATCAACGAACAAATAATATAATATTTTAAATAAAATATCTTATTATTATATATCATATGAATGTCAAATCAAACTTAATCAAAAGATGATTAATTTGTAGTATACATAATAAACAGATTAGGAAAAAAGAAAAAAAAAAAGAAGAAAAAGAAGATATTTTTCAACTTTAGAAAGTAAAATAAATTTTGATTCTTACTAAATGTGACAAGAACTTACCAATCACAGTCTAAAATTTTAGACTGGAAAGTGTTACTTATATAATTGTCACTACCGTGGCTTATATATATAGATTTTTTAATTTATAAAATAATATTTAAATTCTAACTATAAAATATTAAAAATAATCATGAAATATATAATAAAATGAACAATGATATTTTATTTGGATCATATGTAATGTAAAGTTTAATATTTTTCTCACTATGTCCTTAATTTTTTTTTTTAATCTAAATAAACTTTCAAGTTCTAATTATAAATATTTATTTTTTTCTTTATAACCTTGAATTTTCATTTGCAACTTTTAACATCTCATTTGGTGATTTCAAATGTACTTAAATAATTTTTATTTAATTAAATCTTGTTTTAAAAAAATAAAATCCAAAATTTATTTAATGATTCGAATAACCAATTAAAGTCTTTGGTTTCTTCAAAATATTTGAATATTTCCATATTTTATTTGGTATTGTAATTATTTATATAAATGTTATAGTCTTCTTATAAATAGTTTATTTATTTGAAGATAAAAATTGATTAATGCGAACAAATATATTTAGATTATTAAGAATAAAAAAGGCATTCGATGTTGATTTTTGCGACCAAGTATTATTTAGTTTAGAAAGTGTAAAATATATAATTGTAGTTTCAATAAAAGTAAAAACTTAAAAAGATTGCCAAATGTAATAAAAGTCATAATTTAGGCTACAAAGCATAAATTTCCTTAAAAGAGCAATTTTAACAAAATACTCGTTATTAAAAATATAAATAGGTAATTAAAAATAGTTTCAATAACTATTTTAATACATAATTGTATATATGCTCAAGTAGTGATTAGAAGATTTTTTAGCAGATTTGATGATTTAATAAGTTGATTATAAAATAGATATTGTTGTTTTTTCCTTTGATTTAATAAAGTAGGACTTTCATTATTTAATAATGGAATTTCTCCCTGACTTAAATAAAAAAATATTTGGACATTAATGTCAAATAAAATAAATTAATTAGTTGTATTTTTATATAAAAAAATACTCATATTTTTTATAAAGAAATTATTTTACTAATATTGCAACTAAAATCAAAATATTATAGTCCAATTCACAATAAACATCAATTCTAGCACAAATGATTAACCAACAAATAATTTATTTTTCCAAATCAAATATCTCATTATAATATATGTGATAAGGATGTCAAATCGAAGATCGTGAAAAGATGAATAATTTGGTATATTATGCATAAAAATCGGATTAAAAATGAAAAAGTTATTTGTATTTTAAAGAGTAAAAGAAAGTTATAAACTTACCAAAAAAAAAAAAAGTTATCAATTATGATCTAATTATTTTGGAGGGAAAGCTAAGATTACATTAATGCCCTCCATTTTACTTTTATATATACTAGTAATATTCCCGTGCGATGCACGGAAATTTATTTAGAAAGTCGTAATTTTAATAAACTAAATATGATATATTCTAATATTTAAATATGTGATCGTTTTATCCTAATAATTTTTTATTTTATAATATAGGATAAAACATAAAAGTAATGTAAATATAAGTTTCTCGCACGTCATATATGAATTTAATATAACTTAATTTATATATATATATATATATATATATATTATAGATTAACATTAAGATAAATATTCAATATCAATAAAAATCTTTTTCAAAATGATCATTTCTAATCTTTAAAATTCAAACATACATTTAATGTGTCTGCATCATTCTTCACCTATGTGCATAATAGCTTTATTAATTATGAATGTTAAAACAAATATAAATATCTAACTATCAACTTATATTATTAAATAAAATAAACTGGATAATGTTATAAGAAATTTATTTTTCTTTAATTTTTTCCATTTTACTTTAAATATTTAAATTTATCTTAATAAAGTTTTAAATTTTTAACATAACTATCTCCTTTTAAAAAATCTTATTTGCAAGTTTTAGTACTTTACTTGGTATTTCCCATATACAAAGAATAAAAAATTAACAAAATAAAATTCAAAAGTTATTCAATAGTTGGAATAACAAAATAATTCAATAGTTGGAATAACAAAATAAAACATATGAATGCTCTAATATTTCTTAATACTTTCATATCTATGTTGAAAAGTTTCAATTAAATTATACATTTATATTGTAAATAGTAGATTCATCTAAAGATACACATTGGTTAATTTAAAAAAAATAAAAAATTCTTAGGTTGCAAAACGTGAAAAAAAAAAAGAAGACATAATTGAGATTGGTTAATGTGACCCAGTATTGTGTATGTTGCAAAGTCTAAAAAACATATAGTTCTAGTTGGTTAATTTTGCTTATTTAAAAGAAGTTTAGTTGCAACTTGTATAATATCATAGTATATGTTGCAAATAGTATTTATTTATAGAAAAATAACATTAATATATCTAAAAAAAATTCTAAGATTAATTATCATATATAAAGTTATATATATGAGCGAACATCATAGTTTTGTGATTTATCAACAAAAAAAATTATTCTATCAAATAAGCATTAGCAAATTCAATAATTTAATAAGCTAATTATAAATCAAATATTAACTTGAGACAATTCATGTCAGATAAAACAAACTGATTAGTTGTGGTTTTAATGAAATAATCAAGTAAAATAATTTGTAAAATAGAATTATTGAATTATTTTTAATCGTATTCCAAACCAATACTATATTCTTTGTACAACCCAAAATAAACAATGAAATCTTACTTAAATAATCAACAAATAAATAATATAATATTTTTAAATATAATATCTTATTATTATATATATATATATATATCATATGGATGTCATATCAAACATCGTAAAAAAATGATTAATTTGATATAGTATACATAATAAATAGATTAGAAATGAAAAAAAAAAAAAGATATTTGCAACTTTAGAAAGTAAAATAAATTTTTATTCTTACAAATGTGACAACTTACCAATCACAGTCTAAAATCTTAGGCTGGAAAGTGTTACTTACAGAATTGTCACTAATGTGGCTTATATATATATATATATATATATATATATATATATATATAAATGTATAATTTATAAAATAATATTTAAATTCTAACTATAAATAATTAAAATTACCATAAAATATATAATAAAAGGAACAACGATATTTTATTTGGATCATATGTAATGTAAAGTTTAATAATTTTCTCATTATGTCCCTGATTTCATTTTATATTTAACTTTTAATTTATCTAAATAAACTTTCAAGTTCTAATTATAAATATTTAATTTTTTCTTTCATTTGGTGATTTCAAATATACTTAAATAATTTTTATTTAATAAAATCTTATTTTAACAAAATAAAATTCAAAATTTATTTAATGATTCGAATAATAAATTAAAGTCTTCGGTTTCTTCAAAATATTTGAATATTTTCGTATTTTATTTGGTATTGTAAATTATTTATATAAATGTTATAGCCTTCTTAGAAATGGGTTATCTATTATAAGATAAAAATTGATTAACGCGAACAAATTTATTTAGGTTGTTAAAAGTAAAAAAGACATTCGTTGTTGATTTGTGCGACCAAGTATTATTTAGCTTAGAAAGTGTAAAAACATATAATTGAAGTTTTAATAAAAGTAAAAAAATAAAAAGACTGTCAAATGTAATAAAACTCATAATTTAGGCTACAAAGAATAAATTTCCTTAAAAGAGTAATTGTAACAAAATACTCGTTATTAAAAATATAAATAGGTAATTAAAAATAATTTCAATACCTATTTTGATAGATAATTATATGTATGCTCAAAGTCGTGATAAGAAGATATTTTAGCAGATTTGATGATTTAATAAGTTGATTATAAAATAGATATTGTTGTGTTTGCCTTTGATTTAATAAAGTAGGACTTTCATTATTTAAACAATGGATTTTCTCCCTGACTCAAATAAAAAAATTGAAAATTCATGTCAAATAAAATATTAATTAGTTGTATTTTTATTTAAAAAAAAAGTAATTATATATTTTATAAAGAGTTTATTTTACTAATTTTAGTTGCAACTAAAACCAAAATATTATAGTGCAATTCACAATAAACATCAATTCTAGCACAAATAATTAACCAACAAACAATTTGTTTATTCAAATCAAATATCTCATTATAATATATATGATATGGATGTCAAATCGAAGATCGTGAAAAGATGAATAATTTGGTATATTATGCATAAAAATCGGATTAAAAATGAAAAAGTTATTTGTATTTTAGAAAAGTAAAAGAAAGTTATGAACTTACCAAAAATAAGAAAAAGTTACCAATTATGATATAAAATTTTTTGAGGGAAAACTAAAATTACATTAATGCCCTCTGACAGGGATGACCCGATCACTTCGGGTCGGGTTAACACCTGAGCCCACTGACCGGCCCAGCACGCGTAGGCCCAGCAAGCACGCGTAGCCCAGCAGGACTAGGAACACGTGTCGGCCCAACGGATGGTTTGTTCCGCGAATCAAGGCTCACGATCCGTTCTCAACCGCCATGCAGCGAGAAATAGGCGTGAGAATAGGGAATTAGTTAGGGTTTGGGAAAGTTGAGTATAAATATGGGAAAAAAACTCTGAATTAGGGTTGGCATTCTGTATTCTGAATTGTTGCTTGTAAACTCAAAGTTCTAGTGAAAGAAACACCTCGGCAAGAGTGATTTTCTGCCCGTGGACGTAGATCTCCGGATCGAACCACGTAAATCTTGTGTGTTTTCATATTGTTTACGTAAATTTCCGTTAAGTTTCCTGGATACCAGATTGCGCATTGCCAATTGGCGCCGTCTGTGGGAACGTAAAGCAATTTTTGACATTCACAGTGTATTCAAAGATCATGGTGACGACTCGTTTGAATCAATCTCGCCACGGTGATCAATCCAACCAAGATCCACCTGTGGATCAAGTTTTCCCGCCGAGGCAATCACCGACAAGAGGTACATCTCATCATCAGGGCAACCAAGGCCCGGTTGCGAATCCAGACAATCAGTATTTACCTCCACCCCCTCAAGACATGCAAAACCCTAATCTTGCTGCTGCCCAGCCACCGGTTAACATTCAAATCACTCCAGAATTGCTCCAGGCTTTCCTACAAGAGCATGCCCATGTTCTTCAAGACTGGGCGACTAATCGCCTACACCCCGCGGGACATGCCGGACATGATGCCAATCCCATGGTTCCTCCACATCGTCAGCACTCGCGTGATCATCAAGACCTGGGGCATCGCGGGCGTCAGGATCGGCGACGGGAACGACCTGCTTCTTCCGAGGACCGTGGGAGTTCTAACGAATCACGACAGCGCAACGATGAACCTACTGATATGGATCGCCACCGTCCACTCAACGCGGCTAAGAGAGTTCGTTATGCCCATCCTCATACTCTAGATCTTCAAGAGTATGAGCGAGTCCAACGCAATGTTGAACTGGACAGAATCCTGGGCCTTGATGCCAATGGAGATATCATCACACCGTTCTCCCAAGAAATCATGGCCACATCCCTTCCCGAAGGGTTCAAACGGCCGGCCATACCACCTTACGATGGCACCGGAGATCCAGCCAATTTTCTTGGAGCTTTCAGGCACAACATGCTTAGCCGCGATAACACTACATCCCTCCATTACTGTAAGATTTTCCCTGAGTACTTACAGGATGAAGCTCGGGTTTGGTTTGATTCTCTCCCACGCAACAGTGTATCCTCTTTTAGAGAACTCGCCGAACACTTTTGGGCGCGTTTCGAAGCACGTGCGAAGCCCATGGCCACCTTGGCCGACCTCATGAATATGGAACAGCGGGACGGTGAAACCGTTACCCAATTTCTTGACCGCTTTACAGCGGAAAGCCTCAAGGTGGGAAATTGCTCCGAAGACGTAGTCATCAACGCATTCATGAATGGACTCCGTCCTGGAACACTTTACACCGAGTTGGTTCGAAACACACCAGTCACAACCCGAGCACTGTTCAAAACGGTGTGCAAATATGCTAAGGCCGAGGAGCAGACTCGCCGGAAACGTGAGAAACATGCTAGCAAGCGGCAGTCCGACAAGGCACAAACTGGGCCTAGTACGCGACCTAGTGCCTTTTCCCGTCTGAACCCGGGGCGTTCAGAATCCCGAGGCGATATTCCACAATTTACTCCGTTGACGAAGTCACGAGCCGAAATCCTTTCTGTTCACAAGAACGATCTACGGCCTTGTCCGCGGATGACTGCTCCGCCTGAAAAAAGGAACCGTGGAAAGTGGTATGCGTACCACCGAGATCATGGGCACGAGACAGAGGAGTGCCGAGAACTCAGCAAGGAAATCGAGGAGTGCCTAAGGAGAGGTTTCCTGCGACAATACATCGCGCGGACCGATGACAAACCTCGGACAAGCCAGAATGGGGGTTCGTCTCATAACCGTGGAGGTTATCATGACCGGGGCGCACAACAGAATCGGCCGCCGTGGCAGAATAATCGGCCGGGGCCTAGCAATAATGCACGGCAAGACTCCGGCAATCGCCAACAGCCTCGTTTTTTGCCACCACCTCCTCCCCCGGGAGGACCCGGAGACAATGCACCCACTCACGTAATAAACGTGATATACGGGGCCCTTCCCACCGGAGCTTCACGAAATGCCTTGAAGGCAGAGGCTCGCTGTCCTCCTCCCGAGGAGCCACGTCACAAGCGCCTCCATCAATCTGAAACTGTTAGTTTCACTGACAGGGACCCTGTTCCAGAGATAACACCTCATACTGATGTCATTGTCATCGACATGACTGTGGCCAATATCACAGTAAAGCGGGTCTTCGTGGACAATGGAGCCGCAGTGAGTGTCATATTTGCCGACTGTTTCCAGAAGATGGGGATTCCTCGGGAACAACTTCGGCCGGCCCCTGGACCACTGCAGACTTTCACTCAGGGTGAAGTCCAGCCAGAGGGTGTCATCACTCTCCCGGCGTCTTTAGGGACTTATCCGGCGATAAAAACCATTTTCGTGGATTTTTATGTGGTGAACTCCCCATCACCGTACAACATGATCTTGGGCCAGGACTGGCTTACCCCCGCCAAAGCCATATGCTCCACATATCACCTCGCACTAAAGTTCCCCACTTCGCATGGCGAAGTGGCTATCCGCGGGAGTCAGCGGGTTTCAAAGGAGTGTATGTACGTGGCACTCAAGAAGACTGCTAAAGTTCCTCCCAAACAGCAGCTTCAGGTAGCATCAGCGGTTCTTGAACCTCGGGAATGTACCTCATTGAGGGATGCCACCGCCCAAGTACCGCTTGATCCGTCCAAGCCGGAACAGACTGTAACCATCGGAGCCGTGGATGTGCCATGGCTACACCAGGCTATCATTCAGACCTTGCGAGAATATTCCGATGTCTTCGCATGGTCTCCTCTAGATATGCCCGGGGTCTCTCCCGATATAATAACACACAAGTTGAACATCGATCCCAGCGTAAAGCCTATACAGCAGAAGCAAAGGAAATTCGCTCCGGAGCGAAATGACGCAATTCGAATTGAGGTGCAACAACTCTTGGATGCGGACATCCTGTTCGAAGTATATTACCCCTCCTGGCTATCCAATCCGGTAATGGTGATTAAGTCCAGCGGGGCGTGGCGGATGTGCGTCGATTTCTCCGACCTCAATAAACATTGTCCGAAGGACTGTTATCCCCTACCTTCCATAGATCAAAAGGCCGAAGCCATTACTGGGTATGTGGCAATTTGTTTCTTAGATCTGTATAAGGGATACCACCAGATCTTTATGGATCCGCAAGATGCCATCAAGACAGCATTCATCACTGCTTTCGGGTGTTTTGCTTTTAAGAAAATGCCCTTCGGGCTCAAGAATGCCGGAGCCACATATCAACGTCTCATGGACCGCGTTTTTCACCACCAGATTGGCCGCAATGTCGAGGTTTACGTTGATGATCTTGTTATAAAGAGCACCACCCATTCTTCATGTGTACAGGACATTGCCGAAACGTTGCGCACTCTGCGGCGTTACAATTTGCGACTTAATCCAGCAAAATGCACTTTCGGCGTTGGCTCCGGCAAGTTCCTTGGATATATGGTTTCACAACACGGTCTTCAGGCTAATCCAGCCAAACTTCGGGATGTTTTGGATCTGCAGCCACCGAAGACGTTCAGAGACGTTCAGCGCCTCACGGGCGGTTTGGCGGCCTTAAATCGTTTTCTGTCCAAAGCGGCAGAGCGCCAACTCCCATTCTTCAAAATCCTGCGACAATCGAAGTCCTTTGAATGGACTCCGGCGTGCACCGAGGCTTTTGAGGCTTTGAAACGTCATATACAGCAGCTGCCTACTTTGTCAGTTCCTCTCTCCGGAGAGCCTCTTTATGTGTATCTAGCATCCGCCGAGGAAGCTATTAGCGCTGCACTTATGCGCGAAGTCAATGGGGTTCAACATCCCGTGTATTTCGCAAGTCGTGTCCTCCACGGGGCGGAGACACGATACTCCATGCTGGAAAAAACTGTACTGGCTCTTGTCATGGCAGCTCGGCGTCTGCGCCCATATTTCCAAGGGCGTGAAATACGGGTTCTGACCAATCATCCTATCCGTCAGATTCTTGTCAAACCCGAGGTTTCTGGGCGCCTCGCAAAGTGGGCTGTCGAGTTAGGCGAATATGATATTCAATACCTTCCCCGCCGAGCAATCAAGGGTCAAGCACTCGCCGACTTTCTGGCTGAAACCCCGGGAGACAATCATGAGTCTCCGGCAGACAGTGATACACATCACCCCGCTACCCTCGTATCTTCACCTCGGAAATGGCAATTATTCGTGGATGGAGCATCCACAACTCGAGGAAGTGGTGCCGAGGTGCTTCTCATTGACCCCGAGAGGGTTGAAGTTAAATACGTTATTCGATTCAAATTCAAGGTGACCAATAATGAAGCGGAGTACGAGGCAGTTCTCGCCGGGCTCCGGCTCGCTCAATCCTTAGACGTTCGTCATCTTGAGCTCTTCACGGACTCCGAGATCGTGTCCAAGCAAATCCAGGGGACTTATGTCGCCAAGGATGAAACAATGGTCAGGTATCATGCTCTAACACTCAAGCTTATGTCAACTCTTGGTACAGTTGTTATCCAGAAAATACTGCGTGCTCAGAATGCAAGAGCAGACGCGCTCAGCAAATTGGCCTCCGCGGTCCGAACTAATATATCTCCGGATATCATGGTCGAAGACCTATCTCATCCAGCGATTCATGAGGCCACAGTTTCGGTACTGACCGATAGTGATCCGAATTGGATGACTCCTATCATTCAATATCTCCGAGACGGAATCCTGCCTACTGATAAGCTGCGAGCTCGGCAAGTTGTCCTCAAAGCCCCCAAGTACTCCTTTCATGATGGAGTCTTGTACCGGCGGTCATACCTGCAACCGAGTCTCCGGTGTCTCGCTCCTGCCGAAGCTAATCAAGTTCTACGGGAGGTTCACGAAGGGGCCTGTGCCAGCCATATCGGCTCCCGGACATTAGCCAAGAAAGTTCTCCGCTGGGGATATTATTGGCCAACCCTGTTCAACGATGCTCACGACTTAGTGACCAAATGCAGCAAGTGTCAGCTGCACTCCCGTGTAAAGCATTTACCGCAGACCGAGCTCACTGGAATCCAGAGTGCGTGGCCGTTTATTCAATGGGGAATAAACATTGTCGGCCCATTCCCAGTTGCTCCAGGGGGATTGAAGTTTCTGGTCGTTGCCGTAGACTACTTCACTAAGTGGGTCGAAGCCGAACCTCTTACGGCCATTACTGGTCAGAATATCTTGAAGTTTGTGTGGCGCAATATCGTTTGTCGCTTCGGCATCCCGAGTACTATTATCTCGGACAATGGTAAACAATTCGCCAATGATCCCTTTCGGTCATGGTGCGAAGAGCTTCACATCAAACAAATTTTCACTTCGGTTGCTCACCCTCAAGCCAACGGTCAGGTTGAAGTCACCAATCGTACACTGCTCACGGGTATAAAGAAACGCCTGGATAATGCCAAAGGTCTTTGGGCTGAAAACCTTCCGCAAGTCCTATGGGCTTATCGCACGACACCTCATACCTCTACCGGGGAGACTCCTTACAGCCTTACTTATGGATCCGAAGCCGTTATTCCCGCGGAAATCAGTGTACCAAGCCCCCGCCTCATCACATTGGTTCCAGAGGATAATGACGAGGCTCTCCGAGCAAATTTGGATGAGCTTGAAAATCGTCGTGACCAATCATTCATTCAACAGGCCAGGTGTAAACAACGTGCAGCCCAGTATCATAACCTCCGGGTCCGGGGCACTCAGTTCAATGTCGGGGACCTAGTGCTTCGGCTCAATTCGGCCAGCAAAGCTGCCCCCGAGGGGAAATTACATGCTTCTTGGGAGGGTCCCTACCGCGTCGTCGCCGCGCACGACTCCGGATCCTATCAGTTAGAGCATCTCAATGGGACCTCGATTCCCCGAAGCTGGCACGTTACCAACTTGAGGCGCTTCTATCTGTGAATGTCAAATCCCAAGTACTATCTTATCTTCATGCTCATTGTACGTTTCTTTCATGATTGTTATCTCTCTTTGTACTCTTTAGTTTGCTCCGGCACTCATCGTTGAATAAAAATTCTTTGTTTATGCATCTTGCTGTGTTTTCCTTTACGTTACGGGGACGCCCTAACGCAATCGTATTATCATTATTAGTCTCCGGACAATTAAATCTCTCCCTCGGTCCGAGGAGATTCACATTTCGTCCCCGGACTTATATTACTATCCCGCCTGATCCGTCCGGGGAGACTTACTTTACTCCCACCTGATCCGTCCGGGGAGAATTTACTCCCGCCTGACCCGTCCGGGGAGACTTACTTTACTCCCGCCTGATCCGTCCGGGGAGAATTTACTCCCGCCTGATCCGTCCGGGGAGCCTTACTTTAATCCTGCCTGATCCGTCCGAGGAGATTTACATTAGAGTTATTCGAATCGTGTTCCCGGACACCTAACTAAAACAGTTAATAACTTGTTTTCCTTAACACATTTGTGCACATCAAATCGATTTTATTATCTTCTAAATGATATAACACCGAAAAGTTTTTTACATAAAACTTCAAAAAAAAAAAAAAAAAAAAAAAGATAAGCCATTATCTACGGCCCCCGAGCCAATATTCAGCGCTCCGGCGTTGAGGCCTGCTCCTCGGTCTGCGCTGTGTCCTCCGGGATCTTGTAGATCCTCGACCTCGGGCTCCGGCTCTTTCTCCCCCGCGAGCTTCCCGATGCCGAGGACTTGCTCTGGGCGTTTGCTTGGGGACTTCGTCTCTAGTCCGAGCTCGGCTACTTGGTTGTGGAGCGGACCTCGGGGTTTGGGCCCACTGCACAGGGTCCCACTCCTCCGGAGCCATCACTTCAATTTCTCTGGCCAGCTCCTCGACTACTTCTTCGGCAACCACAGCGGGCTCTTCTTCAATCGTGGTCACCGGAGCTGGCTCTCGAATAACAATGCCTTGACTCTTCCCAGAGGGCCTCTTTTTATCCTTCCGGGGAGCTTTAGGAGTACCTTGGCCCCGGCTTGAACTCGCAATGAATTCCTCGGCAGAAGACCTCCACCTGCCTCGGCCCTTCAGCCCTTCGTACATGCTAAGAAGTAGCTCTAGAACTTCTCGCTTTCTTACAAGCTCCGAGGCCTCCGCGGGGTTATTTGCCGTAAGCGCCGAGATTTCGCCCTGTATCTCCACGACCCGCTCCTCCACTTCCTCAAAGGTCAGAAGGCCGAACTCCGACAGTATCCGATCATACTCCCTTTGATGAACGAGGACGCGGCTCATTTCGGCAGCTGTAGTCCGATATTTCAGCTCGAAATCTTTGGCTCTTTCTTCGGCTTCAACCACCTTCCTCTCTGCCGCGGCCACCTGCTTTTCCAGCTTTGGCACTACGTGCATTTGCAGGTTGTTCTTTTCTTCGCGGAACCACTCAAGTGATCGCATGAGTTTCTTTATTGTTTCGTGTAGTTCCGCGGTGTTCTAAACAGAAAGAAAAGTCAACCAGGTCGATCAATCTCAAGTATGTAAAGAGTTGGAATTCAGTTCGAAAACAACAAACATTGATCATTCACGCAAAAGGAAGACGAAGTGTCTGAGAAACAAACATTATATTTAACAGAATGGAAGTACAATATCCAGGAATCAGTACAATGTTCGCACGCACTCCTATTATCTACAATTTTAAATTTGCGGGGATCGACTGACCTCCCGCTCAGTTGCCTCAATGTCCTCGGGCAACACCTCTCGCCGGCCCTCTGACACTTCGGCTTCTCCCTCCTCATTTGCCGCGACAGCTTCATCCGCAGCTATGGCTTCGACCTCCATCCGTGGGGGGGTTCTTTGTTTCGGGGCTTGGAGACCAGCTCACCCCGGCGGAACGCCATGAACTCTTGGTCCTGGTCCACCTCACAGTTGGCGATCTCCGCGGCCGTCAGCAGTTGCTTCTTCTCCCCTAGAGCCTTCACCAGGGGCCACTCCGGCAGATTCGCTAGAGCAGCGTAATAGGTCTTTTCTACCCCGGCCACTGCCTCAAAGTCATACCCGAATTCTGGACGATATACATCCACGTTCGGGTAGACCTCCTTCACCTGCTCCAGCAGCGCGGATCGTGTAGCCTGGTCCCCTATTGTTTCAAACTCCGTCTGGAAGTCAAGGAACGTGCTGGTTTGGAATAATTTGTCGGCGAATGTCTTCAGCATCGCTCCTTGCCCTTCGACTACGGCCGCTTCCCGAGCCTCCATCTCTGCCCGCAGCCGCATCACTTCACCTCGGAGGACATTAGTCTCTGCCTCCACCCCGCGCAGACGCGCAACCTCGTTTTCGACCAAGGCAGCCCTCTTGCGTGCCTCAGTTAGGTCGTGGGTCAACCGGTCGTTGCGCGCCCGAAGCTCCCTTGCCACTTCGGCCAGTTCCTCCTTGCCTTCCTTCTCACTCTTCCGACCGAGGTCCAGGATACCTCACGCCAAGCGCAGAAGTTCTTCGGCGTCCGCGCCTTCTAACCCCAACAGACTTGGGGGCCCCTGCTCCTTCACCTGAACCAATGATAGCACACAATGATCAGCACAGAAGAATATTCAATGCAATTGCATTAACAGTAGCTGACAACACGACTGGAACTTACCTCCATACCCCCCTCCGTGCGGAGTCTTTTCGCTGCTGTCGGAGGAGTCCCAGATGGCTCCGGCCTCTTCTTGGACATAGGGGTAGGCTTCGTTACCCCTACCTGCTCCTCGGACCCAGCACTGGGCCTCGCATCGGACGGCATCTTTCCCTGGGGAGATGCCTCAGCAGATTTGCCTTTTTTTTTTGCCGTCGCCGCCACCGCGGGGTTTCCAGCCGGCTCTTTCCCGAAGCGTCCCACTGCACACAGAAGATAAAGTTAGTTATATACACAGTCAACAGTTGTAAAAAGCAAGATAGAAGAACTCCTACCCTCTTCGGCACCCGCATTGCCCGAATAATACGGGCTCAGTCCTGCCTCCTCCAGTTCTTCCTCGGTGCAGAGGGTTTTGAAAGTCCCCACTGACCGGAACACATGTATAACTTCGGGCTCCGGGTTCTCCACCGGAGCAGTATCCAGTACCTCATCCCTCCTCCACTTCGGGAGGGCTACTTTGTTTTTTACAAATATAAACCTCTCCTTCCACTCCTCTACCTTACTTGGGTTTTGAACCTTGAACCCACCTCGGGTTCGGGGGCTGAAGGAGTACCACCCCTTGGACTTCCCGAAGTTTTTTAATTGGTAAAAAAACCTTAAAATCTCTACGGTGGGTTCTATCCCGGCGTTCTTGCACACCACGGTGAATCCCACTACCTGCCTCACCGCGTTCGGCGCTAGTTGGCTCAAGGCAATACCGTAATATTGCAGCAACCGGATCACAATGTCCCACAGGAGCAGTCTCAGGCCTATTCTAAGGGGATCTATGTACACACTAATAAACCCCTGCGGTGGGCAACAGGCCCTATCATCGGGGTTCAGTATTATATACTCTAAGTTAAAGGGAAAGTAAAATGACGGGATTTCTCTCTCAATCTGCACTCGCGTCATCCGTAACGCTACAGAGGCCACCTCCAAATCCTCCTCCGCGCATTGATAAAAGGCAACCATCATAACGTTGCTTTCCAGCCCATCGGCCCTGTCTACGGTCCTAATCTCATTCCTCTCCGGAATGAGGTATCGAAGGGGGGAGACATCTAACGGGGCACTCATAGTCCCTACTTCTTGAATAGAGGCAGAAGATGAGGCAGAAGATGAAGAGGAAGACATACTTACTTGGGTTGAATTTGAGAAGTTTTGATTTGAGATGAATCACAGGCACAGAATTTCCCTCTTTTTCCCGCTTTCTAAACTGGTAAATCGCAATGAAGAAGATGAAGAGTTACTGTGCAGTTATTCCAAATATATACGCAAAAAAACAACGGCTCTGATACAGCCTATTCAAATTCAATGATGGAGATTTAAACGTGCTCTTCACGCGCTTTACAGTTCCCAAGGCGTGTGGGGAACAGGTTTCTTGGAAATCGCAGAGCGTGTCACTTCACATCCCTCTCTCTCATGATGGCGCCGCCAATCACATCAACCTCACCCTTCGTCGGGAAGATTCAAACTACACTCCGGTGATTCCTTTACCTCGGTCATACTACCACACTCCGGTGCTTCCTTCATTTTGGCCAGACAACTACACTCCGGTGTACCCTCCACCTCGGCCAGGTCATTATATACTTCCGACACGTTTCTTGCTTCTGGGAAATTCGGTATCTCGCTATATGTCCTGTGCACTTCGGCCTAGTTCGACTCCGCTTCCGCAGACTGCTCCGCGGATTCCCGGGGACGCGGATAGACTTAGTCATCCATAAACACTTCGGCGCGCCCGCGACCACGGCCCTTCTTGCTTACGGTTCCACCCCGGTGACAACTGAAGCTCCTTCCTCGCTTCGGCTGGGGGGGGGGGCATCTGATAGGGATGGCCCGATCACTTCGGGTCGGGTTAACACCTGAGCCCACTGACCGGCCCAGCACGCGTAGGCCCAGCAAGCACGCGTAGGCCCAGCAGGACCAGGAACACGTGTCGGCCCAACGGATGGTTTGTTCCGCGAATCAAGGCTTACGATCCGTTCTCAACCGCCATGCAGCGAGAAATAGGCGTGAGAATAGGGAATTAGTTAGGGTTTGGGAAAGTTGAGTATAAATATGGGAAAAAAACTCTGAATTAGGGTTGGCATTTTGTATTCTGAATTGTTGCTTGTAAACTCAAAGTTCTAGTGAAAGAAACACCTCGGCAAGAGTGATTTTCTGCCCGTGGACGTAGATCTCCGGATCGAACCACGTAAATCTTGTGTGTTTTCATATTGTTTACGTAAATTTCCGTTAAGTTTCCTGGATACCAGATTGCGCATTGCCACCCTCCATTTTACTTTTATATATATATAGATATAGATTATATAGTATAGATTAGAAATTGTCATATGAGTTAGCATTATTTTTTATTTTTATTTAGTTCTTAAATTCCGCCTTGTACGTTCGTTAGCCTTTGTCAGAAAATTAGATGGAAGCTATAATTATTAAAATTTCCATAGATTGTGGTATAATCAACACATATCGAAAATATTGATCATTAAATGTTGATAAATATTTGTATATTCTGCCTACAATTTATGGTCATTTAAAGGATATAGCAGTGTATTTGAGAAGAAAATACAACCTTGGAGAGTGTTTATTAGTATATGGCGAGGTAAATGTAACAAAATTTCCTTATGATATTTCATTATAAGAGAACCTTTTATTTCTTTATAAAATATCTCCAACGTTGAGTTTCAAAATCTTAAAATAATTTTACCAATTTCCCGTTAATTGGGGTGTGGACAAAATGAGTCTTCAGGAGGAAATGCAATGCTTTTTTAAATAATATCATCATCATCACCGCTTCGCAGCTTGATCAAACTAAGAGAATGTGTAACAGCCCGATTTTCTAGTCTAATTTAAGAAATTGTAAAATAGAAAAAAAATGTTAATTTTGTTTATTTAGAAATAATTATTTTGACCAATCAGGCCATTACTAAATTATTATTCGTACAAAGTTTCCACTTTTGCCATATTGTAATATAATATATATTAAGGTACATTAAAATAAATTATATATATGCATTACCTAAAAAAAAATCTTTGATTATTTAAGGCATAATATCAATTATTCGCAGCGGAATTATATAAAACTAGTTGAACTAACACAACTTAACGTGCAATTTCATTAAATTAGAAGTCTAGCATAAATCCCTATTATTTTACTTTATTTTGTTTATTTATATAAGTAAACTACAACAAGAAATAACCTAATCAAAATTAATTCCTGAACATGCACCTATTATGAGAATTCGTTAATGAAATTCAAACATGCCATCAACTATAATTTAAAATTTCAGTAACTCCAAATATACTGATCACTCACATTTTTCACATATTAATTGTTCAAACATACGAATTAAACTGACTTAAAGTAACATAACAATCTAGCTCAGATAGTCCAAAATCAATTTAAATAAAATTTCATTACTTAATAGACATCACCATATGCTTTCCCGGCTTCGTCTCAGCTTCAATCACTCTCCCCATTTCTACCTGAGGATCAATAATAGGCTGGGGTGAGCTTCTTTTAGCTCGTGGGAGTCACAGTTTATTTCAATAATTATAAAGACAAAAAGCATACAATGTAACATTTATCATAATGATGCGCTTGTATTGGCAAGACACATAGAACTGACTTGTATTGGCAAGCAGTGTATTGATAATGGCTAAACTTGTATTGGCAAGTAGCGAATTGTAAATCACTTGTATTGGCAAGTAATAATAAAATAAAAGCACACGTATACAGTCAGGTAATTATAATTAAAGCAATAAACAGTTAGGACCCCCACCTGAAAATGAGATGATGGAATATGCAAATGTTGGCAAATTAGTCCAAAGTCCTAGGTCCGTACTCACACTTTTCGATTCCTACATTTAATAGAGGAAAGGAATAGTTAATATAATGAATGTAAGAAAATTTTACTTAATAACAGAAATGAATAAAAAGGAAAGAAAAGAAATGAAACGAGAATGAAGGGAAATGGAATCTGATGGTGGGATTTGGTCATTCTAATTGAATATGGACCAACAATTGATATGGGCTGAAAAATAGGTAATGGGCTTTGGGCTTTAGGAGTAGAATTAGGATTTCTAATAGAAAATTGATTCTGTGACTTCCAGTCTCCTGCTCCCTTTTTTCCTCTTCGTCTGCGTCTTCTGCACTCATCCCCTCAAACTATCCACCTCTCCTCCATTTCCTTTTCGTTCCGCTCACAGCCCCCCTCCGCTTCCTTCTTCTCCAATATGCGGCAAATAATGAAAGCATACAGCAGAGTGCCTCCATCAGAGTTGGCTGATTGGTGACTGGCCACAACCAGGGTACCGTCACGGTGGTGCAAACGGCTCCAGGGCAGAGCGGCGGCGGCGAAAAAATACGACCTTCGGCGTTTGTCTCACTTTCGATTGATGATGTAGACGTGGGTTGCCATTCATTACAGGGAATTCGAGAGCAGGAGGAGGAAATCATGATTCGTGGTGAATTGGAATTTGTATTTTAGGAATGGTATTTAATTTGCTGGTGGGTCTGGCCGGAATTGACTGGACAAGGCAGATTGGCTTGAGAGGGACACAACAAGAATACGACAATTGCTTACCTTCTCTGTTTTGCAAGATAATCAGTTGAAAGTGATTCAGACTGTAAATTTCTTTTTTCCTTTTATAAGAGATTACTGCTACAATTACTCCTTATAACCTCTACGCCCCCACTAACCCCACCTTCACACACACACGTTCTCAACGGTTTTAACTCAGAAAACTTCCGTTCCTCAAATATCAGTTCTCTAATTGGACTTGGGCTCAATTGATTGGACCCTCAATTGTCATAAGGGTATAATTTATTGGGCCAGATATGAATATGGATATAATGTATGTAAATGGGCTCACAATAATAAAAAAAATGAATGGGCCTTTAAATAATCTATTTTGACTAGACAGTCCAAATATGAAATATTTAATCATATAAAATGGATCGGCCTATACTAAATGAAATGATAATTAAAACTCTTAAAATATATAAATGAATAGACGGAAAAATTTCCCGGGCGTTACAGAATGTTTGACTAAACTGATTTTAAATATCTTATAAGTTTCAACATCTTATAAGATGTAATTTTTAAGGAGTTTATAAGTTAACAAAATGTTTGGATAAAAGAGTTTATAAGCTTGCAATTGAATATAGTGATTTAACTATAAATTTGGGACCTAATTTAAAGTTAATATTAAATACACATTTTGATTAGTGTGTGAAGTGGGGGTAGTGTGTGTGGTGTGTGAAGTGTGTGAAATGTGTGTAGTGTGTGAAGTGTGTGTGGTATATGTAGTGTGTGTAGTTGTGTGGTATGTGTAGTGTGTGTGGTTTTGTGTGGGGTGTGTAGTGTGTGAAGTGTGTGTAGTGTGTAAAATGTGTGTAGTGTGTGAAATGTGTTTAGTGTGTGAATTGTGTGTAAGTGTGTGAATTGTGTGAAATTTGAGTGTAATAATTAAGATCTTAAAAAATAATATGAAAATAAGATGGGGTATCGTAACTTACTTTTTTTAGATCTTATAAGCTCTTAGAGCTTATTTTTATGTCTTATAAACTCCTAAACACTTTGCAAGAGCTTATAAGTTCAGCCAAACACCCTCTAAGTCTCCACAATTTCAAAATCACGCAGGCGAAGGATGCATATCATTCCTTCCCCTATAACTGTATTTTAGAGTTTCCTACCTCATACAACTAGACAATTCTTTCGATAATATCGATATCATACTAACAAATGAGATTTCTCATAGATCAATATCATTTATTGAGTTAACCAACTAGGTTCATTACATGGGTATATAATTGAAAGGGAAAATTGCAAATTCCCATCTAAACTTTTCGTCTTTACACCTTCTCACAAAAACTATTTTTTGTTGCAATTTACCATATGAGCTTATGATTTGATTGCAATTTATCATATGGGAAAAATCTCAACTATATGTATACATCAATCAATGGTTGAAATTTGTTTGAGGTAACAATTTAAAATAAAAAAAAATTATATAGCAAACTGCAAAACACGTAAAATTGAGATGATAGATTGTAATATTCCCAAATTGAATTTTGCATCAATTTGGATAATAGAATCCTCTTGCTTTTGCATAGCTGTTGGTTTACTTATAAAAAGAAAATATCTTACGTTTTTAAACAATCATAACAAAGTTGTCCTAATTCATTTTTTACACAAAATATATATCAAATTAATTATTTTTACGTGTGTTGGAAATTAATTTAGAATTTTGGGTTTTGATTCAAAATTGACCAATTTAATTAATTCAATCCATTTGTTAAAAATGGAAACAAGTTGCAAATTCATAATCTACACTTCGAGTAGATGAATTTAATGTATTAATATGCTCAAAACCAATTTCGGGTGAATGAGATATTAATTGTCAAAGGTTGCAACTAAAACATGGAAGTTGAAGAGTTTATGAAGTAAATATATGAGAACTTGTCCCACATAGAAAAATTGGAGTAAGTGGATACTCCTTATTTAGTAGAGCACTTGATAAGTAGTTATCAAGTGTGCTCCCCTATGGTGGACCTTATGGTGGATCCTAGTGGGATTTTAGTCTTTGGCTAAAATGGACTCGAGGATGGTGCTTCGCACCATTCGAGCCCGGGCCCGCACGCGCACGCGCATGTCGCATTGAGTCACTTTAGAGGCGCACTTTGCACTTCGCACGTACGCGAGGAGCTGGATGAGCCTTAAAGTTTTGGCTAGGTGGTCCAAACGGATGGCTCACGGGTTCGTGGCGGTTCGAGTCAGGCGGTGCGGTGACGTGGACCGATCCGGTTAGGAACCGGGTCGAACAGGACTGGATCGTTGGACGGAGCGAACCGACCGGTGGGTCAAACCGGTTCGGGCCGGTCGAACCGGACCGGGGCAGTGGGTCGAACCGACCCGCCAGCGAACCAGTGCGACCCGTCGCCCGCCAGGGCGCGGGTCAGCCTGCGGGTGCAACCGCCCAGCAAACTGGTGGCTCCAGTCCAAAGGGTGCAACCAAGGGGTGAAGAGGTGCCTTTCCAAATAGGCACTTCAACTCTTCAACATATATAAATAGGCCCCTCCACATTTCATTTCATATATTCGAATTACAAGTTCTTTGCAATTCAAAAGCTTTCTAAATTCTGCATTAGTAGGGTCCAAAAGTTCCAAATATTCGAGTATGTTCGCCGATAACTTCCGACTCGTAGTGCAGCGGTCTGAAGTTTTAAAGTCGTTGTATCTTGGAGGCGTTTTGCTACTATAACGTATTGCACCTGAGTACGTGGCAATTTCGTCTTACGGATATAGAGTCAAACTCTAGCCTCGACTTTGTCTGTATTCTACATCTTCGTCTATACAATCACATACCGATTTATAACAACGTGTTCCCATAATCATTTACATTTATTCTTCATTTACATTTATTCTATCTTACAAGTTCGACGCATCAAACTGCACGACAAACACTTTGAGCCGTCGACACTCTCTCTTAGTCGATCTGCGTGTATGTATTTCCGGATTTGATACACTCAAGGAACTTTGTATGAATGATTCATATTTTGTACAAGTTGTAAAAGTCGCTGGATGCTAGTTAATAGCAAATTAGGGCTTAACGAGTAGTAGGGATGACAATGAGGTAGGTCGGTATGAATATTTAAAAAATCATACCTGCCTCTGTGACCCGCCTTGTCCTATGCACCACCGCCGGTCACTAAAATCTCTCCAACTAAAAAAAACAACATAACAGAAATTTAAAACAAATAAAACTAAGGTAGTGTTTGCAAACTCATTTAGACACCCAAAATCAATTTTAAAAATCACTTTTTATTATTAGTGGTGTTTGCAAACCCACTTTAAGGACCCAAAATTAATTCTGAAAATCACTTATAAGCAAATTTTGAGAAGCACCTCAACCCCAGCTTTTAGCTTCTAATCTGGTTTTTTTGTAAATATGAAGAACTTTTTCATTATTTTATATGTCTTCAGCTTTATCTTTTCACATCCCAATTAAAAAAGCCTGCCATTAACCCTCCACCACCAACCTTCGCTACTTCTCACATCCCCCCCATTGAAGAACGTCCAGAAAAAATCAAGGAAGAAATGGCCATCATTCTTCTTCAATCTTCATCTTTCTTGCGATTTTAATCAAATTCCTCCATCGATTTGTTGCTACCTTCGTTACTTCTCTCTCATACTCCATTGAAGAATGTCTACCCAGAAATAATCAACGAAGAAATGGCGCTCGTTCATTTTCAATCTTCATCTTCCTCACGATTTTAATATGTCCTCTATCTATTTGTTGCTATTAATTGTTTTTTATGATTTGTATGAATCTCTATGGTAGCTCCATATTGAGGAAGACCCATACAGATTTGAGGATGACCCATACAGATTTGAGGATGAGAAACCCTTGTCCTTTTTTCGCGATGTTTCTTCTCCCCAAGGGAATGAGGTTGCGCAGATTTTTTATGTTTTCATTAGTAAAATATAAGTGGAGTAAAGGGTTAGCAAATTATAATATAAATTATTAGAGGGCATTTATATAATTACTTATTGAAAAGTGTTTTTGGTTTTGCAAACAACTCCACATTTAAAAGCACTTATAATTTGTATAAAATCACTTTTTTCCAAAACACTATCAAATTTTTAACTTTACCATAAAATCACTTAAAATCACTTTTTCACAATCACCTTTGTTTACAAACACCCCCTAAAATGAAGATTCTTTTTAAATTGGGAATCTGAGATGGTGAAATTGAGAACTGATGTGAAATTGGAGAATGATAGATGGGAGATTCACGGACTTGCATGAGCCGCTGCCGTGGAATATATATATATATATATATATATATATATATATATATAGGCAAAAACTTGTGTGCACCCAACGCACAATTGCACTATTGTGCACTCTCCTATTTAATTTGAAATTAAGAATATATATAAGGGCCTTGTTTGAATAAATTCACAATAGCACCATGTGGTGCAATGGATTTAGTTCGCTTCTAGAAGGTTAGACGCGCGCGCGGAGGTTCAGGGTTCAAATCCTGCTTTCGTGTTGTTTTTACCTCTTTTTATGTTGTTCAACAGCATATGTTATATATCGTAATAGTATACGTTATATTGCGTAATAGTATATATTATAATTATATGTTTTTAACTTTTTTTATGTTGTTTAATAATATATACGTTATAGTATATGTTATATTGCGTAATAGTATATGTTACATTGCGTAATAGTATATATTATAATTATATGTTTTTAACTTTTTTTCTGTTGTTTAATAATATATACGTTATAGTATATGTTATATTGCGTAATAGTATATGGCATGTTACAGATATACACATTTTTTTTGAATAATATATAATTATCTAAAATAATATAAAAAGTGCACATATATAGAAAAAAATTGGAGAAGATGAGATTCAAACTCATGCCCTAATATCTAACAATTTAGGATTTTATCACCTAAGCTAGTGTCTCTTATGTGATAACAAACATGCCTTAATATATATATATAAACATATATTATTAATTTGAATAGAAAAAAATTAAAAAACCTGCGTGCGCTGAGGCTCGAACACGAGACCTCACAGCGCATGCAATAGGCTTTCACCGCTGCGCCACAAGCAATATTGTGTATCCAAACGCAGCCCTTAATATATATCTAATTTCCAAATTAATTTGGGGAGTGCACAATAAGCTTATTGTGTGTTGGATGCACTCAAAACCTACTCATATATATATAGGGTTAATTACATAATGCAATCTGTACTTTTAACGATTTTTCACTTTGCAACCTAAAGTAATTATTTTTTTCGATCACAACCTGTATAATGCGGGATTTTACTTTTGCAACCTCCGACTATTTATTCCGGCATGTATAGGCATGTGCTCAGCACATGCCAAAAGAGCCCAATAGGAATGTGACACGTGGCCATCTTAATTAAAAAAAAAAAATATATTAAATAATATTAAAAAAAATTAAATTCTAAATAATTTTATATAAAATGTAAGAAATATTAAAAAAATCAGAAAATTTAAAAAAAATTCTAAAATTATTTTGAAAATTTAAAAATTCATTTAAAAATCTGATAATTAAAAAAAAATCCGAAAATTATTTAAAAAAATCAAAAAAACTTCAGAAAATAAATATAAATTCAGAAAATTTAAAAATATTTCTGAAATTATTTAAAACTTTCAGAAAATAAAAAAAAAATTATTTTGCAAATTCTAATATTCATTTAAAATTCAAAAACCTAAAAATATAATTTTTTAAAATTATTTAAAAATATTCTAGATTTCATTTAAAAAATTCAAAAAATTAAAAATTTTATTTCATAAAATTATTTTCGAAGCGAAATATATTTTCAGAAAATTTAATTATAAAATAAAAATATATTTTCTAAAAAAAATAATAAGATCTCCTACCTCCAAACTCATCATGATTCTTCTCCCTTTTCAACCAAATTTCTCAATTTTCTCACACAAAAAGTGCATAAATTCAACAAATTTCTTCTCAAAATAAAAGTGCACAAATTCGACAAATTGCTGAACAATCTGTGGATGAAACACTAGCTGGCCCAAACCAGACTCCGACCACAGAAAACTCCCTCTCCGCCAGATCCGTCATTGTGCCGCTGCCAAACCTAGTCCTTCCGCCGCACGACGACGCTGCCCGCCCATAATCTCTCGAAAAATCAGCTGCAATACTCACTATATTTTTTTAGTTTAATATTAATTTTTTTAGAAATATATTTCGCTTCGAAAATAATTTTATGAAATAAACTTTTTAATTTTTTGAACTTTAAATGAGATTTAAATTTGTTTAAATAACTTTCAATTTTTTTAGTTTCTTTAATTTTAAATGAATATTAGAATTTTCAAAACATATTTTTTTAATTTTCTGAAGTTTTTAAATAATTTTAATTTTTTTTAAATAATTTTCAGAAATAAAATTTTAATTTTTTGAATTTATATTTATTTTCTAATTTTTTTTCCAATTTTAAAATAATTTTCTGATTTTTTTTTTTAATTTTCTGAATTTTAATGAATTTAAAAGTTTTCAAAATAATTTTTAGAAATAAATTTTTTTATTTTCTGAATTTAAATTTATCTTTTGAAGTTTTTTTGAATTTTTAAAATAATTTTCGAATTTTTAAATGAATTTTAAAATTTTCAAAATAATTTTAGAATTATTTTTAGTTTTCTAAATTTTGTAATATTTCTTATATTTTACATAAAATTATTTAGAATTTAAATCTTTTTTAATTATTATTTAATAATTTTTTTTAAAATTTTTAATTAAGTTGGCCACGTGTCGCATTTTTATTGTGCCTTCTTGGCATGTGTTGAGCACATGACCAATACATGTCGGAATATATAGCCGGAGGTTGCAAAAGTAAAATTCCACATTATACAGGTTGTGATCGGAAAAAATAATTACTTTAGGTTGCAAAGTGAAAAATCGTCGAAAGTACATGCTGCATTCTGTAATTAACCCATATATATATATTACTCATTTCGTCCCGGCTTAATTTGCCTATTCTGACTAAGCACGGAGGTTAAGAAAAAACAGATTTTGTGATTTTTTTTACTTTTTCAAAAGTGGAGATTGAGGATAGAGATTGTGGAGAAATTTCATTTTTTGCACTGACAAAATTATTTGGGACAAACCAAGCAAATTAAGCACGGACGAAGGGAGTATATATTAACAGGGCGAGGTGGGGCTGCACATGAAACTTGAACCCGATCTGTCCCGCGTGTGGGCCGGAGCTGATCTGCTCTATTTCTAAAATGGGGCGGGTCTGACCTACCCCAAACCCATCGGGTCAGAATAGATCGGATTGGGTCAGGACGATATTGTCATTCCTAAATTGGGAGTCTAGATGAGACTTGTCGGGCCATAAACATAGTTAAGTGGGGAGGAATCGAAAAATAAATATAAGCACCAATGAAAACCTAACGCCTAAACAATAATTATTCGGAGTTAGTCGGATATTTTGACAACATTGATCTTAACGCACACGCCAACGCACCTTCTGAATCTAAACTGTACGAGGGGTTCATTCTATGATGTTCGCTTGCTCAAAAAGAATGTGTTTATTATTTTTAGCTTTCTAAGGGTGCGTTTGTTTAACGTCTGTCGCAATATATTAGGGAATTGCTTAATCTATTTTTCATCACTATATTTATCTCAGTCAACAGTACTACGACATTCTTCGATTTTTCCCTAGCCTTAAACACAGCCTAAGTGTTATTCGAATTTAATAAGTTATAGTGAATAAGTAGAATAATAATGGATGGACTTAGAGGTGCCAAATAGTGGTGGCCTAATAACTGTCCTGATTGATAATGGCTAATTCAAACCCATCTATTAAGTTTATTAGGTTGAAAATCTTAACCTCAACATGGATCAGTAAGAACCCGATAATTCAAATCGATCCGATAAATCTGTCAATACTTATATACATATTTATGTCTTATTATTTTGTTCAAGCTCACTAAGCATATTAGTTCAATTGATTTTTGTAATCGATACAAAACTCCTTTGTTGTTGTTTAGGAAAATGTAATATGTGTTTATCTATATACGCAAAACAAAGGTTACTAATAAAATTTATTTTAGATAACTAATAAGTAAATTCTTAGGTAATCTATAAATTTTTCAACATGGAAAAACCATTTTACAATATATAAGCAATCGAAAGATTATAATTCTTCAAAAGTCACATTAGAAAAATAGATCAAAGATATTGGGTTAACTACGAAAAAATTCACCAACTTTGGGTGAATTTTCATTTACAACATGAACTTTAAAAGGTAACAAGAAAATTCACCAACTTTTGATTTTTTTCAATTGCAACATGGATCATATTTTTCGACATTTAAGTATGTTGTCACCATCATTATTAGATCTGCTTAAACGAGTCCATCATATACTCACCACCTAATTTGCTATATATTGTTATAATTGTAATAAATCAATGATTGAAGTTGCGGTTCCCACAATTTTTACTATCAATTCATGGTGGTTGCGACGATAGATTGTAAAATATGTGATGGACATAGAACAGCTTCATCAAGGTGAATCTAATGATGGTGGTGATGAAGCAATTAGATGTAAAAAATACCGTCCATGTTGCAATTGAAAAAAATCAAAAGTTGATGAATTTTCTTGTTACCTTTTAAAGTTCATGTTGTAAATGAAAATTCACCCAGAGTTGATGAATTTTTCGTAATTAACCCTTATTTATTATACAAAACAAAGGCAAATTGCAAAGATTATCTTGTAACTTATGTGCGGTCCTAAAATTAGTGTTTCATCTTTTTAAATCCTTGAATTTAATTATTCATTTACCTTCTGATTTCTAGAGTTTGATTGTTTCTAAACCAGAATATTGAATTATTGACGGATAATTGCATCTGCAGCCCACATGAATGCGTAATATTGAGAGTTTTTTTCTTTTTTTTTTTTCCAGCTTTGCAAATTATATGGACTTGCTATCCTAATAAATAATGTAACTCAAAAAACATACCAAAATTGACCATATAAATTCTTCAAGGAAAATGACAATCTCCAATTTGACGTGGTTATGTAAGGTGCACGTGGAATTATTCAATGAAAAATTGATCTCCGATTAAAAAATGATGAAATTTGAGAAATAGAAAAGATAAATTACGAATTGATTTTATGCCACATATAAATAGCAGGACAAGTTTTACAGATTTTCCAATACAAAAAAAATGTCAACGGTATAATTGTTATAGTAAAATATATAAATAATGATTAGAGTTGAGTTACCGGATTTAAGAAACTCTGAGGTTGACTTGACACAAGTAATATGAGCATAAGAGAGCATTCCCCGCAAAAATAAAGTCCCCTTTTCTTCTTCATCACACCCATCACATAAACACATTTTTTTTTACAAATGGCTACGAGCGGGTGTTTGTGGCTTTTGTGCTTCGTGTTGATTTACACCGGTTTTGCAACCAAAGGATGGAGCTCAAATTTGCACACCGGCGCCCTTTCACATTTGTAAGTGAAATTTGGGCATGATTCACCATCTGGGGACAAATTTGGTTGTTGGAGTATAAGAGTGTCATTTAAATATCTGGGGTAATTGTGCGCATGATTTGTGTATGAAAAAGTTGCAGTAAGCATCATCAATGCTACAAGTGTATGAGGGGGTCGATAGAATTGGTAGTCCATAAATACTACATTGATAAGGCTTGAGATCCTCATCAGCATCCACTTCAAACAATTTCAATTTGTGTTGCTCGTGACTAAAATGTTTGATGTACTCCTCCATATCCATAAACTCTATGTGTGTGCGCATGCTTTTGCTTGAGTGGTAGAGGACACATAGTCATCAAGGATAATTAATATTGGAACATAGAGAATTCATATTTAATTTGTAAAAATGCTCGAGAAAGCATAATTCATAAATTGTTATCCTAAGTAAGGAACATATCTAAAAATAAACGCGACAGAATAAAGTAGTACAATATTCACAGAAAATTTGGAAACGTGTCATGTAAACTTATGGAGTGTTATTAAAATACAAAACAAGTACATTATGACTATGTTTACTTAAAACTTGACTCAGTAGATTTAAGGGCTCAAATCCCGATAAAGCACACTCATTAATTCTCTCAGCTAGATTTGGCCCAGCAACCTCCAGCCCTAAGTAAACATGGCCTATGTTTTTAAATTTTATGTTTTTAATTGTTTGGATTTGATTCCTTTGAATCCTTTCTTTAGACGAAATTCGTAATCATCAGCGGAGATTTTAATGTGGATTGCATCACATGTGCGGCTTAAATTGATGATCATTTTTCCGGTAAAATGACGGTCTCTTTGGTCAATTTTAATATGTATTTGACAATATATTGTAAAATGACGCGTTAAGTTATATTTGTCATCGAGAGGACAATATTCACTGTTTCTTGTAATTGAATACAAGAAACGACAAAGACCGACAATCTCACCACTAATTAGAGCTGTCAAAATGAACCCAGCTCGATTGGCCAGTTTGCCCAACCCAGAAAAAAGAATGTGTTGGACCGAAAAAATTGAGGTCATCTGATCCGACCCAAGCAACCCAACGGACAAAATGGGCTCAACCCGATTTGATCCCAAAACGACACGACTTTATTTTTCTATTAATTTTTTTATTTTTCAAATAGAAGGCTCAAAATCCACATTAGAACCATATGTTAATTACTTAACTTATTTGAGATAACAAATAATTTTTTACTCCAACTAATATTTAGAGGGAAAAGTCTCTCCATATTTTTTGAAATTTTAATATACATAAATAATAAAAGTGAATTTTATAATTTGAATAATATCTTATTTCTTTATTATATAAGCATATTTCATTCTAAGTTTGAATTTTTCATAGTTTTAATTTGTGTTGGTATGAAATTTGGTATTGAACATTTTTTTTAGAAAAAAATACATTGGGTCTAAATTGACCCGATAACCTGATGATCCGAGAATGTGATGGGATGAACTGGGCTAGGATTTCTACCGCCCGAAAAATACTAATCCGACTAGAATCGACTGAATGGACTGGCCTGACCCGACTATTTTAACATGAACTTCATTAGCCATGACTACAAAAAGAGTGAGTGAGTATAAGCATATTCAAACTAAGAGAAGGGGATAAGCCTTTTTATAAGTAAATGGAGGTTAATAAATGTAACATACAAAACAAAAATTTGATAATTTTAAATACACAGAATGTGCAGCATGCAAGATATGTGTCTTTGCAAATTCATTGTAATAATCTGAAGTCTAATCTTACCCCATTCCCCCATTTACAAGAATAAATTCAGTTAACACATAGTGGGATACTTGTGTTGAAATGTAGTGTTATGTACCATGGTACATCTTTAGATGATACATTCACTCAAATAGTGTAAATGTATTTTTGTTTAAGAAATTTATAGGATATGATGTGTATTGGAAATTGTGAAAGATGCATTGAAAATAGTAAAAGGTGCGTTGGGAATTGTAAAAGATGGTGTAGGTAATATGGTATGGATGTGAATGAATGACTCATCCTTACGTTGGGGATAGATCATCTCACGTTCGAATGGGGACATCCCAAAACAAATATCCCCTAATAGTCTTATTACAAAATTCATTTCAGTCGGAGCACTTTCTTTCTCTATTAGAGCATCTCCAGCAGACATCTATACTCTCCAGCAGATTTTGCTCTACTTTATAGTACAGCAAAAACATGGGCATCTTCATAATACAACATAATGACATGTTGGAAATGCTCTTAGATGCCAGCCTACTTGAACAGGAAAACGACAACAGCAAGCCATTTATATGAACATACGATCGAACACGGGTGAGTTTGTGTTAATATAGCCAAAATGAGGAGTTGATAGCCATTTATACTGCCCTGGGTCAAAATTTTGGAAGTTGGATAAAAAAATTACATAACGCTAAGATCCAACAAATTGGGAAAATGGAAATCGTTATAGCCAGAGATGGACGCACATTCAGGCCAATGAGGCATTGGGCCTCCTGATCTCGTCATAATGTGTTATTATATATACGAAATTTTAAAATAACTTAATTAAATAAAATAAATAACTTTAAGTAGATGGATGATTGTTATGTATAAATCTTGATTTTTCTTTTCCTTTTTGTAGTTAAATAATTTATTAATCTTATCTAAATTGTCAATACTATTCTATTTTTATTTATACAATTGACTATATTTAGAAGGCACACAACAATGGTCTTCTTCTAAAGTTCTTAAGACATTATTTTTTAATGTAGTTTATTCAATATTTTAAGTTTATGGTCTAATATAAAAAAATTAAATTTCTAGCCTATTCATAATTTAACCCCTATTTGGTAAAATTTTCTACATGAGCTTAGTAAAAAAAATAAAAAAATTCACAAGACAAACTCCTATATCCTATAAATGAACCCCTCAGCTGAATTTTTGGGTTCATCGCTACTTATAGCAATTAGGGTCCAATGGTTCTCCACCCACCCATCCAAAACAAGTGATCAATACACCTTCTCTCAAGTTATGTAATCTAATATTCTAATAATTCAACTTCAAATTCGAACAGAAACGTCGTCAATTTACCAAAACACACAAAGATAAAGAAAAATTTCTCAAATGCAGGCCCCACAGATCGCATATGAGTTGTATCTAGTGCATGTATCGTTAGAGAAATACCTGAGAAGGAAAGTGAGAATTTCGTGAGATATGGATGCTGCTGGATCTAGATTGATTATAAGGAGATATAATATCGTGGGATTTAGAGATTAGGAAGCGCAAATTAGAGGAAGTTACAAAAGTTAGGAAGTGCAAAATTGATCCTATCCAATAGGTCTGTCTAGTCGGCCTGATATAAAATGGGTTGGGATATGTAAATCCTGATTCAAAGTACTATTTAGTCTAATAGACTCGATTTGGAGGCCCAAAAGCTCGACGGATCACGGGCTGACCGATAATCTTAGTTTATTATAGAGGGATAGGATGTGCCAGGCTGACTAATTTAATTTAGGACTGATCAAATTTAAGTCCAACCCGATATATGACATTGGCCGAACAGGACTGACCGTTCGAATTGCCACCTCTAACGATACGAATCCGTCCGATATTTTCGGGATTGATCGATTGAATCAACACGATAAGACATAATAAAATTCAAATCATATTTGGCGAACCCGATATAACTTGATAATGGCTGGATAATTGTTTTTTACGTTTATTTTTATTTCTAGCAAAATATGAGTATAACACTTAGTAACTTCATTTATGATAAGTAAATTTTCAAATGTTAATACTTATAAGGTTTTAATAATAATCTACTTAAAAAAGTAATAATACTGCTTTTTATTCTTTTAATGTTTTTTTAAAATTATATGTTAGTTGTTGTTGATTCTTCAATTGAATAAATATATATTACTCGGAGAAAAGTTTGAAGACATAATATTTAATCTTAGTTACCTATAACGGTAATGTTCATTACAAACTTCGAAAGCTTATTTTGTTAAATGATCGTGTCTTATGTTAAAACCTTTGTTGTTGGGCTTCATTTTTGTAGTACTAATGGTAACAATTTAGTGGACCTAAATAATTAAATATGACATAAGTGTGTATATATATATATATACATATACATATATGTGTGCCGTGGGTATTGGGTTATTACTATTGATCGTGTTGTCGAGGTACGGAAAAATTAATATTCTTAATTACCCATTTTTAATTAGTAGAGTGATAAGTCAGGGTCGATCCCACATGGAGCAATCCGATTATTCGTGTTTTACGTATTAATTAATTGAAACGAATAAGAACATAAAAGGGGGGAGTTTGATTTGTTTCTACCTAATAAACTATTAATCTAGAAGATGAATTGTAAATAAGCAATAAAAGTGATTTAACTCAAATAAATAAAAGCTCCGAGTCCCTAATCTAGTTATCCCCTAGTTGATTAACCCTTGTAATTAATACACTTATCCTTAAATTAATCTTAGAACTTTTACTATTAAATCAACAATAAACTTTGCTGGTTCGAATTATCTCTTAATATTAATTAACCAAAATAGACTCTTTGATTAATCTATCTAAGCAAACAATTTAGAACAAGCTCTCTAGGTCTACTTGGCTAAACGCTTAAAATATTAGGATAATAGGGTAGACAAAGTGTTGGACTCACAAGCTCCGTCCAATTAATCCTGATTTATGTTATCTAGCGAATTAATTCACTATTTACTATCAATGGGTATAAAGTCACAACAATTACGTATTATGATAATATCCTAGTTGTAAATGTGTGGTCAATTAAAGTAGGTGATCAATTTAATTTAACAATTCACATATAAAAACAATTAAACCGAATAACATAAATAGTTCTAAAATATAATCCAAAAACAATGATCGTAAGAATTACAAGTCAATCAAACTAGGATTCAAACATTAATTATGGACTGAAATTAAACGATTAGTCGCACTTATCCACGTTGGAAAACATAAATACAGTATTCAATATGAATTTAAAAACATAAATTAAAGAATCGAAGACGAGTGGGCTGTCGATCCTCGCGCCTCCTCTGTAGCAATTCTGCCCCCGACTGGGCTTTGCGTTGTGTGTCATTATGGGCTTCGGCAACATAAATAAGGTAACTAAAGGAATTTGCCCTCATGTGCGCTTTGTGTTATCAAAATTTTCTTGAATTATGCCGTGGTCATGCCCACGCCCAAGCTCAACTTTAATTCCAATGAACACTTTTTCATGTCCTTCGTAACGATCTTGATTTGGGTTGAGCTCCACACCAAGTCGCCTAATATCAGGTCTGACTCGATATATGTTTCTTCGTATTGATCTAAAAAAATTTCAAATTTACTGGAATAAACACTAAAAATAGCAAGCAACGAAATTTGGACCAAGAAAATCAAGGTAGAAAAGTAGTAAGTGCAATAACCAAAATTGGAGTAAAAATGCAATCTTAACAACTAATATAATACACAACTTTCTACCTATCAATTGTGCGGGGTCCGAATTGTAAACTTTAAACCTAATAAGCTTACTGGAGGGGGGGGGGGGGGGGGGAAGCCTTTAGCGGTTGCAATCTTATCGGACTGACCCGAAAATTAATCGGTCACCTTAATTAGAGATATCAAAAGTTTAAAACTGGTCAAGTTACTAATTTATGGCTTAGGTTGGGACACGACTATTACAAATTTTACACATAAAGCCAGATACTTTTAACTCTTCAGGTCAAGACTCATAATTCGGACACAACACATTTCGATCATAAGTTGACCAACATTCAATTTAATTATGACCCAAAAATTAAAAATCGAAAAGACATATAAAAACATTAAATAATAGCAAAAGTTTTATTTGAGGGTGAATATAAATATTTCACGTTTGTATAGTATGCAATATAACCATTATACTCCAAAAAAAATAGGATCCTGGCTAACCAAACTATAAGCATGTTTATTATATTATACTCTTTCGTCTCATAAAAATAATCATGTTTGAGAAGGACGTATTTTCTCAAAATAAGAGTGATCCTTGTTTTTTAGTACCCTCTTTCCGTTATGTTTTTAACTCATTAGGATATTCTTAAGTTCCTATAAGCACTAATCATGAATGCTCTGAGTTCTTCAAATTGTTGAGAATAATCCGACACCTCACTTTCATGTTTAAGTTTGTTAGCATCTTCCCAAACAATAAACACCTTCTTGACATGTAACGAAATTGATGACAATAAAAATTGAAAGAGAATTTGCTTGGCCAGGCAAAAATTTTCCGAGGCGAGCCATTTAACGCGTGGAATTAGTCCGGAATGCACGGCCGAGCAAATTCGCTAAATCTCATTTGCAAAAACATTTGCACGGTCTGGCAGAATCTTAACTGGCCAAGCAAAATCCAGTTTCTCTAACTTTGCTCGGCCGAGTAAAATTTACTTGCTGAGCAAATAAACGAAAATTTTAAAAGTATTGCTTCGCGTGAAGGCAATCAGTTCTCATTTGGCATATTATAATAACCTTACAGATGGCTTTCCCGATTCAAGGTTTTCATAGATCTGAATAGCAAATAAGTAAGAAGATCAATATGAATTTATAAATGCTTGATCAATTCTTTTCGTTCTCATGTTTTGATGACCTTCTAAAATACATAGCTTTCGATATGGGGAAGAATTCATTATTAGTCATGTATGTTTGGACTTGTTCAAAAAATATTTTCTATATGTTTGATTTTGGTCCTGTATCTTTTGAAATTTGTCGAATTTAAGGACACAATCCATCCTTGACGCTCAAGTTGGCCAGAATTAATCAACACTCGCTACACGTGACTATTAAATTTGAGACTTTCGGTTATTAAGCTGATATGACAATAATAAATTTTTCCCTTCAAATATTTTATCACTGCACCGTACAATTTCTTTGGCCTTAGTATAGCTTTAATCTCAGAGGCCGAGAATGGGCATAACCATTAATATGAAAGTAAAAAATGATTCACGAGGCACACCAGTCATATCGTGATAAGTTTTCAAGGTTGGAATAGTTGTGTCCCTATAGGCGTAGTTTAGTTGGTCAAGAGGCGGCATATTGCTCCAAGTACGCAGCCTGGTAGCAACTAGCTAGGTATGTCTTCCAACCTACTTGATCGTTGAGTCACCATAATCTATTCCCTCGTTATTCCTTGGGTCTGGGGTGTGGAACTCTCGGGGGAGAGATTTTCTTGGAATAGTTGTGATCGGATCTTAACCCTCTAGACCAAATCATATCATTATCAATGTTGTATTGAGTGTCATGATCGAGATTCTGTGACAGTCGAGGATCAGAGGAATTATGATTTGAATGAGAGAGAAAGTATTAATATTAGAAGTTGTCAAATGAATCAGCATTAATTTTTATTTTTCATTAAGTTCTTGAATTCCGCCATGTGCATCTGTGAGCCTTTGTCAGAAATTTAGATGGAGTGTTAATTGTTTAAATTTCCATAGGTTCTGGTGTAATCATCAATTATCAAAATATTGATCGTTGGATATTGGTATATACTTTTATATTTTTCTTACATTTTATGCTCATTTAAAGGGTATAACAAGGTATTTGAAAAGAAAATATAACCTTCGAGAGTGTTTGTTAGTATATGGCAAGGTATACTTGGTACTTAATTTCAAGATGTAACAAAATTTCCTTATGATATTTCATTGTAAGCTAACCTTTTATTTTTTTATAAAATATCTCCAACGTTGGTTTGTGGGTGAGAAGAATGTGGGCAAAATGAGTCTTGAGGAGGATATGAAGTCATGTAGAGTATTTTTTTTATAAATATTATTATTATTACTATTATTGTTGTTATTATTATTATCACAAACAATATTTCCAATACTTCGCAGCTTGATCAAATTCGGCCTTCGCAATTTCAAAATCTCACAGGCAAAGGGTTGGAATATGCAGATTATTCATTCCCTAGAATCGTATTTTACAGTTTCCTACCTCATACAGCTAAACAATTCTTTTGATATACCGATATCATACTAACAAATAGGATTTCTCATGGATCTATCTCATTTATTGAGTTAACCAAATAGGTTCATTACATAGTTTAAAATTGAAAGGAAAATTTATAAATTGCCATCTAATTTTTTGTGTTTTTACATTTTATCATAAAAACTATTTTTTGTTGCAATTACCATATTAGTTTATGATTTCATTGTAATTTATCATGTGAGAGAAACCTCAATCATCAATAATTGAATGTGTACACATCAATAAATGATTGATAATTATTCGATATGACAATTTACAACATAAATAATTTATATTCCAAACTGCAAAACATCCAAAATCAAAATAATAAATTGTATATAATATTCTCAAATTGAAATTTGCATTCAATTTGGATAAAAAAAATTCCATTGCTTTTGCATAGCTTTTGTTTACTTTAAAAAATAAAACATCTTACATTGTTTAACAATAAAGACAAAGTTGCCCAAATTCATCTTTTATATAAAACATATATCAAATTAATCATCTTTACCGGTTCCTACAACAATTTACATCTATTCTTTCTTACAAGTTCGACGCATCACACTGCACGACAAACACTTTGAGCCACCGACACTTTCTCTTGCACAGACGTATCGACGTGGGACTATGGGGATACAATTTGGAAAAAAGAAAAAAAAAAGTATGTATTTTTAAAAAAGAAAAAATGGTACTCCATATATAATTTTACAATTGTACCCTTAAAATAAACTCCAAACAAAACTAAATTTTCAATTCTAGTTATTCACTTTTGAGACCTTCTCCTTTTAATGTTGTGTAATTTCTAATTTTATTCGTATATGAATTCTACGACTTTAAATACTGAACATTTTTTTATACATTTTACATTTTATATATCGTACTTCTAATCTCAAAATCCTAAATACGCCACTGCTCTCTTGGTCAATATGCATGCATGTGTTCTCGGGTTTGATACATTCAAGGACCTTTGTGTGGATGATTCACATTTTTGTGCTGGTTGTAAAAGTTGTTAGGTGCTAGTTATACGGTGAATTTGGGCCTAACGATTAGTTGGGGGTCTAGACAGAACTTGTCGAGGAATATGCGTAGTTACAGGGAGGAATTAAAAAATAAATATAGGCGATCAATGGAAGTCTAGCGCCTAAACGAAGATTATTCAGAGTTAATTGGGAATTTTTACAACATTCTTCTTTCAACACCTGCGCCGAGCGCACCTTTTGAATTTATGAGGGGTTCATTTTCTATGGTGTTCGCTTGTTCGAAAAGAATGTTGTTTAGTTCAGTTTATTTATGTTTAGCTTTTTAAGGGTGTTTGTGTAAAGTTTGTCGCAATATATTAGGGGATTGTCCAACTTATTTTTTTATCACTTTATTTATCTTAACTAACAATACTTTAGCATTCTCCAACCTTTTTCTAGCCTTAAATACATCCCAAGGGTTATTCGAACTTAATAAATTTTAGTGAATAGGTAGTGTTATAGTGGATAAAATTAGGGGTGTTAAATAGTGCTGGCCCAATAACGGTTCAGACCGATAAGACTAACTCGAACCCACCTATTAAGTTTATTAGGTTGAAAACCTTAACCCGAACAAAGCAATAAGATTCGATAACTCATATTGATCCGATAAGTTTGTCAATACTTGCATACATATTTATATCTTGTTATTTTGTTTAGGCTCACTAAACATATATCTTCTACTGATTTTTGTAACAGGTACAAAATAAATTTACACATCAAATCTATAGTTAATCTCCATTGACATGATATATGGACAAAATTGCAAATATTCAAAGAAAGACAACAGAACACCATACTACTAGAAATAAAGTTTTTTGCCACTATAAAATATAGTTACAAAAAAAGGAAGAGCAGTCACAAAAATATTTTTAGTAATTAAATATCTAAAAGTAGTTGCTATAAGGTAGTCACTTATAATAAGATGCAAAAAAATTGTTTTGCAACTACTTTGTAGTTACTAATGTATTTGTAACTATATTTTACAACTACTTTGTAGTTACTAATGTATTTGTAACTACAAGTAGTTGTAAAAGAGCTTGTCATATTGTAGCAAATTTGATTAAAATTGTATGAAATATTTTATGTAACTACTAATAGTTACTGATAAAGCGCAATCCGTTATCAAAAGAATATTCACGAAAGATAATAAACAAGAAAATAACCAGACAATAAGACACAAGGTTTACGTGGTTCGATCCGGAGATCTACGTCCACGGGAAAATGATGTCCCTACCGAGCTCCTTTTCTTCTTCTCTTTCTTTGTTTTTGTTTACAAGTGATCTCTCTTTAATTAAAGTTCCAACCCTCTTTCTCCCTTTAACTCTACTATTTATATCATACAAATCACAGCCCTAACTATATTCCTACAATTAAGGCCACAAAACCTGCCTTCGTGATTGAGAGGAAATCGTGGGTCAAATCTTCCATCCCCCTTGCACTGCCATCGCAACCTAATTACCAAATCTGTATTTGGGCCAATTCTTGGGCCTCCAACTCTAGACAAATTGGGCCGGCCTGCAGCCTGAGGCAACTTGGGCCATACCTACCAGATGCCCCTCCCCCCAAAGAAGCCGAAGCAGAAGGATTTGTCTTGTAAAGTAGATAAGGTAGACCAGAAGTGATGTGAAATAGAAAAAACACCGGTGTCCTTGAGATGGACTTGGGAAGGAGTGAGAAAACCCGGGTCACGCAACCGGAGTCGAGAGAAGTAAGCTCCGAGGTCCCTCAACCGAGGTCGAGAAAAGGTAAGCCCCGAGGTTCTACAACCGGGGTTGAGAAAAGGTAAACCCCGAGGTCCCTCAACCGGAGTTGAGAAACTTCTTCAACACGAGTGGTGAACATAACTGAGGCGCGTGACTGACAGACGTACACACTATTCGAGTAAGCGCGTGTGAAACGACGCATATTGTTGGTTTCGAGGCGCGTGTATGACACGTGAAGATCTGGACCGTTGATTTTAAACCATCGAATCTTTACCGTTGCTGAATGTATAAGAAAAGGAGGGAAATCGAAACCCTTCACCTTCTTCTCTTGCAGTTATCTAAATCGCGCATTAGAGAAATCTACCATTGTGCCCACTTGTGAAGATAGAACATCTCACCAACCAACCAACGAAAACAAGTAAGTATGTCTAACTCATCTTCGTCTTCATCTAGGGTGGAGGAAGTAGGCAAAGAAGGTGAACCTTTTAGAGCACCTCCCATCCGTGTCATCTTTCCCGTGAATAGCGAAAGTAGACAAATTCACCGGGGTGATCTTAGTGAAATCAGAGTGGAGGCAGTAAGTTTTCCCCACTGTGATGAGGAAGCAGAAGGGCTCGAAGTGGCCGGGGTAAGACCCACTGTAACTGAGACTCAAATTAGGCGATGGATCCCAATTTTTTCTTGCCTTTTGATCTAGAATTTATTATTCCCGAAGATAAGGACAAAGCCTGTTTTCCTCCCAAAGGATTCATTTCCGTATACATAGATCAACTGGCTGTAGGATTAAGGTTTCCTTTGTGGGTTTTTTTAGTAAAATTGTTGGAGTACTATGGACTAGCTTTGGGGCAGTTGGGGCCCAATGCCATAAGGCAGGTGGTAGGTTTCTTAGTGGAGTGTAGTAAGGGGGGAGTAGTGCCTAGTGTTAGTTTGTTTAGGCATTTTTTTCAGCTGAAAACAATGGGGAGAAATAAAGGTTGGTATTACCTTAACCCCAGACCAGGTAAGAGATTCAAAGTAAAAAATCCGAGTAAGATCGAAGGATGGAGGAGCAAATTTATTTATGTTAGGCAAGTGACAGTTCTGCCGAAGTGGCAGATATTAGAGGTAGTAGATAGTGCCCCTGTGGGGGAACCTAGAGGTGTTGACGTATTAAAAAGAGCCGGTATTTTGGGGTCCAAATTTTCAGAAGAAGTTCTGGACAAAGCTGGTTTGAGCCCGTATTATTCCAGCTGGGCTGCTGGGACTTCGGACTCCCAAGAGAAAGATACCCCAACCGGGACTGATTCTGACAGGACACCAAGCATATCTGAGAGAGAGAGGTCGAAAACAGGGGCAGAAGTAGAGGGTAGGGCTTTTATTTCTGTATAAATTGTGTAAGATAAACTTGTCAATTCTCAGAACACATGGCCTGTCGTGTGCAGTGGGTAAGTTCAAGAGTGCTGCGAGGAAGAGTACAGAAGCCAGCTCCGGGGGGCGAGATGATAGGTCTAAAACCCTGGAGCTACAGAGAACGGCAGCTGGAGGTAGCCACGGAGATGACCACGAGGACAACATTCCACTCTCGGGGTTGACGCCGAGTGCCAAGAGGAGGATCACCTCTCCAACAACACCACCGCCTCCCAAAAAGGCGCACATGACCCCGGCTCACGAGGTATCTTCGTAAATAACGTGTTATTACACCTCGCACACGCCCATCATAATAGTGAGGCAATGCAGGAGCAAGGAGCGGAGATAACGGCGGCCAGAGCCGAGCTGGAAAAACTGCTGGAGCCAATCCGCGGGCTAGTGGGAAGATTGGAGAAAGAATCTTCCCGAGACAGAATAGCCGAGCTGGAGGCCGAGGTCACCAAATTACGGGCCGGATTCGCGGAGGCCCAGAAGAGTGCCAGAGTAGCCCGAGACAGGGCAGTGCTTGCCGAGAGAGAAACAGCCAGGCTACGCGAACAGGCTGTCGAGGTTGCCGTGATGCGGGGTGATCTAATTGCGGCACGGGAAGAGCTGAATAAAGCGATCGTCGGCCAGGGAGCTGTACTAGAAACTTTCGCCGAAAAATTGATGCAAACAGAGACATTCTTGAAGTTTCTGAGCACGTTCGTGGCTGCAGGTGACACAGCTACTAAAAGCGAGCTGTTGGAAACCGTATATGATAAATACCCGGAGGTCAATGTTTATGATGAAGACTTCGGGTATAACTATGATGCAGTAGGGAACGAAGATGGGGCATATTTCGAGGCGTTGATGAAAGCTCCGAAGTGGCCATTGATCGAGGCCTTAGCTAAGAAGAACACACTCCTAACTCCCGAAATCATTAAACGGTGTAATGAAGACCAGGATAAGGACTTCTTGGGTTTTCGCAATGGTTTTTATGTACGGGAGTTAAGGAACCGAGCTCCTATTTCCCGTAAAGGAGCTGTTATGCCTCCCATCATGATTGAAGGCTCTGGCAAGGCAATAGAGGTAGCGAGTGACGTTGCAGAGGCCTCGGGTGAAAAAGGAACCACCCCTACCCCTGGAGAGGTCAGTGACCTTCCAACTCATGAGCAGAATGTAGAGTAGATGATCTGTAAAAAGGATTCCGTTGTATTTTCTTGCTTTGTAATGAACAACTTTGTATTTCCAGAGAAATAAACAATGTTGAAACATTTTTATGGATATCGAATGTTGCCATATTCTTATTCATAACAATGTACATGTATTCGTAAGGTCTAAAAATCGAGGTGTCTCCTTTGCCAGGAAAATATTGAAAACCCATATGAGGTAATAAAGCAGCTTCAATCATCAATAGTCTGGTTACAGAAAGACCGAGATATTTTGATGTTGCACGAAGTCCCACGGTTATCGAAGAATTTAATATCAGTAGAGAAGAGATGCGTAGAAGCAGAGAGCTCATGGAAAGAATCCGCACAACAGATGCGGCAGTATAAAGCGCAGTGTGTGTTAAAAGACCTGGAGTTGGAGCAACTCCGTATAAACCAACAAGAGTGTGAGCACTTGCTTGTTGATGGCGGGCGATTATCAATTCAAGAGATTCGAGCCCGGAGAGCAGAAATCCGGGGAGACGTCCAGCAGCGGAGCGAGCAAGGTGATGCCAATAATCCTGAAGTCATAAGGAACCGATTGGTATTAGGATTTCTGGTAGAGCTGCAAAAGAAAGTGGAGGCCAGGAACGAAGCTTTAAACATTGCAGAGCAAGAGGAACAGGAACACAGCCGCAGAAAAAAGCATCGGGGTAAGAAAATAAAGACCGATACTCAAGAGAAGATGTTGTCGGAGGACCAAACTGTAGGTGCAGGGAAAACCAATAACATGCCCGAGGTGATGGCGAGCGTGCCCCAAGAACCGGAAGAAACGCGTGTGGTGGAGCCGGAGGCCAGTGGGTCAACAGTTGTAGCTTTGGCCAAGGAGATTGATGAGATGCCTGTTGAGGAGTGGGATGCTGTAGAATGGGCGAACACTCCGGGGAGGGAACGGAGAGTAAAACCAGTGTCTCGAAAGACACCAGAGTCTCCTCATCAGAAGACCGGGGAATACATAACTCAAACTCCCGAGGTGATGGATTCGTTGGCGCCACTAGAATGGGGCCATGCAGAATGGATCAATATGTCGGGGCCAAGTAGAAGATCCAGACATACTGCAGATGACCGAGGTCCTCAAGGGACAAGTTATAGGTATGGGACCGGAGTCCGTGACCGAAGCGAAGTAGAGCGTCGTCGGAAGGCGCAAGAAACATCCCGGAGGACTAGGAATGTTCGATCAGAGACAAGGCAACGCGGTTTCGCGTATTGGTTCGGAGAGGACTCCGAGCAACGTCCGTAGGAAGTAGAATAGCTAATATCCGACCAAAGTTAATGTAGTGAGAGAGTAATTAGTCTGTTGTAACTTATACATAACTTAGTTAAAAAACGTTGTTTGTTTATTCCCTTTCTTTTTCTTTTTTTCTTTTTGAAAAACAAAAACACTTAAATAGATTATTAAGAGTGCGTAAAGAAAATGAGTTGAAGTCCGGAGACAAATTAATAACGCCTTGTACTCTTTGATCGAGTGGGATAGAATTTGAACAAAACCCTGAGGTTTAAATATGTAACTTTGACTGAGTTGAGGAAGTGAGTAATGGAGTCCGGAGACATGTTTTATATACAACGGATCGAAAATAAGTGTTCGGAAACATGTAATATAAAGATATCGGGGCGTCCCCACGGTATCATAAACACATAATAGATAGACAAGAATAGTATGGTCGACTGAGCAAAACTTATCATAATAGAAACAAATTATGCAAGAGATAGAAGATCGAAGTAGAACTAACAGTGTTCAGAGAAAAAACTTTCGAAGGTTAGTAACATGCCAAGTCCGAGGCACTGGGGTACCATCAACACGTGCAAGCTGATAACTCCCAAGGGGATGGACAGTAACCACGCGATATGGTCCTTCCCATGCTGCATGGAGCTTGCCTTCAGGCTGGGCCTTACTGGCGGAGTTGCGCCGGAGCACAAGATCACCGACCTTAAACTGTGTATACCGAACTCGAGCATTGTAATACTTCGCTGTTTGCTGTTTATTTTTGGCTTGTCTGATAAGAGCTTGTTCTCGGCGATATTCTACTTCGTCAAGGTTGGTACGGAGAGCATCCTCGTTCTGTTCTGGATTGAAATTCAGCACCCTGGGACTGGCTACTCCGATTTCCGCCGGGATGACGGCTTCGGAGCCGTAGGTTAGGCTAAAAGGAGTTTCGCCTATTGTAGAATGTGGCGTAGTGCGATAAGCCCATAATACCTGAGGGAGGACATCAGCCCAAAGTCCTTTAGATTCGCCTAGGCGTTTCTTGATACCTTCAACAAGTGTTCGGTTTGTCACCTCGACTTGGCCGTTAGCCTGGGGGTGGGCCACCGAGGTGAATGCCTATTTAATGTGTAACTCCTCGCACCAAGAGCGGAAAGGGTCATTCGCGAACTGTTTCCCATTGTCAGAAACAATGGTGCTAGGGATACCGAATCGGCAAACAATGTTCTTCCAAACAAAATTAAGAATTTTCCTTCCAGTGATGGTAGTGAGTGGTTCGGCCTAGACCCACTTGGTAAAGTAATCCACGGCGACCACTAAGAATTTAAAACCACCTGGAGCTAAAGGGAATGGGCCCACGATGTTTATGCCCCATTGAATAAAAGACCATGCACTCTGTATACCTGTCAGTTCAGTTTGAGGTAAGTGTTTAATCCATGAGTGCCGCTGACAATTCTCGCATTTTGCCACCAGGTCATGCGCATCATTAAAAAGAGTAGGCCAATAATATCCCCACCGGAGTGCTTTTTTAGCAAGAGTCCGGGAACCAATATGGTTTGCGCATGAGCCTTCGTGTAATTCCTTGAGGATGTAATGAGCCTGAACCGGGCCGAGGCACCGAAGACTGGGCTGAAGATAAGATTGTTTGTACAAGACCCCGTCATGTAAAGAATATTTTGGTGCTTTCAAGATTACCTGTCGAGCTTGTAACTTGTCATCGGGTAGGGTTCCATCCTGTAGATATTGGATAATGGGTGTCATCCAAGTAATTTTGGAGTCAGTGATTACCGAGACGGGCTGTTCGTAGATTGACTGATGAGACACCTCTTCTACAAGTACATCAGAAGGTATACTTGAGGGAGCCGCGGAGGCCAGTTTGCTGAGAGTGTCAGCTTTTGTGTTCTCTTCTCGGGGAATCTTGTGGATGTGGGCAGAGGCAAAGGTGTGTAGGAGACTTTGAGCTAAAGCCAAATACCGTTTCATGGTTTCCTCCTTTGCTGTATACAAACCATTGATTTGATTAGAAACTACCTCGGAGTCAGTGTATACTCGAATATGTGCAGCTCCTAAAGTCTTTGCAAGGCGAAGACCCGCAAGAATCGCTTCATATTCAGCTTCATTATTCGTGACTTTGAAGTTGAAGCGTAGAACATACTTGACTTCGACGTTGTCAGGTCCATTGATAATGACCCCGGCACCACTTCCCCGTGTAGCGGAGGCACCATCTACATGAACATGCCATCGTTCGGTTTCGACACCGGGATCAGTAGGGGAAATGTGTTCAAGATGTGAGTTGGAGTCCGGGCGCTCAAAGGTAGCTTCGGCTAGAAAATCAGCCAGGGCTTGGCCTTTAATAGCGTGACGAGGAAGAAATTGAATGTCATGCTCTCCCAACTCTATTGCCCATTTGACGAGTCGACCTGAATGATCTGGCTTACTCAGGATTTGACGGATTGGTTGATTTGTAAGAACGTTTATAACATGTCCCTGAAAATAGGGACGGAGGCGGCGGGCCGCCATAACCAATGCCAATATGGTCTTTTCGATGACTGAGTATCGGGTTTCTGCTCCTTGCAAGGCCCGGCTGGCAAAATACACAACCTTCTGAGTCCCGTGGTCATCGCGGACAAGAGCTGCGCTGATGGCTTCATCAGAGGTGGACAAATATAGATACAGGGGTTCTCCAGCAATCGGGGCGGAAATAATGGGAAGTTGACGGATGTGCTGCTTTAAGGCTGTCAAAGCCTCCTCACATTGGGGAGTCCACTAGAATTTCTTAACCTGCCATAGAACCTTAAAGAAAGGAAGTTGCCGTTCAGCCGCTTTAGATAGGAACCTGTTTAACGCGGCTAATCATCCAGTAAGGCGTTGAACATCTTTTTCTTTCTGGGGTGTTTTGAGATCGAGGATATCCCGAATTTTGGAGGGGTTAGCTTGTAGTCCCTGAGGAGAGACCATGTATCCTAAAAATTTGCCTGAACCGACTCCGAAGGTGCATTTCGCTGGATTTAAGCGGAGATTATGGCGTCGAAGTACATCCAGTGTTTCAGCAATATCTCGAACACATGCATCAAAAGTTCGACTCTTGATGACTAGATCATCGACATAGACCTCTACATTCCGACCAACTTGGTCCTGAAAGACATGGTCCATTAACCATTGATAAGTGGCTCCGGCATTCTTGAGTCCGAAGGGCATCTTTTTGTATGCAAAGATGCCGAAGTCCGTTATAAACGCTGTTTTGATCACATCCTTCTTATCCATATGAATTTGGTGGTATCCCTTATATAGGTCCAAGAAACAGAGTGCGGGATGTCCGGTGATGGCTTCAGCCTTTTGGTCGATAGAAGGTAGTGGATAGCAGTCCTTCGGGCAATATTTATTCAGATCAGTAAAATCCACGCACATTCTCCACGTATTATCAAACTTCAGGACTAGAACAGGATTCGCCAACCAGGTCGGATAATGGACTTCGAAAAGGATATCTGCCTTTACCAATGCTTCAACTTCTGCGCGAATAGCAGCTTTTCTGTCGACAGCAAATTGTCTGCGCTTCTGCTGTACCGGTTTGACTGTTGGGTCAATGTTCAATTTGTGAGTAATCAAATCTGGTGAGACACCGGGCATGTCCAAAGGTGACCAGGCAAAGACCTCGGAGTATTCTCGCAATACTTGAACAATGGCACTGTGAAGTAGAGGTAAATGTATAGCACCGACCTTAACAGTTCGCTCGGGTACGTTTGGATCAAGAGGGACTTCTACTACCTCATCGCCACGAGGTTGAATTGGTATTGACTCAAGTCCGGGGGTATCTATTTGAAACTGGGGTTGAACCGTCTGTGTAGTTCGTGGTTTGAGTGCAACCAGCATACATTGCTTAGCCATCTTCTGATCGCCACGGATGGCTATGGTTCCGTAAGGTGAAGGACACTTTATCGTTAAATGAAATGTGGAACATATGGCTTGGGCAGGAGTAAGCCAGTCCCGTCCAAGAATCATATTATAAGGAGACGTAGATGATACCACGTAAAAGTCGACAAAAACTGTTTTGATTGCAGGATGAGTACCTACCGAGGCTGGTAGATTAATAATCCCTTCTGCGCGAACTTCCCCCTGTGTAAATGTCTGCAAAGGTCCTGGAGCAGGCCGAAGCAGATCCCGAGATATGCCCATTTTTTGAAAACAATCTGAGAAGATAACACTCACAGCTGCACCATTATCAACGTACACCCGTTTGATTATAATATTTGCCACAGTCATATCAATGATTATAGCATCAGTGTGGGGCATGCGTTCGGGTACGGGGTCGTCCTCGGTAAAACTTACTGTTTCAGTATTGTGGAAACGCTTGTGACGGGGTTCCTCGGGAGGAGGTCTGCGAGCTTCTGCAATAAGAGCTTTGCGGGACACTCCTGCTGGCTGTGTACCATAGATCATATGGATAACACTATTAACAACACGAGCTGAGGGGTTGGTCCCTTCTTCTTGGGGAGGAGGAGCCGGCAATAAGCGAGGTTGTTGCTGTTGAGCACTGCGTCTGCTTCCCTGATCTTGTTTTGGGTAATGGCTATTCCCGGATCGATTATTCGGCCATTGTGACCGACCTTGTTGGAAGCTACGATTGTTATTGCCAGCTCGGTTCTGGTGCTGGTTTCCACCTCGGTGCTATTGTCTATTGTCTGATTGAGCAATATACTGGCGAAAATATCCCTGCTTTATGCACTCTTCGATTTCTTTGCTGAGTTCTCAGCATTCTTCAGTATCATGCCCGTGGTCATAGTGGTATTTGCACCACTTGGTGCGGTTTCGTTTGTCAGCCGGGGCTGTCATACGAGGGCAAGATTTTAGATCAGCCTTGTGGATGGCATGTATTTCGGTTCGGGACCGATTTAAAGGTGTTAGTTGGGGCAGATCGTGACGAGTGTCGGGTCGACCTCTGCCCAGTCGGTTGAAGGCACTGGTACGGGCATTAGACCCAGATGGTCCTTTATCTGATTGTCTCTTGGCAATAGATTTTTCCCTCTTACGCCGGGTTTGCTCATCTGCCTTAGCGAACCGCCCAACCACATGATAGAGAGCTCGGGTGGTAACGGGAGTATTACGGACTAGCTCGGTGTATAGTGGCCCGGCCCGTAATCCGTTCATGAAAGCTGTGACAATGATGTTATCTGGCTGATTGCCTACCTTCAAACTTTCAGTCGTAAAATGTTCCAGGAATTGAGAGATGGTTTCTCCTTCTTTTTGTTCCACATTCATCAGGTCGGCTAAAATGGACATAGGCTTTGCACGTGCTTCAAAACGTGCCCAAAAGTGTTCAGCAAGTTCTCGGAAAGAGGATATGCTATTGCGGGGAAGAGAGTCAAACCAAACTCGTGCCTCATCCTGAAGATACTCAGGGAAGATCTTGCAATAGTGAAGAGATGCGGTATGATCTCGACTGAGCATGTTATGCCTAAAAGCCCCAAGAAAATTGGCCGGATCTCCAGTGCCATCATAAGGTGGGATGGCGGGCCTCTTGAACCCTTCAGGAAGAGGCGTAGCCAGAATTTCTTGGGAGAACGGGGTGATAATGTCTCCATTGGCGTCAAGGCCTAGAATTCTGTCTAGTTCAGCATTGCGTTGTACTCTCTCATACTCATGAAGATCTGGAGTATAGGGATTGGCATGACGAGCTTTCTTAGTCGCGCTAAGCGGACGGCGACGATCAACATCGATAAATTCGTCATTGCGCTGTTTCGATCCGTTAGAACTCCCATGGTCCTCGGGAGAACCGGGTCGTTCTCGTCGGCGGTCCTGTCTCTCATGATGCACTGGATTTTGTTGGTTGGGCAGATTCCGACGAGGAGGTTGCGCTACGGGGTTGGTGTTATGTCCAGCAGGGCCATCAGGGTTTAATCGGCTGACTGCCCAGTCTTGGAGAACATGAGCATGTTCTTGTAGGAAGGCCTGGAGTAGTTCCGGAGTCATCTGAATATTAACCTGTGGTTGTGTAGTAGCAGGACCAGGATTTTGTATATCTTGTGGAGGTAGAGGTAAGAATCCGTCACCCGGATTCACAGCCGGGCCTTGGTTGCCCTGATGGTGAGATGTATCCCGTATTATCGATTGCCTTGGTGGCAAGGTTTGATCCACGGGTGGATCTTGATTGATTTGATCACCTTGGCGAGATTGAGTCAAGCGAGTGATTACCATGGTATTACAAGTACAATATCAATATTAAAAATCCAGTTGACCTCACGTTTCCCACAGACGGCGCCAATTGATAAAGCGCAATCCATTATCAAAAGAATATTCACGAAAGATAATAAACAAGAAAATAACCAGACAATAAGACACAAGGTTTACATGGTTCGATCCGGAGATCTACGTCCACGGGAAAATGATGTCCCTACCGGGCTCCTTTTCTTCTTCTCTTTCTTTGTTTTTTTTTACAAGTGATCTCTCTTTCATTAAAGTTCCAACCCTCTTTCTCCCTTTAACTCTACTATTTATATCATACAAATCACAGCCCTAACTATATTCCTACAATTAAGGCCACAAAACCTGCCTTCGTGATTGAGAGGAAATCGTGGGTCAAATCTTCCATCCTCCTTGCGCTGCCATCGCAACCTAATTACCAAATCTGTATTTGGGCCAATTCTTGGGCCTCCAACTCTAGACAAATTGGGCCGGCCTGCAGCCTGAGGCAACTTGGGCCATACCTACCAGTTACAAAAAGAAATGTTCTTAGTAACTATTCTTATAGTTGCAAAACACTAGCGACAAATACCCGAACCACAAATAGGTCTAGAATATTAGACATAAATATTAAACAAAATCCTTAACCAATATTTCTCTTCTAGCCGACTAAACTTAGGGTGGTTACTCGGTAAAATTCGAATCGAATGAGCTGAAATTTCTTAAAAATTTAAAACCAAATATAGAACAGAAAAATAATATTTCGAATTGATAATTATCAAAATATTTTGGTTTCCTTATTTGGTTTCTTGGTAAGAACCAAATTTTAAAAAGAAAAATATATTCCAGCATAATTCCACCCTAATTTGCCAAATTACTTTTTAACTCCAGTAAAGGCGTTAGGTCTCCAGTCTCCAGAAATTCAAATAATAAATTTCAAAAAAAGAAATTCAAATAATATGAAAATAAAAATTTAAATTGGTAAAATTATTAGACAAATTGGCTATGGGTCGAATCTAGTGAGGGTGCACATTAAATGGGCCTCAGGTGGGGCTAACTAAATGGACGTGACACAAAGTCCAAACAAAATTACCATTAAAATAATATTAGTTTGTTTGGTTTTTGAAAAATATAAAATCGAATATCCAACTGAATTTTTGGTTGAGTACATACAGAAAATATGCCCACTCTAACTAGGCCACATGTTAGCAGGCTTTTTCTAAAGTAGTTTTATTTCAATCATATCAATCAAACTCCAATATTTTCGGATAATTATATTATTAATAATTAATGAAATAAAATAGAAAATAACTGGTCCATCAGGTACGTGGATTGGCTCGATATAATTCGTATTTTATCGCGTCATTTTGAGTTGATTTGATAATTACCTAAATCCGACAAACATCGACTCAAACTTAAAATTATGTATGAGTTCTTGTTGTGCTATTGGATCGTTCGATTTTTCACAATACTAAGTTGCAACTCTCTCAATTCTTTTATAAATTCTAACTGAAAAAGACAATAATTAAGTTAATAGCTAAATGACTGCTTTACAGAATATATATATATAAACTTAATAGGGGGTAATACTGTAAATTCATCTTTCCTGTCTAAACTATACTATTTATTATATAATTGACTTTATTCGATTTTATTTTATTTATATAGTCCTTATTGGCATCCTAATATTATGTTTTATACAAAAATTAGTATCAATAAATTCGGATAACTTATTTATGTTAGTCAAGCATTAAATATCAATTAGCAAGCTGTTTTTTTCTTATAGTCAATTGGACGCAATGTTTATATATATAGTTTATTATTTATAAATTAGTTGTGAAAATGTTAATTTGTATAAAATTTCAAGATAAATATTTAAGTCATTCATAATAATCTGTATTTTTAGTATTTTTATTACATTTTCAGTTTTTTGAAAAATGCACCAATACCGATATTTCCGTATAATTGAAAAATCGATATTTACGTCCTTGACTATAACTCAAGATTCTTTTTATTTATTTTCCAATAGATACATTTTATGCTTAGTTTTATTATAACTATTCTTTGATGGAAGATGATGGATATTTTTACAGTTTTTGTAACTTTACATAATTTAAAACATAATTAAGTATTCCGTACGATGATTTGGAACTTATATTATCAATTATCATGATAAAAGTTATTATGTAAAAATGGTATAATTTTAAAATTACAATTTATATTAACAAAATAACATATCGTGCATCGCACGAGAGCATAACTAGTTTTCTGAACAAAAATAATACTCCCTGCTAAAATATCTTCGATTGTCTGTAATTTTGTTCCCTATTCTGATACCATAACTAGGAAATTCTTAAGGAGATTTGTTGACTTATATTTAGGGGTAATATTAGAAAAGTGTGGGTATATTCTTTTTCCTTTTTTCATTTTTAGCTTGATTGACTTATGTTTTTAACAAAGTAACTAGTAATTTTTAACAAAGTAATTTTTATTTTATTATATATGAATTTGTTCATAAAATAAAAATAAAGTTTTAAACAATATAAAAATTAACAAATATTTTAAAAACATTAGTTAATAAGTATTTATAAAAAAATATTCTTAATATTTATTTAACTTTTATTTTTATCTCGACCCAAATCAAATAATTCAACTCATATTACATAAACAAATTTAACGAAAATAATCGACAATCAATTGCATTTTTTAATATAACTTATTTTAAAATACGAAATTTAGATGTTAAATCAAAGATCATGAAAAAAGATTAATTTTCTATATTTCACATTAAAAACGAAAAAAAGAACCGTTAATTATTTGCTTTAATAATTTTTTTTATTATTTGCTTATTAATTTAATTTTATTTTTATTATAAAATGAATCAATTAAAAGTTGTCACCAATAATTTCTTTTATATAACAAATTGCCAACAAAATTTAAATTTGGAATTGATTTTGGGAAGGTTTTACCATATATATTTAAATATCTTATTATGTTAGTTATGATTTAAATATCTTATTATGTTAGTTATGATTTAAATATACTATTGTTAGAAAGTGAAATGGGTAGGAAAACATGTCTGATTTTCTGTTATAGAGGGTTCTCTTTTTTTATATCGTAAAATTATTATGTAACATAGAATTATATGTAAGAGTCTATTCAATGGATGCGATGTGTGCAAAGACATTCCAAACAATTTATTTAAGATCATTTATTTTATATGATTATTTTAAAAGTATCCCTTATCCCTTATATGCTAAAAGAAAATCCACTCGAATAAGCGGCACTCTCTCATAATTTCGGGGAATAATTTTTTTAATTATTTAAATTTTCCAACATTCGCATTACATGATTTATGGTGATAATTTAAGCTATTTTTATTGTCCTCCCATTTTCTATATTATTTTGTTAAAGGAAGTTTAATCTAAATCTTTATAGGCTTAATTGCAAAATAAATTATTAATTTTTACAAAATTATAATTTTAACATAACTTTTTAGATTTAGCAAAATAAATCATGAACATGACATAATTTTACAATTTTAATCATGGTAAATCTTCCAACAAAATATTGCAAATTATCGGACCAAATTTTATACTTTACATCATACATTGTGCCCAAATTTTATTTTAGTATACAAGTAAGGACTATTTTACAGGGATCAATATAAAGCCTAAGAAATACTACAATATATATAGCTCAAAATTGTTTTTACCTGTCGGAATTTAATGATATTATGATTCTGTATTTAATATAAACAACCACAAGAAAGTTACCAATTCAAGATGGATATTGTAGTCACTTATTTTTTTTTTATTATCATATTTTTAAAATCGAATCTCATTAATCAATTCAAATCAAGTACAAGAATTTCAACCCATTTAGAAAAATCTGAATCCGTTCACATAATCGTATCTGCTGAAAAAATAAATGAAAAAAATAAACACACAAACCTATCAACAACTACATTAAATTATCCGTAAAAAAACATACGCTGAAGAACATCTACATGAAGCCCAATAGCAATAAGCCCGATTCTTGCTTCGTAACTGGCACTACATGCACATCAAACAAAAAAATCGGAAATAATAACTTTTATTATTTTAATTGTTACACTTAAATTTTATCTTAGACCATCCTTATTTCACTTTACTGTTCACACTCTAATCTCTAGTGCACATGTTAATAAGTGATGTATACTCAAAAGTTTGTCCAATTATTTCATTTCAAATTCATCTATTTATTGTTTTAGTAAACTTTCTATTAAAAAAACTATGTGTAGACTATTATTAATGAATGTTTTATTTTTTTTCTTTCAAAAGCCTATAGTAGGCCACCGACTTTATGAAACTTTAAAAAAATTCACTGTATATAATATTTTATATTTCAGTCCACTCTGTTACTAAATCTGGAAGCAGTACTAAATGCAAGTCAATTTCAGTAAACAGTGACAATAATTAGAGCAAGCACAAATTCAGACGGATCCTTTGGAGATTGAGATTTTGTGTTGTGTACATAATTTGATTGTTGAAGAACCTTGTAAGGATGCTTGCAACTTTGAATTTCTGGAAGTTTTAAAACCAAAAGCAAGAACGTTCAACCAAAGCAACTGATCATCTTACTTAGAGGCGACTCGACCGATCTATCGGGCCAACGTTGTATATCTGACCGAATCAGTTCAAAACTCCATCTGATTAAAAATTAGTGAACAGAGTTCGGCTCCTCCCCTAAATATACTATAATTATTGGATCGGTTCGTTGGACTTTTGGGCCATCAGGTCGGGCCTATTGAATTCGATAGTACTTCTGATCAAGATTCATATAGCTGAACTGTCTAAAATATTGGGCTAGGTCAATAAGTGTAATACGAATGAATACGAAAACCGAATTTCGGGGGACTAGAATAAATTCAATCAACATTGAATACGATAGAATGGAGGTGATTGTTTAACGCTCTTTCAATAAAACGATATTGTCCCACTCCCAATGCTTGCGGTTCTACAATTGTCTCCTAAGAGCAACAACTCAGTTCTTTCAATCGAAGTACAACAATGCAAGAACTCGGCGAACTAAATGGTATCTGTAACTCTCTCTTATGATGAACAAAGGGTATACGAATTATCGAATTACAAGATATTTGGACTGGAGTCAAACATATGTTTTACCGATTTTGACCCGTGTGGAATGTGAAATGAGAAAAGTCAATTTATAGACTTTTAGACGTCATTTCGTGGATGGTGCACTCCTTCGACTTCGTCAATTACAACCGTTAGATCGTACATGTTGATCAAAGATCACAATCTTATGATTTGATTGTATCATTTTTCGAACGTTCACGTCATTTCGTTCGCATCTATTGTACTTAAACAAACGTAATTTTTCACAGGCATCTTTTGATTTAAAAGACATTTCTCCGTTGACACCCAAAGTTCCAACGATCTCAAGACCTGAAGAATGGTAGTTAATGTACTTTAGAGCCTTGAAAAAAGTTTTTTAAAGTGTAGTGGAGGAATCAAGCCTTGAAGTTATTATAGTTTTTGTATCAAATAGTGGTTTTGCATAAATGTCTAAGTTTTGTATGAAGGTTTGTTAAAACTTATTTTGAATTCTTAGTGTAGCACTGACAAGGGTTGTTCTATCATAGGTCAATCTTGGTCTCAAATCCAAATATTTTTTTAGTTAAGCCCACTTTCTATAATTTTATTGTTCACATGCTTTTAGCTAGGGCTAAAAATTAAATCAAACTACTCGATACTTGATTCGAGATTATTTGTAATAAGTTCATTGTTAAAGATATCAAACAAGCTTGAACATACTTTTATGTTTGATAAAATTTAAAGCTCGACTCGAACTCGAGTTCGATAAGTCAAAGATGTTACAACAAGTGTAAAAATGTCAAACTACTCGAGTTCAACTCGTGTTTGGCTCGATTAAAGCTCGTTCAAGCTCGATTCGATTAATAATCAAACAAGTTCATACATTATACTAAAAACTCAAAAATATTTCAAATAAACTTGAACAATAATATGTTCGACATTACTCATTTACAACCCTACTTTTAGCTCAGAAACAAGTAATATTTTCAAACGCAAAATCATGCACAATTATCTTAATTTTAACTTATCCGATATTTTCTTTTAAATCTCAAAGCTTTATGCAAATTTTATTACTTACAACTAACAATGTATAACTTTACCAGTGTTAATTTTTTTACTATAATTAAATTTTACGTTTCAGTTCACTCCATTGCTAAACTATCACTGCGATGACTCAAAATAATGAATGACCTTTGATAATTTATTTTGTGTTTAAGACTTACTAGATAGGCACCCACGCGATGCGTGGAAAGACGTTTTAATTGATTGTACGTATCTATAGTAATATAAATTTTACATGCATACTTCATACATCATTGGATTGGTGCATGTGTAGAGATAAAATCAAAGGTTAATATTACTTTGATTCACATCTACACATGAACTAATCCAATAGTTCATAGTGTATACGGGTATTATTCACGGGAGTAGGGTAAAATTAACCGTTATTTTATATTATTTGTGCATCTTGATCAAAATATCATTTGCGTACTCCACACAAAAAGAAAATCACTTGCATACTCACTATTAAGCTTTTGTCTAGTAAATAGAATCATGATATGTTATTTCACATCCAAACATATATTTTAGTTATCTCATGCATTAATTTGAAAAGATTTGAAGTTTATATCTTTTTATTTTTTGTTTGAAACCGTCATAACTTTTTATTAACTTAGAATGTTAAAGTGCTGCGAAAAAGTGGGTATGTCATTGTTTCCAAGAAATCAAGTTAAAATCTAAAACTTCCCTAGCGTTTGGGCGGAAAAAATGGAGGGAAATCTTTTTTTTTTTCCTGGTGATTTTTATTTCCTAAATTGTCAAAGCCATATGGGCGATAAAATGATTTATAAAAAAAAATATGTCATTTGTTATTATATTATATAGATATTAAATATGTTTGTAGTTTATATAAAGTAATAGATCATAAATAATATGTTTAAATTTAACTTACTTTTTAGTCAAAATTGCCAATAAAATTTATTTTAATCTAATAGTTCATTATTAAAATATATAAAGGTAGAATTCATAAACATGAACTCTAACGCTTCTGGTTCTCCATTTTTTTGGTGAAATCTCATATTTCTTTTTAAGTTAATTATGATTTCACCATAGTTAGTCATTTTAAGCTATTTATAAATAAAAGAACGAAAACTCATGTATGAGGCAAATTTTATTGTAAGGTATACGAAAAAGAGGTTTATTAACCAAAGCTAACAACTTTATAATTTAGTGTTATTCCTTTTTAGATGAGTCGTTTACTTTACTAACTTGTAAAGTTTATTTTATAAGCTTAGGTTTAGGAGTTGTTGTAAGATATAACTTAGATACTTTATTTTAAGATACTATCTTACAATTTTTTTTATACAGAATATAGTTTTATCTTAGATACAGCAATACAATAATCATTTCGTGTAGTTTTTTCAAATAACAATATTTATTTTAAATTAAAAATTCAAAAATCACCGATTACTCGAAGCAGGCCAATTCATTTGCAGAAGGAACTGATAGGTGGAGTGATTCTGGAGAGTTTATTAGAAATCTCCGGATATTTTTGAATTTTAGTTTGGTTCCGAAAATTTTCGAATTTCCAAACCGCTACGCACGGTACTCACCTTAGCTTCTAGTCACTATTCTGAAATTTCTTCTTTTGTTTTCTATATTGTAGAATCCTTTGGTATCACTATATATAATAGTATAAATTATTATATCCTCTAAAGAATATAAATTATTAACCCGGAGGATTAGTTGGAGAGGTTACAGTTCTGTTAATAAACTCACATATACATCTTTCTAATTTTTTTTTTTTTTTTAAATTTGTATAGTTTAGTGGTAACTTATTTAGCCCTTGGTTTTCTTACCCTTATTGTAGTCTGAAAATTTTATTCTAACTTGATAGGAAGATTTTTCTAAAAACAACTTGATAGCTCATACGGGAAAAAGAAATTGATGAAGAAAGGGAAGTGCATAAAATTTGCAGAATTGCATTTGACCCATATCAACTGAAGAGAAAATGGAATGAATAAAAATGTGATGCATGTTAGTTTTTGATGCTATTATATAGAAATGTAATCGAATCAATGTATATGCTCGAGTTTGATGACTGAAAACTTGAAAGATTGAGTCTCGATTTAAACTCGATCATCCTCAATTTATTGGTGTCCAGAAGGAAAATTTATAATCTAACATCTATTGTTAATTCAATTAGAAAAGATTAAAATAAAACTATATATACATGTAAATAACTAAATATACATTTACAGTGGTCAGAGCATTCTTAGTCCAGAAAGCTCTAAAGGAAAGGAAAGAAAAATAGATTGCTTGGGCTAAAGCTTCTTCCGAGCCTCGTCCAGATGCCACATCAGCACCTGCAAATTCGTGCCTCAAAGCTGATGACAGACCTCCTGCACTCATATCTTCAACTCGTGTTACTTCTCGCTAGCATGGTGAACCATCGCATTCTTCTTCTAATGATTAATCAAAGACTTTGTCGGATGAAAGCAAGAAGAGTAGCGATAGGATTCGGGTCGATTCGACCGAGAGTATATGGAGTTATGGAAGTGTGTTTTAGGGCAAAAAATGATTTAGTATTTAAACTAACGGCTAGGGTTTGATGTTAATTTTTTACACCCTAATTATGTGCAATTATATTTATTTAGAATCTTTTGATATTGTTGGGGTTTGAATGTGTTCTCAAAACCCCTATTTTTTTGCTAACAAATCTATACAATTTTTTTTTAAGAAAATGATTTGTTTAACAATATAGATGAATGTAGACACATTGTAGTTACTATATTATGAATTGATTTTTTCAGTTTTTAAAATAGAGGGAATATCTCAACAAATTTATTTTGGAATAAAATTAATTATGTTTTAGGTTAAATGTATAAAAAGATTAATTTGTTAAAATTAAGAGATTTCTCCAGATACATCAAACAGGTTGCCAATTAAATTGGATTATTCTGTTTTGCACAATTTTTTGTTTCCCAATTACGTATGTAAACTGAGCGGGAAAAAAAATATTTTTTTAATTGTGGAAACAATACATTTTGTTATTATATATATATATATATAGATAGATATAGATTAATTCATTTTAATTAAAATTGATACTCTTTCGATATCAACAAAGAGTGAAAATCTCAACCATATATTTTGTAGGGGGAAATTGATTTTGTTGTCAAACTAATTTATAAAATTGAAACAAATTACCAAATAAAAGAGATTTTGTCGGCTATATTAAGGGATCATCAAATCAATACGATTTCATTGTTTTTACATGTTTTCTTTCCCAAATAAGTAATGATAAATGGGCGGGAAAAACACTTTTTTTTCAAAAGTAGTATAAATCCATTTTGTTTATATATATATATAGATATATATTAAGTAAGTATGCGTAAATTTCAAAATTTAGAAGTTACGGGCTTTATATATATAATTTAGAATAGGGTTAGAAAAAAAAAAAAAACTATCAAGGATTTGATGATGCTGCACTTTGCTGATTTGAAAAATTATTGCATTAATATATTTGAATGTTTTGCGGTTTATTGCATTGACTAATTCTTTTTTTCTTTTTTTTTTTCTTATTCTTCTAGAAGCATTGACTATTATTTTATAATAAAGTGTCATTTGAGCAAATCTCAGCCTTCAATTGTGTAGACAGCTGAGATTTCGTTTAGATAGTCCAAGTGTCAAATTATCCGTACTTGTAAATGAATTAATGCTTTGACCTTTTAAATTATGTCAAATTATCTGTATACAATCACCAAATCACAAGTGATCTGTGTCGGAAGACAACTTTATTTCTCTAATGCAGCCTTCATATGTGAAATTTATATTTGTTAGGAGCATGCAACCTTCATAATTTCTTGCATGCATTATTGTAAAGTCAAGAAAATGTAGTCCACCTTTTTTTCTTAGGGTATTCGTCAAAAGATTTGTTAACTGTCTGGACAAGTTCTTCTATATTCCTCAAACATATCTTATGTTGTAATGCTTAAATGGAAATCGAAAAAATTGAGATCCAAATATTTAATCTGGAGAGTTTGATGGTTGACATACTAATCTAATATCAAAATCACTCTGCAACGCGGCCATTTGAAAGTCTGCATCGTTTGGATTGACATGAGTTCTTGCATTATCTTGTTGAATGAAGATGATTTTTCCTAAATCCTCTCTAGACCACACACTTTGAATTTTAGGGATAACTCTTTCAATCAAATAGACTTTTGTAGTCTCTCTATTTACTAAAGTAGTTAGTTTCATCTCCAAGGTCTCTACATCTCTATTTTTACTTTTTCTCTGCGTTGGTTGTAAGTTGACAAACGAAAAGACTCCTATTTTTTCAGAAAAAGTTAAATTTCCTTGGTTATCAAACCTTCCATAGCCACGAGAAACATTACTTTCGCAATGAAATTCTTACTATGAAAAGTACGTAGAGGCTCTTTTTAATGAGGAAGTAAATAGAAAATTTCACATGTTTTTGTCATATGAAACAATTTTTCATCGATATGCACCATATTGTACATGCCTTTAAATTTTCGCTCATTGGACAAGCCATTTGGCTCTAGTATTGATATACAAAACTGTACGCGAGCACTTTTATGTTCTTCCTTTAGATACAGTTTAATGGTGTTTGTATGTCGCAGAATGAGGCCTTGTTTCATAAATCTGATCAATCTTGAATATGGAACGTTTAAAATATCGAAAAGTGACCTGAAAGTCATCCTTTCGTGTGCAGGAATTCGCTCCAGTTGGTTTAAATCAATTTGGATACCTTTTCGTCAACATTTTCTCGATTTTCTGCTAGACACATCAATTGCTACCCTATTAGAATTTTCTTTTGCTCTTTCCAAATCCGTTGCACTATTCATATGTTTACAGAAAATTGAGCAGCAACCTCTTTTGTTGTACCTTGTAATTCTCCATTGACAATTCTCGACAACAAAGTATGATAAATGATCAGTGTTTGCTCATGGGACAATTTTTTATGCTTTCTCCCAATTGCGATGCTTGTGGATTTATTGTGATTAGATGACCAAAATGACACCGAAAAATATATGAAAATTGTAAAATAAATAGATAAATAGAAAAACAGCAACTAGAAATTATGTAGTGGTGATATCAATATTTATATAATTTGAGGTCTTTAGGCTATTATGTATAATACATAAAAGAAATTAAAAAGTGAGGTTTCAAAACTTTGCAGTATGGAATTTATACATTTAACCTTTACTATGTTCTTTTTTATTTTCTTCGACAGTACATAGTGTTTTTGATTTGTTATTAAAAAGTGATATTTTTATGATTTAATTTAACAAACAACAAATATTTGTGAAGCAATGAGAAAATACTTTCGACAACAGTGAGAAGACACTACGGTAAGAAATGATATTTGCCAATTATTTTTATGTTTTTACTTCAGTTTGTGTTCGTTGCTGAAATCCATATTTGGTTGTAATAAAATGGACCTCTTTACACAAATTGTGTATGTCAATTAGTGTGACCAACGGAATGAATTCAAAATAATTGAATCTCAATAATATAGTTGTAAAACGTGGGCCGAATTGGCCTGCCCCAGCTCGGGACCAACTCGTCACGGGCCAGCCCAAGATCGGCCCATGCCAGTCCAAAATGGTCCGTGAATACTATCATGCTAAATGGTTCGAATTTTGTACTATTTGGTCCATAGCAGGTTCGAAATTTCTATCAAGTCCGTCCTTGCACAGGCCTGCTAAAAGCCCAGGACCGATTGAAATCTAGCCAACCCAGCATGTAGCAGGTTAGCCCAGCGCAGGCCCATAGCGAGCTGGCCCAGCCCAAGCTCGTAATGGGTTAGCCTAGGCGCACACGGATTGAGTAGCAAAATTTATAATTTTTTTATAAACTTTAGGTATGAGTCCTAGAAGTATTTTTCTTTTTCTTTTTTTTATTATGTATGAGTAACAAAGCTTATAAAATTTTGTTACATAAATCTTGATTTTTAGTAGCACAAAGTTTTCCATACACCATGTGTATGAATTTAATCTCGTCAAATGATGGATCCATGAAAATGTATTACTATTAAGAATAAGTAATACATTTCAGAATAAACACTGATACATTTTCAACACAATACTTTTCTTCAGAACTAGTATTACCTTTAAGCATAAATATTGATACATTTCCATGAAAAATTACCCATAACTTGAATTGTACGAATCTAAGATCCCTGCAATTGTTGTTTAAGAGATTTACTGTTTGAATAGAAGCTTATGACACTTTTATGTACCTTCAGTGAGTCTTGACTTTAATAAATTGGAGTTATTATTAATGGTTCAAGTATAATAATTTAGAATAATATAAATAATACATTATAACAAATATGTACTAACAATAATATTAAGTGTGTTAAGAAAAATAATACAAAAATAATACTCCCCCCGTTCCATTTTAATTGACGTTTTAGGAGTGTTTTCTTCTTTTCTTATTAATTGACGTTTTACATATTTTTCACTAATTCTCCCTGCACCCAATCCTTAAAAATCTCTACTTTTAAATCTATCAGAGATATTTTTATTTGATCAAATCTTTATCCCGTAAAAAGATATTTTTATTTGATGAAATCTTTATCCCCTAAAATATCCCCGCTCATTATAGCGTCTTTTTCCCTCTCTCTCCTTATTGCACGCTTTCTTCCCCTCTTCCTTCTTCATTTCACAATTTAAATTGAATAAAAAAATTTCCCACCGCCCCCCTTTTTTTTTCGGCAAGCGCTTTTTTCCCCTTTTCCCTCCGTCATTCCCCTATTCGAAAATAATTGTTGGAGAGGGAAGTCCATAAAAAATACGATGATCCAGAGAAAGAAGATGGAATCTTGAGAGAGAAAACGAAAAATAATTATTTAAAGATGCTAAATTTTAGGATTCATATGAGAGAGATAAATAGTTAGGTGGAGTTATATCTGTCAAAAAATGTCATTCTTAATTATTCCCTTTCATTCTAAAACGTCAATTAAAATGGAACGGAGGGAGCAGGTTAAACCACCAACCGAACTCGTTAAGCTCGGGTTCAGTCTGGGATCATCCCATAATATGCAGCTCGTGTGTCGAGTTGTGTCGAGATATTTTATAAACAATTCAGTTCAGTTCAGTTCAGCCCACTTCTATTGCGAGTATTGGCCGAATTGGCTACTTTGTAAGTACACTGAGGTGGACCCGGCCGACCCGACCCTACCCTACCCTCAGAATACTATAAGCAATAGAAACGTGGGAAAATTGAAATCTTATCCAGAAGTTGTGATGAATTATTAAAGGGCTCATTAGTCATTCCCCACTCACCACTTCTACAGCACTAGAGAAGAGAAGCGTTTGGAACTTCTTTTTCTTTAGGTCCACTACATAGTGTGAAATAGTGATACTACCAAGTTTGCCCAATCCCAAAAGGCATTTCATAACATCAATTATTACGCCATAATGTCTACTACATACAATGTTTTTGCATATTCTATTTATGGAAATATATAAGATCACAATAAGTTGTAGTAGATCGGGTACTTAATTACAACGAGAGACGAATCCAGGATTTGATGATAGGGTGAACTAAGATATAAAAAATTATTTATAAAAACATTAATGTTAAAAAAGTTACGTCTTACTATACTTCAAAATAGAATGAAATAAAACAAATTATTAGTAACAATATTTACAAGTTATTTGTTTTTTCAATTGAAAATTTACTAAAACAATTGATATGTTAATTTAAAACGAAATAATTTGGTTGATATATTCATTTATTGGTGGGATAGAGATAATAATATGAACAAAAAAATTAAATGGGGTGAGCTTAATAAAAAGATACTAATTAGAATAATAAAATCATATTACAAAAATATTGATTCTACAAATTTTGTCTTGAGCTAGAGCCTGATATTGGCCTTACTTACATTCACCCATGATTACAATTTACAAGTGATGTTGATAAAAATGATTATTTCAAAAACTTGATGCGGATTAGAGGGCGTATGGTTAAACCCATAACCTTTTCAAAATATTTATAAGGTATTTTATAAGCTATTAGAAAGTGTTTAGAAAATAAGATAGTTTTTTTAAGGCTAGAGATAAGTTTGACTTTAGAACAGAGAAATCTACAAGTACAAAGATTATATCCAACTAGAAAAATCATTCTCAAATGGTAATGGAAGGAAATGGGTGAAGGAAAAATTACACGATGCTTGCAGCTTTAAGCATATGAAAACAAAGGAAAATCATAATTAAGTAGTTGTAAATCATAAATTTACTCTCGATGAATCATATTTATCTTGTAGTCTGTGACTGCTTGCACAGTACTAGAGGAAATAGGGGGACTCATAATAGCAACAAAAGAAACTTGGAAGATCCATAAGAAAATAGAGCTTAGAGGTCGCACAAGGCGTAAAGGTGCACAAGGCATGAAGGTGAACTTGTCCGAAATTTTGCTCGACTTTGCAATCAAAAGAAACCAACTAGTTGTAAGTGTACAATTTAGACAGTGGTAGTATAAAAGATTATCTGACCACATGGAGAACTGTCCTGTGTGAACTAGCTTGTCCATCTTTAGCGAATCAACTGTGAGATAAAATAACAAATCAGACAAGTAAAAGAAAAAAGTGTAGAAGTAAACATTGAAAAGAGGTTCCTGTTGGGAAATAAGCGAACAAACGAAACGAACAAAGCAAATAATAAGCGTGCAAGAAACAATAAATCGACACAAAGAATTAACGTGGTTCACTAACAACTTGTTAGCAACGTCCACGGCCAAAAGGGAAGGATCCCAAATCAAATTCAAACGAGAGTCAAACAAAGACCAATAGTCGAGTATCTATCAATTGATACTCGACCCAAACAAACTATCAATGCTTGAACAATCAAGCCAAAAATAATTCTAAGACTCTCTAATCTCACTATATCAAAGGTCTCCAATAGGACCTATTTATAAGCCCCAAAACCTAATTCTATACAAAGAAGAAGTTCAATTGGGCCTAGACTTGCGTCGGCCCATCTGCTGAGCCGCCAGGTCCGCCTCGGCCGCGGCCATCTCGCCTCGGTCGAGGCGAACTTTCTGCCCAACCAGACTCGGCCGAGGCGAGGTAGCCCATTTTCTGCAGCACCGAGTCTCCTTTCCAGCGACAATTCAATACTCAACTTCAATCCTCCACCTCGATACGAACTTCGATTCAAACCCAATAAGATTCAAGGCACAAATCCCAACAGTTCCCTTCTCATCAACCACAAGGGCAAATGATTTTAACATGTTAATTGCGGAAATTGCAAATTAACTATGTAAGTAGCCATGGATCGCTTTTGAACCAACATTAATATTGAACCACATATCCGATTTTACATTCCTTTAGGAAATGTGATACTCATGGATCACTTTCGTATCCACATTAATATTGAACTACATATCTGATCCTTAATGCATTGCTACTTGGTTACTAGAAGGGATTGTGCATTACAAGTTGCTTACAACCTTGCATTGATATTAAATGAGCAACTTGCAAAAGTACCTATGGAGCACTGTTGTGCTCGTAGTGGTATTGAACGACATATCTGGCCCGAAATTTGATTAATACTATGAAAAAATTGTTCAAACAAACCACTATCAAGATCGGTGGAGGGGCATTATAATGAATGAACACACAAGACAATTGAACTACGTTTCATAAATACTAGACGTAATCTCGTCCTTCTAGGCCCCTCAATTAGAGTTGTAAATGGCTTGGTTTTGTGGTTCCGGTGTTTGGAGTGTTCTTGTGGTCCGTTCATTAACAACTTGCACAAATACAAGTGATCAATTTATATATGTTAGGCATATAAAGTAACAAAAACCAAGTTCTAACTTTGAGCAAACAATTGTCCGCAATCAATCCTTCAACCACTCACAATTCATTAGCCCAAGGTTTGTGGTTGGAAAACCAAGTAACTACTCACAAATCATAAAAGAAATAGCAACATCCATCATCATTAAGCAAGAAAAACAAAAATGAACAACAAATAAAAAGAGAAAAGGGATATATATGCTCAATAATGATAGTAGTCTCGATATTCTTTGACTATCTTCAAGGAGTTACAAAGTTTCTCCTCCAATGTGGCTTCCCTCTCCACAAGGGAGGATACCTGGCTTCCCCAAGAAGAATTAATTAAATACTAAATTCTAAGTAATGAACTACTTGTTTCTAGGAGAGGAGGCGGCTTGCGTATTTACATACCCAAGCCCTCCCAAGTGTGAAATTACACTAATTAACCCGACAAAAGAAAAAAATTCCTAAGAATGAGGGTAGAAATGTCACTTGCGTCATAAGTAACAACACCTGGTTGGTCTTGACATAGAAACAAAACTAGTGTGAGTCGGGCGGATAATGGGTTGTAAGCGTCGCAATTTTGAGGTAATTTATGGGAATTTTCCATTCCAAATTGGCTCATGTGGTCTTCTAAAAAGTAATAGTTTGTCGAATGAGATTTCTGACGCACTTTGAATTACATAAATACAACATTTGTAGCTAGAGTTATTATGCAAATACGAAGTAGACGATGGACTGTTGAGAAAACAGGGACGTCGTGCGCGGTGCTTTATATGTATGTGCATTTTGATCGCTCACTTGCTCGGTACATTATGAATATTTTGCGCGCGGGATGCGTAGGTATGCACGCATTGGACGCGGCTTATTTGGCTCCATTTTTAGCATCTTCCTTATATTTTCTTCTCCCGACTTCTTGATAGAAGTTATTTAAAGTCGAGTTGGCTTCATCATGGGATTGGTCCCACCCGCACCAGACACCAACTCCATATATCTTTGTATGAGTGCAACCTTATCTAAATTGACCTAATTTGCACAACATCAGACTTGTTCTTTATTTCTACTCTAATCGACTAGGAATATGGGAAAACTTAATACTATAATGTTATAGTACATTGATTTGGATTTCTATGAAGCAAAGACTCAACTAATTTTGATTTTTAGTTTATGAAAAAGTTAAGATGTATGGGAACTATGTAGGCGCCTCCTCTGGGCCTCTGTCATCCGGGGCAAAAAATATGATTCTTCTCAAAATTTATCAAAATATGTCCAAAACACATAATAAAAAAGTATCATATCTTATAAAATAGGAAATAAAGCCCCTAAAATGAGTCTTGTGCGAAATTCCCATTTACGTATTAAAATGAACACAAATTACTAAGTATATGAACTTAAAATACATGTAAAAATATGATAACTTTAACGTTCATTAGGATACCACACAAGGTGTGAGCTTAACAAGGAAATCTCAAAGGGGAAAAATCAAAGCAAAACAATAGTTGAATAGACAGTAAATAACATATTATAATTACTCCCATCCTCCTCAATAGGAGGATGGACAAGAATGAAGGAAATCTAGAGTTTCAGGAGATGGAAATGATATGAGAAGAAGGCGGAAGATATTTTAAGCAACTTATCCTACTTAATACTAAAGGAGAAGCACAACAATTGTTGTGCAGACAAATGTTATTCTAAGGTGCATTTATCAACCAAAAAAATCTGAACGAGTGATTTGTTGAGTTACTCTCATCTGCCAATCAAAATTGATCTCTCTCTCTCTCTCTCTCTCTCTCTCTCTCTCTCTCTCTCTCTCTCCATTCTTTTTATTTTTAACTTAAAATTTTGAACATTATTAAATTTTCCTTATCAATTTAATTCTTGATGAAAAATATATGAATTTTATTCTTAGGATCTTCAATTAGACAATCACATTGCATATATAAATAATGAATAATAAATATATTTTGTTAAGTTAATTGTGATACATCCCTACTTAATACTAAAGGATAAATGCAACAATTCATGTGCTGATAAGTGTCACTCTGTGGTGCACTTCTGTACAAAATAAAAAAGTGAGCTTTGTTAGTAGTTACTCTCTTCTCACTTAGGATAGTATTATGTGTTGTAGATGTATAAGATGTGGTAGAAAATCCAAACCACTCTCCTCTACCAATAAAAAGTAATCTCTCTCTCCACTCTTTCTATTTTTGGCCTAAAATTTTGAACATTTTTTCAATCTTGATGAAAAATATATCACATTAATTCTTATTTCACGATCTTTAAATCGACATCCATATTGCATGTATAAATAAAATAATAAATTTAAGTATAATTTTTTTTAAGGTTAATTGTGATATATTGAGATATTTAAAATATATTCATATAGAAATGCTAGAGTATTAAAAAAAGATAGTTTTAGCTTCTTTCACAATTTTGTATTTTTATAATTTTTTTTGTTTTCAAAATTATTTTGTTTTGATGAAAAATTAGTAAAATCACAAATTTGTTAGATTTACACTAATGTTCAATCACAAAAAGATAACAATTATATTAGTAAAAAAATAGGTGCATACATTTTAGGCTTAATTGTAAAATAAAACACGAACATTCATCAAATTGCAAATTTAACATAACATTTCATATTTTGTAAAATAAATCACGAACTTAGTAAACTTTTACAATTTTGATCATCAACCAATTTCTAGTGATAAATTCTCTACATGTTGATTATTTACACCATGTAGGATGTCATGTTGGTATAAAAATAAAAAAAATAAATAATAAGAAGAAGAACCCGGATCAAGTGGTACATAATTGAACAAGTCGTAATAGATTTTTCTTGTCAACTCGAATCATTTTTTCTCTTTACTAATGCAATGAGCATTATCCGATTATATGAACTAAAAATTGTTGTATACGTTAGTCATAAAATTATTTTTCGCTTTTTCACAAACATGGCATAATTTTTATTTTTTTTTATTCTTTTCTCTAAGATAAGTAATTTTTAGTATCAAATCATCAATAAGGTATGGAAAATTAGGTATCAAGTTGAGAATACAAGTTCGTTGCGATTTCCGGTCTAATCAAGAACAACTTGATCCGTAATTTCATTAATAATTTTTTTGTTTTATTTTGTAGCTCAGCATTACATCCTATATCGCATTACCTGGCGTAAATAGTTATACACATTGACAATTTATCTTTGAAGAATGACTAATGATTGAAATTGCAAAATTATATTAAGTTCGTGATTTATTTTACAAAATTTAAAAAGTTGTGTTAAATTTGCAATTTAATGAAAGTTCGTGTTTGTTTTCGCAATTAAGCCTACATTTTAATGGAATTTGATGCATAAAAAAAAGTATTCACTTTTATGAACTTAGACTTAATACTCATATTACCTACATAATTTTTTTTCCTTTTTTTTTTCTTTCTAAAATATGCAATTATTGTTACCTAATATTCCCTCCGTCCCGACTTAATTTGCACACCTACTCCGGCGCGTATACTAAGAAAAAATAGATTTTGTGAAATCTTTGACTTTTTTAAAGATGGAGATTGAGGATGGTGATTTTAAGGGTGAAGATTGTAAGATTCCTTTCCATTTTAAGGGTGTGCAAAATAGGGTGGGACGACCGAAAAAGGAAAGTGTGCAAATTAGGACGGGACGGGGGAGTATAATATTTACTTATAACTACCATTTGATATTTTAGGGTTGCCATGAAGTTAACTTGTAGGAATTCTCCATATATTTTCACTTAATAAATTGTGTGATTTGAATCATGAAGATATTCCCTATTTATATTGGTGAAATATGAGTTCTTTCCATATGTGTATGATTAAATGAAGCGATCTGATTAATCATTCTTAATTTAACCATATTATTTGTCTTGGTAAAAAAACATAAATTTTGATTTGATTTTATTACAAAAACATTGATGATTTACTTCCTTATACGCAAGATTTCATCTTAATTGCAAGAGATAAGATTTAGATATTGGACAAGATTTGATTTGGTAGAAATATATTAAAATATCAATAATCAATCTGTTCTACTTTAGAAATTAATTAAATTAAATTCTCAATATAAATAACAAATTTAAATTGACATTTCACAGAATATTTTCCACATGCCACAATATGGCTACAAATACTCCACAAAATAATTCATCAATTTATTTATATAAGCAAATTTCTTCACTACCTAAATCGGACTTCAATTGAATTATGTAGTAAACTATTTGAATTGTAGGTATTATTTTAGAATGATTTGACATATTTCTCCCTGTCCCCCCTAAATTTCATCGACATAAAAAAAGAAGACGAAAATAAATTATTAAAATAATGTGGCAATCGAGGCGCGTCCGGCTGGATATTTTTGAGCAAAGTGAGGCCCACACGTGACGGACACACCCGCTATGGCTTTCTGATATTGGATTCTGAGTACTACACTGGGACCCACCTGAAATTTGAATCTGAATTTGAATTTGCATTTCATGTCAATTTGCATTTCATGCCAATTTGCATTTGAATTTCTCCAAAATTGAACCACACAGAATTGGTGTTCGCGTGGACCCCACACTTTTGAAAATTGACTTTGACTGAAATGAGAAAAAAGAAGGAAAAAAATTAAATAAATTATTATTTTAAAGGAGCCAGAAGAAAAGTCACACCTTCCTGCTCCCTTCTTTCCGAACCCCATCCAAATTCTTTGACAATATATACAGCTCAAAGACTACTACGTTTTTCATAACTTACTTAGGACTATAAACATTATATCACTACTCAAATAATCTTATCTCAATTTCAAGATTCATCCTGTTAATATAAGGTATTTTACTTTCCTTTTTTTTTTTTTGAATTTGGAGTTAAAGATTTGAGTTTTTTTGAAATTGTTGGGTGGTGTTTGAGTTGTTTGATAATCAAAGTTAGGATTTTTAAACCATCATTTTTCTTTTTCTTTTTAGAGTTAAAGATTTGATTTTTGAAATTATTGGGTGGTGTTTGAGGTGTTTGATAATCAAAGTTGGGATTTTTATGATGTGGCCTTGATTTATAAAGCATCTTTTTAAAATAAAAATAAAAATTTAGAGTTAAAGATTTGATTTTTTTCTCCTGAAATTATTGGGTGGTGTTTGAGTTGTTTAATAATCAAAGTTGGGATTTTTATGATGTGGGTTTGATTTTTAAAGCATCTTTCTGTTAGACAAAAGCGTTTCTTGTTTTTATGGTCCCAAACTTTTTACTCTGTATACAGCCTGGTTGTATGATTAAATTGATCATTGGGTTCCTCGGAAAAAAAAAAATTGTTGTTATTAGCATAACCAGGTTGGAATTTTTATACATATATATATAGATATATGAGTATGTGCATGTGTGTACAATAGATTATTAGGGTTTTTTCATTCTTTTGGGAGTGCTAATTTTCTTGATTCTTGGGTTATGCTTCATGTTTATGTGTAGTGATTCAAAGACTGTACATATATATGTGTGTGTGTGTTCAATAGTTAATTAGGGTTTTTAATGCTTTTGGGATTGGTAATTTTCAAGATTATATATATGTGTGTGTGTAGAGTAGTTAACTAGGGATTTTCATTCTTCTGGAGTGCTAATTTTCTTGATTCTTGGATTCTGCTTCAGGTTTGATGTGCAGAGAGTCAAAGAGTAAACTCAGCCCTTCAAATTTGGTAATGGAGGCTGGATTTCAAGCTAACAAGACTGTGATTTTGCATAAGTACTGTTCAAAGTTGCTCGAATTTGCGGCCATAGACGATTTGGAAGGCTTCCGATACGAAGTAGAAGAGAAGGGTTGTGATGTTGATGAAGTAAGCTTTTGGTATGGCAGAAGCTTTGGATCAAAGAAAATGGGGTTTGAAGAGAGAAGCCCTATCATGATTGCTTCTCTCTATGGTAGCACTAATGTTTTGAGCTATATTATTGCGACCGGGAAGGTTGATGTGAATCGAGCGTGTGGCTCCGATGGGGCCACCGCTCTCCACTGTGCGGCGGCTGGTGGATCCTGGCCATCTGTTGAGGTTGTTGAGCTCTTGATCAACGCCTCTGGCGACATCAACGCGGTTGATGTCAATGGGAGGAAACCGGGTGACTTGATTGCCCCTTGTGTGAAATCTTCGAGCAATTTGAAGAGGAAGGTTTTGGAGAAGATGTTGAATGGGGTGGAGGTTGATGATGTAGAGGAAGGGGTTAGAACGCCGAAAAAGGAGTATGCGATTGATGTATCTTTGCCGGATATAAACAATGGCGTATACGGGAGTGATGAGTTTAGGATGTATAGCTTTAAAGTGAAGCCTTGTTCTAGGGCGTATTCGCACGACTGGACCGAGTGCCCATTTGTGCATCCTGGTGAGAATGCGAGGAGGAGGGACCCGAGGAAGTATCATTACACGTGCGTGCCCTGTCCCGATTTCAAGAAGGGGAGTTGTGGGAAAGGGGATGCGTGTGAGTACGCGCACGGTGTTTTTGAGTCGTGGTTGCATCCTGCGCAGTACCGGACCCGTCTCTGTAAGGATGAGACAAGTTGCGGTAGGAAAGTGTGCTTTTTCGCTCACAAAACAGAAGAGCTGCGTCCATTGTACGCTTCAACGGGTTCAGCCATGCCGTCGCCAAAGTCCTTGTCGATGAACCCGTTAGAGCTGACAACGACACTAAGCCCGTTATCCCTCAGCTCCCCGCCGGTTTCTCCCTGTTCATCTCCTATGGGTGGACCAATGTGGCAAAACAAGGTCACCCCGCCGGCGCTGCAGCTACCGGGGAGCCGACTGAAGTCATCTTTGAGTGCACGTGACGTCGACTTGGATTTGGAGATGATGGGTTTGGGTCGAATCCGGACGCAACAGCGGCAGCAGATGGTGGAGGAGATGGCTGGTTTATCATCGCCTTACAGGGATCTGAAGCCCGTAAATCTTGACGATGTTTTCGGATCGCACGACCCTTCTCTGCTCGCTCAGTTTCCCGGCCAATTACAATCGCCCAACGGGCTTCAGATGCGGCAGAACATGAACCAGCTCCGCGCAAGCTACCCGTCCAACATCTCCTCGTCACCAAGAAAGCAGCCTGCGTACGGGTTTGACTCGTCTGCAGCCGTGGCAGCAGCTGTTATGAACTCAAGATCAGCTGCTTTCGCGAAACGGAGCCAGAGCTTTATTGACCGTAGTAGCGGCCCTACCTACCGTTTGCCGATGCCTTCAAAGCTCTCGGAATGGGGCTCACCGGACGGGAAGCTAGAGTGGGGGTTCAATGGTGAGGAAGTGAACAAGCTGAGGAAATCCGCGTCGTTCGGATATCGTGGTGGAAATGGTGCGGGCTCACCGGTAATGACAACGTCTAACGAGCCGGATGTTTCGTGGGTTAACTCGCTGGTGAAAGATGTTCCGGCCGGCGGTGGTGGGGCCGGGCTGTATCGTCCGGAGCATGATGCGATGCCGCATTGGCTTGATCAAGTATACATAGAGCAGGAGCAGATAGTGGCTTAAGCAAATGTTTTGATATTCTTTGATATTCTTACATATTAACTTCATATGTTTTAATTTTTAGCTACTGATTTCAAGGGTTATTACATGATAACTGACCCTCATATTGTTTCAAGAGTGGAGAAACAATTTTTATTTTTTATAGTGAAAGAAGATATATTTTTTCGTTTTTATATTTATATGAATACTATTTCCATGTGGGAATTGTTTGATGTATTCTCATGTTCAAGGGATTAATAAATGAAAGGAATTATCTTCTTTATTTTTCGTGTAATGACAATTATTAAATGTTTTCTGCCTTGTTCAATTCTTCTTCTTGCTATCAATTCTGACAAAAAAATTATTTTTTTTGTTTGAATTCCTATTAGGGCGTGTTTGGATCTAGGATTTTCAAAGAGAAGTGAAGTGGACTAATTTAGTGCCATCACTTTTTCTTATCCTGCAAATTAGGTAAAGATACAAATTTAATTTTAAAATACTCCATCTGCCTCAACAAAGTAGTTTTCCTTAAAGTTAATTCGAATGAATCATTTAATACACTTCTAAAAAAACATGAGACCAACTTTTTTAAACATAAAGAATAGAAAAAAGACTTTTTTAGATAGGAAAGTAGCTATTGTCCTAGAAATAAGCGCGTCTAAACACATTTTTTTGGGGTAAACGCATAAACATATATGGTGCACCAGAGATTTGCTCTTTCATTATGATTTGATTCGATGATCTTTTATCAATATGGAAGAACAAAACTAGTTTTCTATTTTTCAAAATCATTCAGTTTTGTAGCCACCTCTCACTTAAAATTGGACATATGACACATAACCCTAGAAATTGAGGAATTTTTCATATAATTATTAGATAGGTACCACTTCACATGACTTGGTATGGAGTTGACATATCACATAATTTTCAATATTTCAATCACATTCATAGGAGAAATAGGTGAACTCCAATTGACCACAGGAAATTATTTTATTGCTTTTAGTAATGTCCAACACATCCCACAGATGCAAGGATGGAAATATCGTTTTCGGTAAAAATATAGGTGCTTCAATTTGTAAAAGTTTCGATATTCAATCGGTAACAATAAAAATTTCATAATTTTTTTGAAAAATGTTGGAATTGTATTAAAAATATGGAAATTTAACACAATATTTTATAGAATGTTATAACTTAATATTTATCTTACATTTTTATACAAAATGAAATGTTTATAATTAATTTTAAAATATTAAACTGTATAAATGCTCTTGGCAATATGATATACATTCAGAGGTTTTTCATACAATATTACTACCTACCAATGTTGCAGAAATGGCTACGTGTCAGTCGGTAGACTGGTGCACAATGATTAATCGGACCTAAGCAAGGCTGTGCGGGGTATAAGTGTCCTTAGGTGGAGAGAAATCGTAAAAAGAAAAAATTTAGGCCGCGCCCAATGAGACAGTACAACATCAGCGGGGATTAGTCTGAGTTAGTCGATAATTTTTGCAGCAAAGCTACTTAGTAGTACCAAAATGATGACATATGAGGCTCAAATATAATAAATGGCATGTCATCTTTATCTAAAGCAATATTGGTATCGATTCATCACATGAGAGTAACTATGAAGAAAGTCATGTAGATGTCATTCGTATGTTTCTCTGTCTCTACAATGGTTATATCAGGGATCAGATATTTGGATTGATCCAATAATCACATCATTGCAAAAGGTTTTGCCACAATAATCTTGTCTTCAACAATTGTCCAACGACCAGAAACAGCCCCTGCACCATTTTCCACCAAAAAATTCACAAAAGAATTACTGATATTTTATTTACATATTCGCGATATTTCAACAAAAGACACCACATATGCACCAAAATGAAAAAAATATCTTTAATATATTTTTGATATATCAGCGATATCCAAGAAACAACTTCGTCTCGGTATTATGACAAAAAAATATTTGGCTGAAATATCATCAATATCTCGATATTTCAAACCCCTCAGTCCGAGTGAATCACGTGGAAAATTTGGACCTAATTAGTTTAATTGCATGAATTCTAGATGTAATATTTCATTTAAAATATAATGTGATAAAATTGATAATATTTTGTAAAATCATCATTAAAGAGTAATAAAAAAATCTAAAAAAATTAAATAATAATTAATAAAACTATTTAAATATTATATTCGAACATAGAAATACATAAACTAATATACTCAAATTTGGGATTTTGACCTAACATGGTTAAAAGCATGAAGAATCTGACATTTAGGTAATTAAAAAATTAAGAAAAGTTTGAAGTATGCAAAATGTTGCACGGCTAGTGATGGTCACTGTCTATACCAAAATAGACCTACATACAGTCCATATATTAATCTACACCTTTTTTGGATTTGTGGAAGTATAGCATGTATGATGATCTAATCCAACGGTCATAAAAGCATCCCAAATATGATAGGGATGGTGGAATCTACTTTTATTAAATGCTTTTTTAATCATCCTCAACCTAAATGCCACCATAAACATACAACTTTATTTTGGATGTTTGCTAATAGTTAGGTATAGAAGCATATCAAAATCCATTTCCCAACTAATATTTTATTTATACATTCATGTTCACAAAAACAAGTCATTTTAGAGAAAATATTTTTTCATTTATACAAAAACAAATTATTTTAATAAAATATCTCTATTACTTTCAACAATATTCATAGATAACTCCAAACAAATCTTCATACAAATTTCACAATATTATCACAATTAGACAAACATTTTCCATGCCACGGTCTAATATGTAAAAGGGTGGGTGAAATAAAAAGACTGATGAAACATGTAAAATAAAACAATGCACGACGAAGATAAGCAAAACTATTTGGACCCGAATAATTAATAAGCAACTGCAGATGCGCTGACATAAAAACAAGCAAATACCATAAAGATATATAAATTTACGTAGCTTGCATCGAACATACCAACTTATTTTCATGTAAACAAGCCCTTTTCAATTCATGTAAAAGGTTATCATTAGGTGTATTTTGATCTTTTTATAATAATAGTTTTAATTTGTAATTGAAAGAGTTCATTATGTTGAAAAAAATTGTAGGCTATAAATAGTACTGATTTTGTTTATATGTCATTATCGTTAAGTGTATTTTGTTCTTTTATAATAGAATTTATTGTAGTTAAGTGAGTCTGTTACATTGAGAAAAATAAAAATAACAAAATCATGGAGGGCCTAAGACTGACATATGAGATCATCTATTTCATGTTTATTTTATCTTATATTTTATATTGGGTTTAGGGCTACGATACAACTTGAGTTATAGATAATCCTCAAATTCATTGTATTTGTTATCACCGAAATTATTAGTTATCGCCTGGTTTGGCAGTGCTCCCAGACGTAGTCATTCTTGACGAACTGGGTTTACAAATTTATGTCTTTTATTTTTCGTTCTTCTTAAGTTCTCTATGATTGCATCCTAATTCCTAAGAATAGTGTATTGGAGCATGATCCCAAACTGAATCGATGTGGTGGAGATCTTCAGAGTGCCAAAATAAGAGACAACTCTCTACGGACCAGGAGATAATAGGCCCGGCTGTACGGACCAGGTGCAGGAGATGATGGGTCTGGCTTTATGGACCTAGGGATGTCAATTTTACCCGCGGGTAACCCTACCCGACGGGTAAACGGGTAATAGGGTCGGGTATCGCCCGAACCCGATATTTTTGCCATCGGGTAGGGTAGGGTACGGGTTTAGTATATTACCCGTTTACCCTACCCGCCTACCCGATTACATACTTATGTATTATTTTACATGTTATATATTATATAATTATCATTATATTTAATATATTATGTTTATAATATATGATTTAATATATAAAATAACATATAATGTAACATTTACATATTATATATGTTATATTTGATTTATTGTATCACATTATATATGTTATATATACATATTACATATTATTTATAATATTTTTATATATCAATCGGGTAACCCGATTACCCGCGGGTAACCCGATTACCCGACGGGTATTACCCGTACACGTACCCGAATCAAATAGGGTAGGGTATGGGGGAAGCATACCCGTACCCTACCCGACCCATTTACATCCCTATATGGACCAAGTGACAAGTCCGACTTTACGAACCAAGTGAGGTGCACCTAGGTAGGGGCAGACTCCCCAATAGAGACGACATGTCCGACCTTATGGAGTAGGTGAGATACACCTGGATAGGGCTAGCAGGTTACAATAACAGTACGAAAGGTCCAGCTCTATGGAAGACTCCACAGCAGACTACAGGGCCCTAAAGACCAGGTGAGATACCCCTGGGTAGGGCTAGCTAGGTGCACCTGGGTGGGGATGGCTCTCTAGCGACAGTAAACCACAGAGTCCACGCAAGACGTGTGCCCAGATATTATGGCTATGGATTGTCGACTGGATGGAGCAGTCATAGCTCATCAACGTTTGAGGGGAGGTCCAACTAGATGGATTGTCGTTTGCGATGAGGTTCCGTGGTCCTCTGTTTTAAGGGGAGGATTGTTGGATTGTCAGTTCGACTAGATGGATTGTCGTATGAGGGGAGGTTCGATGGTCTTTTGTTTTAGGGGGAGGATTGTTGAGATTGTCAATAAAAAGTCCTACATCGGATATACATGGGAGATCACGAGGTTAAATAGGATTGATGTATCCATTGGTATGGGGCATTTGAGAGTTAGCCCAAAAAAAAATCTATGCGGACTTGACCCAAGGCGGACAATATCATACCAATATAAAGATGCAGACCCACTTAGTACCCAACATTTCATTGGTTCTAATACATGTCATGTGTTAATTAATAATGTCACTAAACATATGTAATGTGTGATAATTATTGTGGAGTACAAGATGAAACACATATGAAATAGAGGATCCCATTTATTAAACTATGAGTGCGTATGACCATTTTTAATGGGCAGATTGTATGATGAACCTAATCGCGACGGGCCATGAGTCAAAAGTTTTAAAATACATACATTATGAAAATAGTTACATATATAACAACAACAATAATAATAATGATAATAATAGAACTTGTTCGGACTATCAGACAGCTCTAACCCTAAGTGGGCTATCCTGTAAGTCTACGGGCTAATTGGGTCTCTCTTTGATTACATTATTTTCAACGGACTGATAATTTAGTGAACCTAACTTTATACAATTTAAGACTTTTCAAGCTGATCATTTAGTTTCGAACACTTCTAACATCTCTATATAAAACTAATACAACTCTTAAAAGAAAAAGGAAAAAGAAACAAACCAAATAATCCCTAATTTCCAATGTAAAAAAAAAAAAAAAAAAAAATTAAAAGCTGACATAATACAATTATTCTGAAACCGTCTACCTCTACCTCGTCTAGGCGCTAAACGGTCCTTGGCCGTTTATGTCATATTTCCCGACTCGATCACGCTTAACTATATTTAGATTCGGTTAATTTCACCTAGGGCTTAATTAGACGCTAGACCCTATTCTACCATTCAACTGACGCCTAACATCTTTTAAAATAGACAAAAACTTATATGAGACCGTCACACAAAGTGACGAAAAAAATATTACTTTTTGTAGTAAAAGTATCACTTTTAAGAAAAAAAAAGTACTCCCTCCGTCTCGACTTAAGTTTCCTACTTTGACCGGGCACAGAGGTTAAGAAAAAATAGATTTTGTGGAATCTTTGACTTTTTTAAAGGTGGGGATTGAGGATTGAAAATTCGAGGGTGGAGATTGTGAGAGAAATTTGTCATTTATGGGCTGGAAAGTTAATTTGGGACAAATCGAAAAGGAAAGTAGAAAAATTAGAGTGGGACGGAGGTAATATCACTTTTATTTGTAAAAGTATTACTGTAGCAAAAAAAATATCACTTTTATCTATAAAAATATCATTTTTTTCTATAAACGTATTAATTTTTCTTCTAAAAATATATTCCGTTACACGTGAAACTGTCACACACGAGACTCACTATTTAAAATACTGCAGAATGCACATTTGTATGTCCAGAAATGGAGGAATTCTATGGTGCACCAGGGGTACCGGTGCACCTGAAAATTTTACCTACTATAACAGGTTAATGACCTGCAATAATTATATAACTTTTTAATATTTAAGTTGTGGGCTTGAATTTTGGGCTATAAACTTATAATATTTTGGATCATTATTAAATAATTTTTAAACAACAACAACAACAACAACAACAACAACAATAATAATAATAATAATAATAATAATTTCTTTTGTAAATTGGACACTACTGATAGTAATTACAAATCATATATTTCGAAGGCTTAGAAAACTATAATAAATGTACAAAATACGCATTCCTCCTTAGTTTTTTTTTTTTCTTTTTTTATAAAAAACAATTATATTAATGTAGATGTGGCGACGAAAAATCGATCTCATATATACCAACTCTCTTTTTATCTTTTCTCTTTCTTTTTCGTCTCCATCCCTATACTATATTTTTACAAAATTATGTTTTATCTTGTTAAGTAAAACAAACAAAAGGTCACTAATCCAAAAAAATTGTCTGCCTTATTCAATTTCTTTTTCTTTTTCATTCCTATAATATATTTTTTTCCAAATTTTGTTCAATTTCTTTAGCGTCAATGTTCTTCTATTTTCTTCTATTATTATAGGGATTTATTGTTTCAAATTTGGAATTTACTTGGTCTGTATTAAAAGACATTTACTGGTCCAAAATTTTGTATAAGGAATTTAATACTGTAATAATTACTGGTCTTTTATCGAATTTAATGGTACTAGTAAATTTATTGTTCTTTCAAGGAATTTACCAGTAAATTCAGACAACTGAAAAAGTTATTGGTCCAATTTTTCTAGCGTCTAATGTTTTTCTATTTTTCTGTGATTCTAATTTTAATTCCTTAAATAATAAGTAATGTCATACATATTCATTTGAAAATTCTTTCAATTCTTTGGAATATTTAAATTTTAAATTTTGTTTAAGGAATTATTATTAGAAAAATAATCTTTAAAAAAAATATATTATATGTTAGCTTTATGTATTTTATGTAACAATGAAATAAGACAAAACAGAAGCTTATCATAAAGAAAGATGAAAAATCAATAATTTAGAAGGAACATCATTGACGTTATATTTATGTATAATCTTATAGGTAATTATAAAAAAATATCATCAAACCAACCCAAAAATTATAAAAAGGAAAAAAAAAAGTGGACTTTCACTGATAAATTGTGTCAAATTAAGAGTTTGTCAATTTAACAAAAAGAAAAAAGAAAAAAGAAAAAGAGAGATTAAGAGGGATAGAGATATTAAAGCTATAATTTAATGCTAGAAAATATTTTTTTAATTGGGTAACCTACTCTTCAGTTAGTAGGTTTTGAGATCTAATGATTATCATTAAAAGTTGAAAATTTAATAGTTAAAATTTATTGGGGCACCGGTACACCCGATGCACCCTAGAAGCCCTCCCAAAAATGGCTTGCCTTTTATTGCAGCCGCCTAACAAGAACTGTATTATCATCTCTGGAATATCTACACCACACAGATGGAATGCACCATTATCCACCCCTTTGACTTTTGTTTCAAATATTTCTGACGCATCTTCTATCCAAACATTGGGTATGTTTAAGGCTGGAGAGTGCTGGGCCAAACCTGGTCGAGGGAGTTAATGAATGTGCTTTATCGGAATTCGAGCCCTTAAATGTACTGAGCCAAGCCTTAAGTAAACACACCTATAGTAAATTATGGATTTTTTACATTTAATTTAGAGGTTTTATACATATATTATCTCGAGCCCAATTATATTTCACTAAATTTACTTAACTATCGAACCCACTTTATATTTAATTCAACAAAAAAGAAAAATTAATTCTTATTTTATTTATAACCGATCATTTAAATTTTACTTATTATAAAAGTCTGTATAATATTTATTTTAATTTTTAAACATAGTTTATTAACTATAATATCTGAAAAAATAGATATTAAAATTTAAAAAATAATAATTTTATACTACAAAATTTTGTTAAAATTAATTAAATGTTTCTTTCTAATTACATTAAATTTAATAATTAAATACCTATGATAATAAATACAGCGTTTATGTAGTTAAAGTTGAATTTAGGAATATTTTGATGATATAATATAACATATTATTTTTCTCATGAATGGACAATATCCCTCTTCCAAAAATATAGAGTAGAGTTGGGGAAGCATTATGTAAAAGCCACACATTAATTGCGTTTTACAGGCGGACCGAAGCCGCTCATGATTTCCATCAACTATTTTGCATTTATGCACGCGTTCGGAATTATTCTCTCTCAATTAACATCAGACTGGTGATTTGTTAGAATTAACTAAGATACAAGTGTATAATTAGACGGGAATTAGTCCGAGCTAATCGAGAATTTCGGAGGAATGATGACACTTTATGTTGTTGGTTGGCAGTGTTAGAGAAATATCTGAAAGAAAAGTCAAAAAAGGCGGCTTACTGTGTGGTGGAGATAATAATTCATATTACACTTCTTCTTAGGCGGCTGCTGCTCTTGCAATAACTAATCATCAACTTTAATTAAAGTCATACAAATATTTATTTTTATACTGTAATTTAGAACTTATTTAAAATAAGTTCTATATTTTCATTTTAGTTTTATATGTTATTGAGATTATTTGATTTCAGGATAAATTTTATCGAAATTTACTTAAATTCACCGAAATTGCTCATGTGGAGGTTTCTGGTGAGTGACTTGAGCTAACATGGACTGTGATATTCATGTGTCAACTGTAAAAATGTGGCATATACAACTTATTCATATCTTACTTTTATTTTCCACATCATCGTTTATAACCAAAAAGAAGATATAAAATATAAAAAATACAAAAAATAAAAATAAAAATCGCTTTGTCCCCCCTACCCCACTTCTTATTCTTTAGCCCACAATATTTTGGTGGGCAAAGTCTCCTGTACACCAGGTGTAAGATGCAATTCGAGTTAAGTATCATGATTTATATTTAAAATATTACTTATTTTTACTAACAACATATAATAATTTTAAGCATAACATTAATATATTTTTTTAAAGGTATTACTTACATTTACCAGAACAAGTAATATTTTTAAGCATATACAAATATTAATATATTTTTATTATGATACTTTTACTTAGAACATGTAATATTTTTAAACATAAATACTTATATATTTTTGTTCATGACCTAAATTACACGAATCTTATACGGATCTAAGATCCATATAACTATTGTACAAAAGACCAACTCATTTTTCAGCAACTCAAACATGATATTGAGATGTAGGATAATAGAGTTTTTTTGTGCTAGGTGGACAGGGCGTGAGAGGGCAGAGACAAAGAATTAGGGGTGTAAATGAATTGAGTCGAGCCAAGTACTAATAGGATTGAGGTGATCGAGGCTCAAGTTCGATCGAGTTCATTTTTATCAAACTCGAGCTCGACTCGGTAGAAATTCGTCGAGCTCGGGATCGACTTGACTTCACTCGATTTATAGAAATAAAAATTAAAAAATATTAATAATTAAATCGAAAACATTAATTATACTACAAACAAGAATTTTCTGCCGTGCAATGAACGATTTAAAATATATTTATTTGTAAGAAAAATCAAAGTTAAATAATCGAGCAATTTATTGAATATCTTATTTTTTGTTAAATAAAATAATATTAAATTATCTAATAACTTTTATTTGCATTTATAAAATTATTTATTTTATTTGCAACTTATATCCAATGTAAATCGTTCAACTCCCAATAAATATTCAAATCTAAGCACAATAATCAATCAACTAACAATTGTTTATTTTATATTTGATATGTTATATAAAAATATTGAATATCGATATCAGATTAAATACTACGAAAATAGGTTTTTTTTTTTTTTTTTTCCCTTTAAACTATTGGAAATATGAGAAATGGATTCAAAATGAAAATAAAAATAAAAATTAGTGTCTTTAGAATATAAGAAGGAGATACAAAAAATAAAGTAGATCTCTAAATTCCTCTAACGTGGATACATGTATTCATGTGCTATTTTTTTGTTCTTTATAAAAAAATTCAAATATCATCCGTTAATTTAGAAACCGAAAAATAGTTAGTTTTCACTATTTCTGAATAATTGTATTATTGTAGGAAAGAAAAATATAATGATTCTTCATAAAATAAAAATAAATTTTGAAAAACATAAAAGAATTATCTAATATTTTAAAAAATTAGTTAATAAGTATTTATAAAAAAATATTCTTAATATTTATTTAAGTTTTATTTGTATCAAAGACTCAGTCAATTAATTCAACTCATATTACATAACAAATCTAACCGAATAATCGACAAACAATTCCCATTTATTTAATATAACACCTTTTTAAATATACAATGTAGATGTAAAATTAAAAGCCATGAAAAACATGAATTTGCTCTAATTGACATTAAAAACAGGAAAAGAAACATAAATTAATTTTTTTAATTTTAATTTTATTGTTTCCGTTTAAATTTATTTATTTATATTATAAAATGAATCAATAAAAATTGTCATTTATAAATTATTTATATAGCAACAAAATATAAATTTGGAACTATTTTTGGAAAGATATACCATATAATACAAATCTCTACCATATATATATGCAAATCTCTTATTATGTTAATTATGATTTAAACCTACTATATTTAGAAGGTGAAATGAGTGGGAGAATAGTCTGATTTTCTTTTAGAAGGTTCTATTTTATTATATAGTATGATGTCTGCTAATGGGGATCTTATAGAATTATGATATATTTATTATTATGTCAACTCTATAGGGTAAACTAGTAATTTAACACAAGTTCGTTTAAGCTCGCGGGCCTGTCGAGCTGAGTATCAAGAAATTTGTACTGGACACCTACTCAAGTAACTCGAACTCGACTCGTTTATCTCGAGTTCATTTCGAATTTTTTTGCAAGTCAATCTCAAATGGCTCGCGAATTGTCTCGACTCACTTACGCTATCCTACAAAGAATTCAAATGGTGAGGGCAATCTATATGAACTCTAACATATATTTGCTCTATGAGATACAAAATAGCAAAGAATTAAAAGAGAAAATGGATCCGGCTACTCCTTCCCTGAAATTCCTGTTATTCTTCCTTTATATAACTAGTAAATCACCCGTGCGATGCACGGTTATAATGTATTTCACAAATATAATATTATAATAACATTATAATATTCCAATTGTAGTATTTGTATGTATCATTAAAAATAAATAATTTACAATTTTTATTTACATAACACGTACAAAATGATCTAACTTAAAAAGGAAATATATATGTCGATATACAACATTAATCAAATGATAATGGATCCAAGTAGACAAATAACAACCTGAGAGTTTTTAAATACTTGGAAATGTGAAAATAACTTAGAAAAAATTTGAAGTTTTTACATTGCATACACTAATACTGGAATAGTATAAAACTTTTACAAATTTCTAAACACTTCCTTACAAACAACATTCGTTGTTTTGTTAGAACTCTTATTTTCTTGATCACAAATGAGTATTTTCAGCCCTTTTCGGTTCGTGACCCTTGAAACTGCAACATAAAGTTGGCCATGGCTGAAGACTGGTCTTTTCAAGTACAAACCAAATGGCCTTGACTCTTATTTATTGTCATGGCATATGAAACAATAATAGGAAACTGTCTGCGTTGGAATTTAAAAGGTAACGTGGGATCAGATGGTGTCAAAGACATTCTTGGGATCAATACCAAATGTCCAGCATTACTCCCAGTCAAAACTTTTCCTTCTAGAACATGAAAACCCAACTTTGTAATGACCAGCCTAGTACCATTACACAGTCCGATGGAAGGATCTATATTTCTCAAAATCATGATAGGTGTCCCAACCTTCAAAGTCAGCTCGTGATTTGGAGTTCCAGAACATCGAATTTTGTTCAAGAATTCGGGCGTGTGAACTTCACCCATCAGATCTCCATTAGAGTCGGATTTGCAAGCACTGTCAGAGCTATAATATATCCTTGCATCATTTGCATTTTTCTCTATCATGTGTTCATTGATTGTACTGACCATGTCAAGAGTTGGACATAAAATAGCTCTCTTTTCCAGATATTTAGGATCATCCAATCTGTTGCAAAAGTCAGGATACGTGCTATGAACAATAGATTCGATTGGGTCAACGTGAAAATTCAGCAGGAGATCATCGGGAATTTCAATCTCAGCATTTCCATGATTTGAACCGCCTATTGTACCATCCCCTATACTTGCAACCCAATCTGAAAATTCTTTAAGTTGATCAGTGTCACGACATGCTGCAAATCTCATAAGCCTCATATTTTTTGTTAATCTCAAGACAGTACAATGGTCCTATATTTCAGAAGAATTAATTGTAGCACGAACGACATCTTGTCTAGTACCTTTGGGAATAACTGGTAATATTTGTCTAAAATCACCACCAAAAACCACAGTTTTCCCACCAAAAGGAGTTACCTTGTTACGTGGATCTTTCAATTGCATGATACCCTTCAATGATTTGTTAAGCGCTTCAAAACAATGTCTGTGCATCATTGGTGCTTCATCCCAAATTATTAATTTACACTTGACAATCAACCCAGCAAGCTCGGTTCCTTGAAAGATATTACACGTTGTGTTTTCCTTTACACGAATTGGTATAGCAAAGCGGGAATGTGCAGTTCTTCCACCAGGCAGTAACAGAGATGCTATTCCACTTGAGGCCACGTTCAGTACAATATCTCCATTCGCTTGTATCGAAGCAGAGAGAGTTCTCCATAAATAAGTCTTTCCAGTACCACCATATCCATAAACAAAAAAGACTCCGCCCTTGTTTGAATCCACTGAGGTCATGATGGTATTATACACACTTCGTTGCTCTTCAGTCAAGTTTGGTAACAAATGGTCAAGTTCCTTGGCTAAAGCATCCTTATTGTAGCTCATTTCTTTAGCAATCAAGTTGTTGACCTGTTGGCTCGACGCATCCATCTTTGCGGTAGGCATAGGTTCATAATAGCTTAGACTCTTGCCAAGGTTGCGCAACATCTTTTCAATCTCAATCAATGCAAAGTTCTTTATTTCATTGTCACTGAGCTGCAAATCTGCTCAAAAAAGTAAAAGATATAACAAAAAAAAAAAAAAAAAAAAAAATTAATAGCAGTAAAAAAAAAAAAAACAAATTAAAATTAACACTTAAATAGTATGAATCTTACTTAATAATGCTTGTACATATTATCTAACACTATAGCAAACATAAATATGTGTGCACCTTCAATCTGAGTTAGTGAACGTTGTCTGTAAAGAACATCTTCTGATAAATATTGCCAACATTTCTCCCAAACAACTTCAGGACGACTCATACAATGTTCTGATAACAAAGCTACGAAAAGGCTCCTCATCGAATGCGCAGTTGACCAACGACTTGCCTCTGCAATGCCATCAATATACTCTTTATCGTCCTCAAGCAATCCTCTTGCATAGCATGCATCCCGAAACGTTTCATACTGAACTTTATCAAAAAACATCAAATTTTCATAGCATGTTGGACCGCGTACTTCATTCAAAAGTAGTCTTAGATAATATACATCGCCACAACCAGGGGGTACATAATTTAAGCGTGCCACCGCAAACCCCCTTGTCCTTTTTGTCCATTTCCTCTTCTTAGCATCCCAAACAAAATATCGAGGAAACTCAGCATACAACAGATCTTGTGCTTCATCGTACTCTTTATTAGCTTCAAACCATCCCAAGAACATGCTCTCATTCACAGAAGGGCGTTGGAGAACGTGGTCTATGTCATCTTCATCTTCGTAAACGATTGACTGCTCGTTAGGAAGATGGAAACTTAGTCGCTCAACATGTGGATTTTTGAACTGAATCTCAAAACCAAATATTCTCCAAATGGCTTCGCATGGAGATATGTACCTACAATCGTAGTACATGCTTATCTCGTCGACTATCTTACCAGCTTGTTCTTCTTGCGAGCTTCGGTAAAACGATGCAGTAACTCGATCATGGCCCTTATTCACATATATGTGAATAAGTACTTAATAGCACGCGACTGATTGCACCATTCAGTATTAATATGACCTCCATACTTCATAAGCAAGTACCGGTTGTGTGGGACACAATATCTATTGTCCAACTCAATGCCATTCTTTAGAACAGTATGCCCTGTATCCCTTCGCATGTAAATAGGGTACCCATCTGCATCAAATGATGTACTTTCTGCAAATTTTTTGGGAAAATGCTTCGTACATTTGTTATTGGACATGCATGGGGATTTTGGATTGGCTAAGCCACACGGCCCATGAATCATAAAATTTTGGACAACATCATAATAAGCCGGGTCTTCTTCTTTATCGGGTATTTCAGCATGTATAAAACGATCAACGTTTTCTGGTGTAGAACACCTGTACTCTGTCGATAGAAACAGGAGAATATGGGCATGCGGAAGTCCCCGCTGCTGAAACTCCACGGTGTATATTACTACAAATCAACATAGGTATTTTTAGCAAAACGATAGAAAAATTTAATAAAATTTAAGAGTTTTAAAGTCTTACTTGCTTTGAGTTTTCCAAAAATCTCATTTTGGCGAAAATCTCTAATCAAATTGTCCAACTTCATTTTAAATATCCTACAAACAATATCCGGTCGGTCTTCTGGATTAAGTCTCATGGGCTGTAGGAACCTTGTAATTTCAGGCCACTTCGGGTTGCACGTGAAAATTACAAACAGAGTAGGGTATCCAGCCCAATCACATATCGCCATGGAATCTTGATAGTTTTGTATCATATAAAGTGGGCCCCCAGTATATGTTGGTGGTAGAACTATACGTTTACCTTGGGCACGTGAATCAGTCTCACCACGGAACAAAGCATCCGACAAACCTCTATACATGTAAGTTCGAAGTTGTTTCTGATGTGTGCGAACAAATCGCATCAGAGTAAGGAATATCCTCTCTATAACCATCTTCTCCATATGGAAATAAGAGGGGATATTGCAATCCAAGATAAGATGGATTTAGTTCATTGATACGTTGCAGCTGTCCCGATTGAGTTTCCACTAAAATGTCCCGACTCTCCAGTGCGATATCAAAATCACCAACTATTAAAGCAGCAACTTCAGAAGTTGAAGGGAGATTATACCTCCTTGCATCACCACCTCTTCTTCCTATAAGTTGCAATTTGACATTAGATTGGCCCTGTTGAATCGTATACCCAGCCATTCGAAATGCCTTTGCAAAAACGTTGTTCTCATCTAACAATTCCTTCAATTCAGCAACAATTTCTGAATGGAGGTTGTTGATCTCATTCGTTTGCCTAAAACAATAATTTAAATTTTTTTGTATTAATTGAGTAGGATAGATTAATCCTACAATATAAAAACAATCGCATATTTGAAAGTAGCGTTCATTACCTTACAGAATTCATCCGATTGTGGATCTCATTATTTGTATCATATATATATAACTGAGCAAACTTCGGAGTACTACCCTCAACTGGGAGCAAGCTGCCCAACAGGTGGTAATTTTGTCCATTTAGCTTAAAAACTGGGGGCGCACTTCCATTATTAGGACTCCTATCGACCTTTCCTCCAAGGGATGTAAATGCAAACATACTATTATAAGATCGGATATGATCCAAAAAGTGTTTGCTCTTTCTACTGCTACCACAGAATAATTGAAGCAAACCTTCTGGTGGTGTCTTCATTTCAGGTAACTGCACTTTACCTTTCATACAACACAGGGAAAACTTTGGTTGTTTTGACCTATAATCAGATCGCAAGCGTTCGTCATACCAAAATAATGCACCACACCACTGGCATTTAAATCGTGCGTCTCCACCGTCACTATACTGACCAGCTAAAAAAATAATATATTTCACGTAACACAATATTTTTATTTTGCTTGTTTATAGAGTACAAAAAAATTGAAATTGAAAGTCATAAAGGAATTTGGAAAGGAACTTACAAACAATGTAATTTTCCCCTTGACATGTTTCATCAAACTCATCGTATATGTCTTCATCGGAATCACCATCAACATTATTAACATTTTCATCGTTTTGCTTTTCCACACTAAGATCAATTATATCACCAACATTTTGATTAACGTGCTCTGCTTCAGTCAAATCAATTATGTTGCTGACTTGTACTGTCCCCGGATCACTTTCAGTCAAATCAATTATCTCAGAAAGATGATGTTTGGCAGATGAAGAACTTGGCAAAGCAAAGTTATTCAAGTAACTTCGCCCTTTAAGACTGCTCTGAGAGGTGCTACTAAGTCCAATAACTAAAAAAATAAAGATTAGAACACGAAAAAGTGAGTACTTAAAAAAATTATAAACGTATCGTTAGTGATATCACTAAGAGGACTGATTAGAGGATTTGACATAGTATTTTGAAAAGCATCTCCGAACGTGTGATAAACTCGTTGGGTGCAGCTTTCAATAGTGACTTTATGAGGAACTGGCTCCAAGTTTTCTAATAAAGAAATAATTGTATTATTATATATCAGTACAACTGAATATAAATTACGATATGATATAAAACACAAACCATATGTAAAATTAAGAAAACATAAATCCATAAACAAACCATAAAATTTTAATTAGTCAGACATAATAGTAAATGTGCGTCCTTCATTAAGTAAATATGACAAATAAACAATGTAAATCAACAATCAATCATACATGTGCATTTACTATTACTCGTTAGTTGTATATAAAGCAGGTAAAAACGAAAGTCTACTTTCACCTATCAATTTCAGTGGCCCGTCGTAAATCGGGTCAGCAAGCTCCATAAAATCAATGTTCTTGGTCGGTGTGTTGTAGCAGGCGCAAAAAATTATAATGCAAACAACATCATACACCAGCACTAACCTCTATAATATGCTAATATTTTTCGTCAAGCTTCTTAACTGTCTAAACACTGTCTAATCAGATCATTTCAAATTAGCTAACTCTAAATAATTCTATGAAGATAAAGATTTTTATATTAGTTATATAAAATGAATATATCGGGGTATTTGATTTTTGGAAATACTTGAAATTTGTTTCTTACTTACAAAGTGGCTGGAGTTAGTAGTTGAGATAGGAAAAAATAGTGGATTTTGTTTGCTTGATTGTAAAAGTAGTTCTATTTTAAATAATAATATTTAATTAGAAAAAGGTGAGTGGATGTATGTAAGAGTAGAGTTGGCAATTTAGCACGGCCCAAGCGGGACAGGTGTTAGGTCGGACCAGTGTTCTAAAAATCGCTAGGCGCTAGTCGGTCGGTTCACTGGGGCCTAGCGCCTAGACGGGGCCTAGGCAGCACCATCTTAGACGAATAATTTAATTATTTGATAAATAAATAATACATACAAAAAATATTAAAAACAATAAAATGAACACCACTAATTTCAAATTTTAAATGAGTTAATAGTGGGTGGAGGGAAAATCACTAAATTAGGGGTGTGAAAAGAAATTAAAATTTTAAAAGGGCTCACCTAAAGTTAAACACACTGACAAGAAAAAAAAATAAAAAAAATTAAAAAAAATTATAAAATTATGAAAAAATAGAAAAAAAAATAAAAAAATAAAAAAAAGTTAAAAAATTGTGCAGTTAGGCAGATTAGTCGGGTTAGGCGGCGCCGCCTGACCGCCTAAAATAACCATTTTTTAGAAATTCGGATCGGCCTAGGGCCGCCTAGCCGCCTAGGCCTATTTTTAGAACAATGGGTCGGACCAAACTCGGGTTGAGCCAAATATAAATCGGGCCTATAAAAAAATTTAGTTTAATTTAGTTTAGTTTAGTTTAGTTTTTAATTTAGTTTAGTTTAATTTAGTTTAGTTAGTTTTAGTCAAGTTTAATCCTATAAATATTATGCCCGACCCAATTTACCTCGGTCCATCGAGCCAGATCAGACCATAAATGGATAACTTTTTCCCCCATTATTTTGCATAACTAAACTAAACTACTATGATAATTAACTTAATCAATTCAATTTCAAAATATATAGGGGCTCAAGTAATGTAACTCACTGCCTCAATTTTCACACAAGTGATTTACTAAAGTATGGGAGTTGTTCGAGTTGCTTTACGTCATAATTTGCTGATCAAGATCATTACAATTATATTGATGGTAAACTCATTGCATATTTAATTTAGCATAACCACGTTAGCAATTCTTTTGACCTGGACCAAGGCCCATGGGCCAGATCAATTTGAGCCGCGCAAAAAATCAACCCTGATCGGGTCGGCCCATGTATGCTCGAATTTATCGGGCCTTAATCTTTGCAGCCTAACCCAGTATAAAATTTGAACTAACTGGGTCGGTTCACAGGCCGATCGAATTTTACTGGTGCAATTAGAGGTGGCAATTAGGGCGACCTGGTCCGTCTGTCGGACCAATATCATATTTCGGGTTGAGATATTCTCCCATAATATACTAAGATTATCGGGTCGGTCCAAGGTCTGTCAGGCTTTTAGTTCATCAGAACGGCTCGATCAGGCCAAATAATCTTTCGAGATTAAATTTCTATAACCAACCCAATATTTCGAGCCTAAATTTCTATGACCGACCCATCTAAATATCGGGCTTAATGGACCGGGCCGTCATGCCATGTCGATTTTGCCACATCTAGATGCAATGCAAGAGGTTGTTAAATGTTAATTGTAAAAATTATTGATAATACTGATTGATTATAAATAGTTCATTATTGAATTATTTGTATTATTTATTATTTAATGATTTGTTATTAATTTTTAAAATATTATTTTTAATTTTTATATGTCTTTTTAAGTTAAATCTGAAAAAATTCTTTCTTTGTAACCAATGTGTTTTCGTCTTCTCTGTTGTCCTTTTTCGTAAGTTCATTTCATTCACCCACCTTTAAATCTTTTCACAAACACATTTCTTCAAATTTAAAATTCAAAATTCCATAAAAAAAAAAATCAAATCTTCTCCATTAGAAAGAGAGTGCGCGACTCTCTCTCTCTCACTCTAGAAAAGAAAAGTTCATCGTAAATAACGTTCGAGGACGGAACAATCCTTCGTCTGAGGAAAAGTGGATTCTCCCAGGAATGCTTGGTAAATTTCATTTGCATGATTGAAATAACGGATTTAAGGATTAAATCCGTCTGTTAGGTTGTAATGTTTGTTGATTTTGATTTGATTTATTGATTACTTTGTACAGATCCAGTTGGGGTGGGGGTAATTGGTCTATACGCAAAAGCATTTGTAAATACAAACCAAATCGCGTACATCTAATTGATTAACGTTTTTATCCAAATATAATTGATTAACGTTTTTATCCAAATATAATTGTGTAATAATTATTGATCATAGAGATTAATTATAGGGGTGTTTGTGATTGCTTTTGCTTTTGAAAAAGTGATAAATTTATAGATTCTATAGAAATAGTTAGTGTTGGAAAAAAGTGATTTTCATTAAAAGTAGAAGTTGGGGTATCTGCTATAAAATCACTTATGCACTTTTACATTAAAAACACTTCTTTTAAAACAGAAGTTTGTTTGCAAAATCTATAAAATAGTTTATCTCAAGTTATAAGTTGATAAATGCAAACACCCCCTTATATATAGTTGTCGATGAATTATTTGAGATATGTTTTATTTTAATGATTTTTTAATAATTTTTAAAAAATTATTTTTATTTTTTATATTTTTATAAAGTATAATATCTTTTTTTTTTTAATTTCCTTGCATGCTCTAATATACCCTACAATTTTTTTCCTGTTTTATTTTAATTTTTCATTAAAGAGTTTTTATAATATAAGTATGAACAAAATGAATAGTCAGGATTTGGTACATCTAATTGATCAACGTTTTAATCAAAATATAATTGATCAACGACGAACTCAGGTCGCCTGAATGCACTAAATAAACATAATAATACAAATAAAAGAAAAGAAATACAAACAGAAGAAAGTTATTGGACGATACGTAATTAATATCTCAATGTTTCCACTATGTAAACATTAATAAATCGGAAGAACAAAACATAAAGGAAAGATACAACTCCAGTTAACCAAATGTAATATATCTAGATTAGATCAGAAATCTAGCAAAATCTCCACCACTCATAACTTATGAAAAATTGACACCTGAAATGTCAACGGTGCAACATACTTAAAATTGATACGATCTCCGACTTGAATATTTGACACCTTGATAAAATGTGCCCAACCATCTTCAATGTAGTATAAATTGTCACGTTGTATCACACCAACATCATATGATAGCACATCCGACATATGGACTTGAATTTTGTATTAGCTTCCCGGCAACTAGGTACACATGATCAGGAATACCCTACAATAGTTTTGAGTAAATATTTATTCAAATGCGATTTAAATTTTTTAAAGAAAATTATAATACACAATAAAGAACCATTGAACCTTCCTTATTTCGTGTATTACCATGAAGTGTGAATGTCTCATAGGATTGTATACAATACAAAATTCCGGAGGATCAAATAGGTATGGGTCCCATCTAACAAAAAATAATTCACTGACTTCAACAAATAACGACATGTCGAGTGTCGATTCCATTTTCTATTGAGGCGCTTTGAATAATCAAAAGAAATGGAACTACAACTTAAATAGGTGCACAATACGAAATTTTTGGTAAGTTCATTTTTGTTTGGTAAGTTGTAATGATTAATTAAGACATTCCAAAATTTATGGTAATAAGAATGTAATATATTTTAATTCATTTGTTTTCTGGTAAATTGTCAATTACTCAATTTTTATTCCAATTTTTATGGACAAATTAGATGCCTATATTTTCATTCATTTATGTTTTCGGTTGCGGTCCATTCGACTTGGAGTCATATTGTCATCTTTAATTTTGGTAACAGAATATTACTCTTGTAGACAATTACTTCTCCAAATATGAAGCTATTATCACTGAACAAACATTAAACTAAAATGCTTACTGTGGATAGATATGAGATTTTTGGCGGGAAAACCAGCTATTTCCTCTTATAGAGGGTTCCCCTTTATTATTAAGTAAGATTAGCCTTGAGTTCAATTAGTTCATATCCCCAATCTTAAAAAATAAATTGTTTTAGAAGATTTGTTTATAAACTACAATTCTATAATATATATATATATATATATATATATATATATATATATATATTATAAAATAGCGACAAACATGTGGAAGCACATCTCAGTAATTCGTTGGAAAACCTCAAATTTTTATGTTATGTGTATGGTATGTTAGACATTCTGGTCAATCTAGTGAGCACTGGTTGAATTTGTCCTTAAATTAAATAATTTTATTAATTACATGCTAAAATTGAAAATTTCTAATATAAATAAATTATTTTGGACAATTCATATATGTAGAAAACAACATACTTCCAGTCTATGCAGATAGATCACAGAAACAAGTTAACAATGTAACAGTTAACAACAATTATAAAGCACAACTTTGTGTTGTAATATGAAGAGTAGTAGTGCTAGAACATTGCAACATCAACATGTTCTTAACACAACAAAATGACAGTCCCTATTTGATATAAAATGCAGATTACATCCTAATACATATCCTCCTACAAGTCCAAGCAAAAATACAGAAACAATAAATGATTACTATAAATGACAATACAATGCAAGCATCTTTCCAAGATAGCATATAGCTGTATTACTCAAAATAGTAATATGCTAAGGATGTGACTAAACCATCAGAGTAATTCAATCAAAAGACACAATGCATTAATTAACTTAATGCATGTGTTTAACTGCTGAATAATGCAGTGCAATTTCAACACCCCTTCCTCAAGTTGGATTGGTGCTGAAGCACAATCCAAGCTTGGACACTATGAATTTGAATTACCCTGGAGGTAGTTGCTTTGTAAACACATCTGCAACTTGCTCCTTTGAGGATACAAATTTAAAGCGCAGGAATTCATTCTTGAATTGATTCCTCACGACATGGCAGTCGATGTCTAGATGCTTTGTTCGCTCGTGAAATACTGGATTCTCAACAATGTGAATGGCCGCTTTATTATCACAACTAAGAGGTATTGTTTTGGGAATGGTAACCTTCAAGTCATGTGAAATGTAACTCAACCACAGTAATTCACAGATCATGGATGCCATGGCTCGGTATTCTGCCTTAGCTGAACTCCTTGAGATAGTGTTCTGCTTCTTTGCCTTCCAAGAAATTAAGCAATCTCCTAGATACACACAATAACTTGTTATAGATTTCCTTGTGTCCTGGCATGTTCCCCAATCAGAATCACAGAATGCTTGAAGGGACAAAAGTGATATCAGGTCTGGTTAGGTTCAAGTACAACAATCTACCAATTAACCTTCTATAAGGCTCTCCATCTGTCAAAACAAAACCAGTTGATTTGTTGAGTTTGATATCATAAGGCAGTGGTGTGGATGTTGGTTTACAATTATCCAGACCAACATCATTAATGATATCAATGATGTACTTTCTCTGACATAGATAGGTACCTGCGTGATTTTGACTCAACTCCATTCCTAAGAAATATGTGGCCTGTCCCAGATCCTTAATGGTGAATTGAGCATGTAAAAACTGTTTCAACCCAATAATCAATTTGTCACTATTTTCTGTCACCAATACATCATCAACATACACCACGACAACAACAAAATCATCCCCTTCTGACGGTGTAAACGGATAGTGATCATGTGGGGATTGTATAAAATTAAATTGTAGTAATTTGGTGCATAGTTCAGTATTCCATTGCCTGGAAGCTTGTTTAAGGCCATATAAGCTTTTGTTGAGCTTACATACCTGATTGGGCCTTGCTTTGTTGTATCCATCAGGTGGTAAGAGGTAGACTTCCTTATCCAAAAAACCATGCAAGAATGCATTATTGATGTCAATATGATGTAAGGCCCATCCCTTCATTGTGGAAAGTGCAATAAGATATCTGACTGTCACTAGCTTGACCACTGGTGAGAAACTCTCTTCATAATCCTCTCCCAAGATCTGGTTGTATCCCTTTGCCACCAATCTTGCTTTATATCTCTCTAGTGATCCATCAAGATGCAGTTTCACTTTATATACCCATTTGCTTCCAATTGGGGTCTTTCCTGATGGTAATTCTGAAATTTCCCAAGTGTTATTATCCTCCAATGCCCTGAGTTCTTGGCTCATGGCTTCTCTCTATTCTGGGTGTCTCACTGCTTCCTTAAATGACTTTGGTTCTGGCGCAATCATATGGCTGGCATGAAATGCAACATGTGTGTGAGGGTGTTCAAACACACTGTCACTGCACTCTGGCTTCAGCACAAAATCCTTTAGATGAGATGGTCTATGTGGCACTTTGGAAATTCTCAGATATCCAGGATTCTCACTCTCATTTCTAGTTGTTTATGTTTCATCATGGTCTTCTTCATCTGATTATACTTGGTCTTCTCTGTAGGATGATTCCGGTGCATTTCTATTAGCATCATGTGAGCAGGTTTTGAATTTATCCTCATCAAGCAGTGGACATGGGTAGTGTGGGCTCCTTTGAGGTGTCTTTCAGTTTTGAATCAGAATATGGATATGTTGACTCAAGAAAGATAACATCTTTGGATATTATTATCTTGTGACTCCCTCTGTATCCCTTTTAATGGGGTACATATCCAATGAATATGCACTTCATTCCTCTCTCTTCAAACTTGGATTTATGTGGCTCAGTGTCAGTGGCATAGGCCAAGCAACCAAATGGTTTCATTCTGTCATATGGTGATATCTTCCCAAACATGATCTCAAATGGAACTCTCCACTCTAGGACTCTAGTGGGGAGTTCGTTTATAATATGTGCAGCAATCAAGATGGAATGTGGCCATAGAAAATGTGGTGTAGAAGACTCTCTCATCAAAGCCCTTGCCATCTCCAGTAGATGTCTGCGCTTCCTCTCAACCACTCCATTCTGCTGTGGAGTATAAGGGCAGCTTCTCTGGTGAACAATTCCTTGATTTTTCAAAAAATCTTGGCATTCTCTACTCAGAAATTCAGCTCCATTATCCGTTCTGACAATTTTGACAGACTTGTCTAATTGCGTTCCAATCATGATGATGAACTCTTTAAGGGATCTTACAGCTTGCTTCTTGGTAGCCATGAGATTGACCCTTATCATTCTACTGTGATCATCTACAATAGGTAGGAAGTAGGAAGTTTCTGTGATGCTTGGATGAGAATATGGTCCCCAGATGTCCACATGTAACATTTCAAGATGATGGAGCTTGATGGAAAACTCAGTCTTGTTTGTTTTGATACATGGCAAATTTCACATCCCTTGTGAGTCTCAAGCACTGGAGGTGTGCACATATGTTTCAAAAAATAGAGGTGCTGCATAGAAGTTGGTGATGCATGTCCCAACCTTCTATGCCAAAGCTTGAACAATTTGTTGTAGTGGTCTGCATTAAGAGCATATGCTGCCATTGCCTCATCAGAATAAACTGGTTGTGCCACATACAACTTTCCAGTGAGAATTACCTGACCATCTGTTCCACCTTTCACAGTGCAGGTTTCTTGGTAAAAAATGGTTTGTGCTCCAGTGTTAAGTGTGAGCTGCTTCCACGGACTGTCACCGGAGTTCATTCTTTAGTTCCCTTGCTCTGGTACCATGTAGAAAACAACATACTTCCAGTCCATGCAGATAGATCACAGAAACAAGTTAACAATGTAACAGTTAACAACAATTGTAAAGCTCAACTTTGTGTTGTAATATGAAGAGTAGTAGTGTTGGAATATTAAAACAACAACATGTTTCTTAACATAACAAAATGATAGTTCTTAGTTGATACAAATTGCAGATTACATCCTATTACATATCCTCCTACAAGTCCAAGCTAAAATACAAAAACAATAAATGATTACTGTAAATGGTAATACAATGCAAGCAGCTTTCCAAGATAGCATATAGCTGTATTACTCAAAATAGTAATATGCTTTGTCAAGGATGTGACTAAACCATCATAGTGATTCAATCAAAAGACACAATGCATTAATTAACTTAATACATGTGTTTAACTGCTGAATAATGCAGTGCAGTTTCAACAATATATAAGTTACATGCTTAAAAATGATTTTTGACATTATAGAATTCTTGGACATAATTTGTATTCAATTTGTCTTTAACAAATTGTTTCTCTCTGCAAACTTAGATTTCAAAACAATTTGTTCCATATGAATCTCTCATCTCTTACTGTTTTTCTTAGAAATTATTTGAATAATGCAATAAGATAGATTGTTTAACTAAATATAGCAGATTGTGTTACTAAAATGTATAGATTATTTAATATATGGTATAGATTGTTTCAATAAATATTATATATTTTTTAACTCAATAGTTTAGATTGTCTGTTGTCAAAGGGACACTCAACTAGTAAATTATCCGTGCGATGCATGGTTATAAGATATTTTAGTGATATGACAATATATTATCACCTGTGCGATGCACAATTTACGAGTAAGGTAGAATATTTGATCAAAATGCAAAAAATCTTTAATGTTATGGCAAAAAAAAATAATGAAAATAGAAATCGGTATATAATAAAACTAATTAATTATCTACACCCATAGTATGTTTATATAATTATAGACATGATAACATATGAGAAACTATATATGATTTTCGTCTAAAAATAAAACTTACCCCATTTCATAATAATAGTCTCATTTTATTAAAAAAACAAAATTTATCCCAAAATGGTAGTTAGGTTTAAACCAAAGTCATAACTAAGAAAAAAAACGAAGGTAGTACTAAAATATAAAAGCGACGGCTATCGTAGCCCACTAAACTTCATAACGCAACCCACTTCTCAACGTAGCCCACTTATATTTAAAAAAAAATATTATCTTTTTAATGCAACCCACTTAGTACCATTTTACGCTTCCTTTTCAAATTAAATAATTAGAAATAAATCATCCGAACAGAAAAGAAAACAAAGCCTCCGACTAAAATTGTCGGTTTCTCTTAAGAATATGGGAGCAGAAGCCGAGAAAACAAACAATATGGGAGCAGAAGCCGAGAAAACAAACAATAAGAAGTCACACACCAAACCAACGGGCTACGACGATTGAACCTATGGGAATTGAATATAGAAATATTTAGGTTCTAGAATTAAATTTGACACCTGAACCTACTTAAGAGGAATTCAAAATTTCGTTCTTTTAGTTTCTCCAATATTCCGTGTTTCAATTACTCACTAATCATGTATTCATAATCTTATTCCATAATTGGAAATGTAGTTAACTGTAATCTTCTGCATGAAATTGTGCACTGTAATTTTTCTAATAAGATGTAGAACGAAACATTTTTTCAGAAAACAGACATAAATTATTGAATTATATGGTTAATGGGATTAGATTAGATGTTGTTTAAGCCCTTCTATATCCCGAGCAGTTAAAAGGTCTCTCATGGGGGGTTCCAAGAATAAAGAAATACTCAATTCTTACAAGTCTAGAATAACGAAGCACCTACAACGATTGATCTGCAACAGTTGGAGGTTTGTTCAATGAATGCTTACTCGAAATTCTTGATATCCTCCATTAAAAGTGGAATGTTTTTATGTGTACTCGAATAATATCTCCTTTTTCAAATCAAAAGTACATAAAAAAAAAAGGACATAAAAAACCATTGATGAAACGTTAAAGAAATTAGGGGTTAAGCAATTTTGGAAGAGAGACATGATTTGGTTGAATATGATACTAGAAGAAAAATTAAGACGCTTTAGTTTTTATTCATTTATTTATCTTATGTATTTTTAGTTTTTAATTATTTGTGTTTTGTAATCATTAAGGGTAATTAGTCATTTTATAATATCATTTTAAATTATTAATTAGTGGGCTTCAAATAGATGCCACATTTTTTTAAATATAAGTGGGCTACATTGAGAAGTTGACTGCGTTAAGAAATTTAGTGGGCTGCGAATAGTCATTGCCAAATATAAATATCAAGTATGCCATATGTACTTCGATTAAAAATGAATCAAGCAGTCACGGGGCAAGGGGAAGGGGCAAGGAACAGATCTTAGTTCCACTGGTCTTTTCGCATGTAATATTTAGCATTTATTTGATGCTATCCAATTTTTTTAGCATAGAGATATGTCTCGTAGAGCCAACTTGTTGGCACATAGCCCGCTCGTTTGTTTTTTTTCTTCAGGCGATCTAATTAATTGGATAACTCCTGATTTTTCTGATTGGATAGAATCTTGTACTTGGCGATTTACATTGATTAGTCAGAGTCTCAGTTTCAAAAAACGAATCAAGCAGAAAATAAAATCTCAGGTGTTCTCCACTATCGGAATTATGCTACGTAGTTGAACGTTTTAGTATTCTTTAGACTATTTCTCTTAATTCTTGTCCAATCAGTACTTCGATCCTCTTTTTTAATTTCTATTAAATCAAGCTGCAATATTTTCAAAATTCTATTAATAGTAAATCATATTAAAGGAAAAATAATACAAAAGTGTAGAAGATTCACAATTACCGCTAATCATTAGCATTTTTTTCTATGTAAACGACGCTGACGTATGTCTTTCATATAAAAAGTAAACATAATTATCACTGATCTTCAGCCCAAATATCTTTATATATTTTGATTTTAGATATCTTTCACTGATCTTTATACCTATTTCATAGATCTGATTTATATAGCACATCTTTCCATATAAATGGCAGATTGACCATTTGGGCTGAATATTTTAATTTATTATTTAGAACATCTTTCCATATAAATAAGGTATTTGATAATTTGGGCATAATATTTTTTCTGATTAGATTGAAATTTATATCCGGGACATAATCTCTTTAATTTTGGCAAAAAACAAGTTGATCTACAGAATGAAAAAATCTTGGTTTATAAGCCGATTGGTGCTTCAGATAGTAAAATGTTTTTTTTTCTTCAGAAATAGCAGGTGATTTTTGGGTAATAAATTACTATTTTGGGATGATTTTGTTATATTATATTAGATGATACTATTTCCTCACTGCCTCTTTTGTGAATGAAAAGTTACTTATTAACTGAGCTTACAACAACATCAACCCAATTCTTAATCATCCACCACCACAATCAAGTCATCTAACCTTCGAATTTTACACGAATCCAGAGGAAGAACTGTGACGTTGATGCGACAAGGGGGCACTTCGAGTGAGATTTCAACCATGTGTAGATGCAAGGAAGATGAAACTCATGGCTGCACTGAGGCAGAAGCCTTAGGGACTCATTTTCTTGAAACTCACAAAGGCAAACCGCGACTTCGGTGCCTTTAATCAGGCCTTCACCTCTTTGATACTTGCACACCGCGATAAACTTGATCACTGCCTCGTCCAGTCCAGTTGATGCCACGTGCCATTGGTCCTTCATTGTCATCTGGGATCAGTTGTTTCAGTAGCACTTCGATCACTGCATCTGCATATTGCTTCTATATATGGATCTGCATATTAACATACATCATTCTTGTTCAGTACTACATGTGAACATATATGTAGAGAAATTAAAGGGCGCCCAGAGGTTAATTATATATATATATATATATATATATATACTAGTGTAGGCATCAAAGTCGGGTTTTCGGGCTTCTATACTGGCCTTGATGCTTTCCTGGTTGTGTCCTCTTTCAGCCGTGAGAGAGAGAGATAGAGAGATTTTAAATGAGTGGCTTGGAAGGAGAATTTATGGTTGCCTGAATTTTCCATGCGAATTTGGAGGATCGTAATAGGAAAATTAAATTCCCAAGAATCTTCCAAAATTTAAGGGAAAATTGTCCATCACTGGAATCAGCTTCAAAATTTGTTGATGTAAACAAATTTAACAAATAAGGAAGACGAAATTTTTGCAGCTAATAGATATCAAAATTACCTTAATTATCAAGTTTTTAACTAGTTTTATGTATATCCACTATGATAAATTTGACCAACAGGTTTGTTTTCTATATTGACAAAATTATATATCATTAATAGGGAGTCGAACATACCTAAAACATTGACGGTTACACATTTAATATATGCTAAATTTATGCAAATTATTGACTGATAATTGAAATATACCAAATGATGACTTTTTGCCAGAAGTGGAAAGGTCATTGGGCGGGAAAACTTCAGAGTTTCTATTCTTATTTTTATATTATAGAAGATATGAAATAAACCAATGTCTCGTGTTTGGAATGAGTCTTGTAAATACATCCTAAAAGCTGACAAATCCACATTAATGAGGCGTTGTAATTGCTTCTACATAAAAAAAAAAAAAAAAGAATAAAAATAGAGATTGCGATAAAGTTGTTAAACAAAAATAGCAAGCATACACCTTACTAATTAAGAATTGTAAGGGACAATGAGGATAGACTCCTAGCCTGCCTTCCAGATAGTTGCGACTGATATGTATGAAATCACATCGAGGCCGAATAAATTGCTCTCTCTTGATCCACTCCAGTAAGGGAATTGTTAATATATTGTTGGCCCAACTTAGTGGTGGCCCATATATTACTAGTCTCCTAATTCCCCTTGAGCTCCCCACCAAATCCTAGCCCAACACCTATATATATAATCTGATATATGTGGCTGTCAAAACAAGTGAATTGAGGGAGACAACAATAAGAGAGAAACATAAAAGTGACGCAGATTAGCTTTGTGCTCTATTCCTCCTTCTTTCTTTCTCGTGGCTTTGTGCCTATTGTGAGGGACTTAAGGTTTGGTGTACCTTTGTGGTCTTGGTGGTGCCAAATTAAGGAGTGGGTGTTCCAACTCGATATGTCCTGAGCCAGCATTGACGATAAGTCCGACCAATAGTGGTATCAGAGCCAGTTGTGTCGTCGCGAGCGGTAATCTGACCATCGTCAGAAGGCTCCTACCTGTTGCCCGTAGACGCTGCCCCCCGACCACCCCTCCTGCCATCTTCGCTATCCCCTACCTTCGGTAAGTCGAAATTTTGTCGAAGAATTTTGCTCAGGTAAAGAGGCGGAAGTCCCTTTCTTTTATTGCTTTTGTAGCATCGCTTGTAGTGGACTTAGGTTAGGATTTATGTGCTGCTAGAATACTAGGTGCATGTACTTATTGATTTCTACGTGATTTCTTTAGTATTGTTAAAATTGCATCTGTACTATTGTGTTTTGTAGTAATTATTTTTGTGGTTTGTACTTCTCGGTGACTCTGGTTATTTGCTTTATTATTTTTTTTGTTCCCTACTTGTTTCTACTTTGTGTGGAATTATGTCGTCCTCTGCGTATTAGTTTGGCATGCTTCCGTTTAATGGAAAGTCTGATTTTAATAAATGGAAACAAAAAAATGAAATGTGTCTTAATCCAACAAAAGACTTTCAGAGTTGTTACGGAATCCTATTTGAAAACTGATGACGAAGATAAGAAAATGGAGTTGAATGAAATTGCTTGTTCCACCATTTACTTGAACTTGACTGACTCCGTGCTTAGGAAAGTTGGTATTTTGGAATCTGCAAAAACTCTTTGGGATAAACTTGATGAACTTTACAGTGATACTTCCTTGCCCGGAAAACTTTTCTTATTTAAAAAATTCTTTCGATTCAAACTGGATTTGAGTAAAGATATTGATGAGAATCTCGATGTGTTCACTAAATTGGTTCAAGTTATTAAACAAACTGGTAATAAGCGTATTGATGATTATGCTCCTATTGTGTTGTTGAATGTTATTCTTGACTCTTACAATGATGTCAAATATGTTGTTAAGTATGGTAGAGATGAGATAAGTCTCTTGTGAATGGTATAAAGAATAAGAACTTGACTTAAAACATTCTGGGAGTAGTAATAAAAATTCCGATGAGGTTATGCATATGAGGGGGAGGTCTCAGACTAGATCTCAAAACCAAAAGAATGCTAATAACGGTGAATCCAGTGGTAAAAAGAATTTTAGGGGCAAGAAGAGATCTAATTCTAGGTCTAGATTGTGCTATCATTTTAAAGAAAGTGGTCCTTTTATCAAAGACTGTCCTAAAAAGAATAATCAGAGTAAGAATCAAGATGAAAATGTTGGTAATTGCAACTTGGGTATGGTATTCATGATGTCTGATCTGTGCATTATGCATATGGAAATACTATATCTGATTCTTTGTCTGAGCATGAGTGGTTATTTGACTCTGGTTGTACCTTTCATATGTCTCCTATTAGAAATTTGTTTTCTAATTATAAAGAGCTTGATTGTGGCTATGTGCTACTTGCAAATGAGAAGAGATGTAATGTGTTGGGAATGGGTGATATATGTCTTAAGTTTTCTTCTGGCTCTGTGTTTACTTTGAAGAATGTGAGATATGTTTCGGACTTATCTCATAATTTTCTTTCTTGTGCTGCTCTTGAGGATGACGGTTTGGAGAGAAAATGGGGGAAGGGAGTTATGAAAATTCTGAAAAATTCCCTTGTTGTTTTCAAAGCTGAAAAGAAAAATAACTTGAATGTCTGGCGTGCTGAACCTGTTCTTGACTATGTGAAATCTGTGAATGATGATAAGTCTGTGTTATGGCATAACAGATTCGGTCATATGAGTAACAAGGGTCTTGATATTTTGCATAAAGGAGGTCATGTTGGTAATGATAAACTGTCCAATGTGGCATTTTGTGAATCATGTGTGTTAGGCAAACGACACAAGATTTCATTCCCCATTTTCCCTTACCCCAATCAGTCTAATTGTACTGCAGTACTTGAATATATTCATGCTGATGTGTAGGGTCCATCTAGTGTTTCTACACATCGTGGTAAGAAGTATTTTATGTCCTTGATTGATGGTTTTCTAGAAAAGTTTGGGTTTGTTTGTTGGGACACAAATCTGATGTTATTGATAAGTTTAAAAACTAGAAAGTTTTGGTGGAAAATCAAACGGAAAAGAAAATAAGAACCATTAGAACTGATAATGGTCTGGAGTTCTGTAATAAGGAATTTGATCAGTTGTGTGCTTCCTTTGGTGTTAAGCATCATAAAATTGTGCCTTATACCCCTCAGCAAAATGAGGTTGTTGAACGCATGAATAGAATTCTCTTAGATAAGGTGAGGTGTTTGTTATCCTCATCTGGGTTATCTTAAGAAGTTTTGGGGTGAAGCTATATGTGTTGTTGCTTACTTGATAAATAGGTCCCAATTTGTTCCCTTAGGAGGAAAAGTGCTTGAGTCTGTGTTTTCTGGAAAACCTCCTGACTTGTCTAATTTGAGAGTATTTGGTTGTGCTGCTTGTGTGCATAAAAATGTGATAAACTTGACCCTAGATCTAAGAAATGTGTTTTCTTGGGATACCCTGATTCTGATTATGATACCGCTCCTTTTGAAGTGAATCGAGTTTTAAGGTTGTGACAAGTAGAGATGTTATTTTCAATGAAAATGAATTTCCTTGTTTGCATGTTCCTTTGCCTGATTCTGTTCCTGATTATGATACTGCTCCTTTTGAGGTGGATCCATTGCATATTGTTAACCAATCTGAAAATACTCTTGAATTGCATGATAATTTGGATAATTTACATGTGGAAAATCAAGATGAGAATGCTTCTAATGAGATGGAGCATGATATGCATGAGTTGCATGATGAGCATAATTCGCATGAGTTGCATGGTACGCATGATTTGCATGATAAGCATGGTGATTTACATGACTATCAGCTTTTAGGAATAGAGTTAGAAGAACCATTAGGAAACTCGTGAGATATGATGTTTGCAATATGTCTATGTGCAATATGCCTATGTAGGATATCTCTGAGTTTGCCTTTAATGTGTTTGAGTCCCTTGAATGCAATGAACCTAAGACGTATCATGAAGTCTTAGATCTAAATATTCTGATAAATTACTTGATGCAATGAAAAGTGAGATGAATTCCTTGCGTGTAAATCAAACATGGAGTCTTGCACCTAAACCTGCAAATTGTTCTGTTGTGGACTATAAATGGTTGTTTAAGGTCAAGGAAGAATTTGAAAATGTTAGATTTAAAGCTAGGCTTGTTGCTAAGGGATTTACTCAAAATGAGGGAATTGATTATGCTGAAATCTTTGCTCCTATTGTTAAATTTACCACTGTTCGCATTATGCTTGCATTAGTTGCGCATTTTGATTGGGAATTGAAATAAATAGATGAGACTACTGCTTTCTTGCATGGTGATCTTGATAAAAAGATTTATATGAAACAACCTGAGGAATGTGTTGACCCTCAGAAACGTGATTGTGTTTGTTTGTTGAAAAAGGCTTTGTATGGTCTTAAACAGTCACTTAGGCAATGGAATATTAGATTTGATAAGTGCATGCAATCTTTGAACTTTGTAAGAAGTGTTGTTGATCATTGCTTATATTTCAAGAATACTGCTTCTATGTCTGTGTTTCTATTGATTTATGAGGATGACATGCTGATTATCAGTCCGTTTCTTAAGTCTATTATGCATGTGCAAAAACGTCTTTGTGAAAATTTTGACATGAAAGACTTAGGTGATGCAAAAAGGATTCTTGGCATAAACATTGTTAGGGACATAAAGAAGTTTACTCTTGTTTTAAATCAGATTTCATATGTTAAAAAGATTTTGAGTAAATTTCACGTGTCAAATGCTAAACCTGTGGATGTGCCTCTTGCTTCTCACTTTGTGCTAAGTAAGGATCAGTCTACCAAGACTGAAACTGAAATAAATGACATGAAGAAGGTGTCATATTCTAGTGCTATCGGTTCGGTCATGTATCTCGTGGTTAGCTCTAGACCTGACATTGCATACTCTGTAAGTTGCATGAGAAGATATATGTCTAATCCCGGTTTGCCTTATTGGAATGTTTTGAAGTGGCTTTTTAGATATTTGAAATCCTCTGTGGATGTTAGTTTAACTTTCTCTAGGTCGCTGAAGGTGTTAAACGTGTTGGCTATGTGGATTATAATTATGCAAATGATAGGGATAATAGAAAGTCTACTACTTCCTATGTGTTTACCTTGTGTGGTTCTTGCATAAGTTGGAAGTCTCAACTTCAATGTATTGTTGCATTGTCTACTACTGAGTCTGAATATGTGGCTGCCACTGAGACTTTTAAAGAAGCTATTTAGTTAAGAGGTCTTTTATCTGAAATTGATTTTCTAAATGAAGACGTAGTTGTGTTGTCTGATAGTCAATCTGTCATTCAACTTTGTAAGAACCCTGTGTTTCATGATAGAACTAAACACATTGATGTGAGGTTTCATTACATACGTGACATAGTTGAAAAAGGGATTGTTAAATTGAACAAACTTCCATCTGAATTTAATCATGTTGATATGGGTACTAAGTGCTTGCCTATTGAAAAACTTCTTTCGTGGCAAAGGATTTTAAATTTCAAAGTTGGATGAATTTTGGTTCCATGTCCGAGTATTAGCTTGCTTTGTGCTTGTCATTGGTGATTTACCTTTGGACTTTGTGTCCTTTTCTACTTCGGTATATTTTTTGTTATTTGTGAATTCGGGATGCTTTGTGTTTAATTTCCTATTTTTTATCTTTGTGATCATGAGTTTACTTTGTGTATTCTCTTATACTTATTTTCTTTGTGAACTTACATGTGTACCGGCGACGATGAGTCATTCGATTCCCCACATTCCTTAGTGCATCATCGTGGACCAAAGGTGGAGGTTGTTAATATATTATTGGCCCAACTTAGTGGTGGTCCATATATTACTAGTCTCCTAATGCCCCTTAAGTTCCCACTAAACCCTAGCCTAATATCTATATATATAATCTAATATATGTGTCTGTCAAAACAAGTGAGTTGAGTGAGACAACAATAAGAGAGGAACAGAAAAGTGAGGCAGATTAGCTTTGTGCTAAAAGGTGCTTCGTGCTCTATTCCTCCTTCTTTCTTTCTCGTGGCTTTGTGCCTATAGTGGGGGACTTAATGTTTGGTGTACCTTGTGATCTTGGTGGTGCCAAATTAAGGAGTGAATATTCCGACTTGAAGTGTCCTGAGCCGACATTACGACAAGTCCAACCAACAAGCATTATTGGTTTGCTGAAAGTGAGTTTCTTCAATAAAGTTAGATCACAAGCATTTAAAAAGAGAAGCTCTCAAAGCATGGAGAAGAGGCCATAGAGGGCAAGTTCCTTATCCTTATGCACGAATTATTAAATAAACCATCTTCCTATCAAGGTTAAGGAGTCAACTGAGTATCTCAGCGGCGGGATTGAATACCTGGATCGAATCAGAGTTCACGCCGCCCACCCTGAACAAATAGGAGGCGTGGGCCACAGGTCGCACATAAGCCGCCGGGTCGCACGACAGAAGAACACCCAACATAAAGATGCACACTCCTCCATGTGAAATATTCATCTTCATTGGAGCTTTTTTTCGTTGTCGGCTCCTTGGTAAGGTGAGAGCTTCAAGCCCGATTTATGGTGGCGCATCCCCCACACAAGCACCGCACGACGAAGGGGGGACGGGGAAATCTACAGGCCGAAAAGGTTCGACCCTTCTCTGGGGGTGCCCCATTGAATTTGGTTCATCCGACACGTACACGCAATGGCATCCCGCCTTTCTCTGTTCCATAAACTTGTACGTAACTATTGAGAGTGAAGATATTCGACATAATGTAAATATTCCACCCCAAAGTTTTCTTTTAGTTCAAAATGATCAATATGTAGAATCAGAATAGGTGATTGCTGAAATTCGCGCGGGAACATCCACTTTTAATGGGAATAACAAGAGCATCAGCATGTAATTTAAGAAAAATAACAATAATTTTTTGTATAGAATATTTTTGTGATTACATATTCTCCTTCTTTTTCATCTACCCAGCTAGCTAGTCTTCCCTCGTAGAACCATAGTGTTCTTACATCCACCATCAAATAGGACAGGTTTTGTAACGGCCAGCAAACATCTTCACAACTGTTGCGTTGTATTTCTATACGGTTTGAGGACTCTACACAAAAAGTACGATACACTTCCGGTCATGCTTCAGACCTACGAACAATATGAAAGATATGGATTAGATTACAATAATTAAGTAGACATGTATATTAGGTTCATATATGGTACTATACATACATATTCTCTATAGTAGATAGTGATCAGATTTTATTACATAAAATACAGAAGCAGTATAATTTAATAAGAGATTTTCTAGCAAATAAGTGTACCGAGAATCATTCCTGAATCGGACAACATAAGCGTGGATAACTGTAGTGGTGGATTCAGTTGCACAATTCTTTCGGATTAATTACGCAACAAGTAAGTATTCGATGTTTTGCGTAATTAACGCACAACGTCTATTCAATTGTAAATCTAGATCATAATTTTCGATTATATTCCACTGTGTAACATTAGATCGAATCCAGATTTCTAACACAATATATCTTACGATTAAGTCTTTTTTTTCTCTCTCATAGTTTGTCATTAAAAATTTTAATAATTTGCACCAGACGGTGTATATATTTTTTATTTTCATAGCTAATATTTTTTTCCTTTATTTTGGAGGTGGTTAAGAGCAACTCCAATGGAACATTATAATAGAGATAGCGCATGCTTTTTTGTTGTCCAACGGCTATCTTCAAATGTTGTTGTATTATAGAGAAGCTCCCAAAATGCAATCCGAATTCTCTGTTACAATAGGTGTTTCATCCTCTGTTACACAATTTACTATGTGACACATATTAATTTGTGATCTCATACCATACACGTGTCGGTTGGTAAATATGGTGAAACACAAGATGTAACACCAAATGTAACAGATGATCTCATACCCCCAAACTGTTGCACTAGTGGCGCTGCGCCACTGAATGCTCTTCGTTTTTTTTCTTTTTGTTTAATCTTTGATATTTATTTTAATTTTGATGTATTTTTGTCTTCTTTTCCTATTATTAATAACTTATAGTATAATAAAAATATAGTATAATAAAAATTAACTCAAGATTATTTTTTATGATATAATTTCAATAAAGCAAAATAAATGCTATGAAATTACAACACATCAAATAAAATTACACACCATAATGTATGTTCGACTGTAATATTATACTTCGTAATGCATTAATTGATTATTTATGGACTCGACTGGGTAATTCTTCGTTTTAAGAAGTGTAATATAATTATGAATTTTAATTTATTTTGTGTGTTCATTTAACTTCTCCATATTTTAGAATCTATAAATGTAAATATATATATATATATATAACATTTTATATGTAATAATATTGCTTTCATAATATAACTTATAAAAAAAATTATAATTAATTGTAAGAAATGAATTTTAAGGTATATTTTTTTTAGTGTAAAAAAAAGTGCAAACCGTTGGAGGAGTGCAGATTTTGCTATAAAATAGAGCAAAATCTGCTGAATAATAGAAATGTCTGCTGAAGATGCCCTAATTAGCGTGTATAAATTGTAATTAGAGTGAGAGAGAGACATTACCTTTGTCGCCTTGTAATTAGCGTGTGTAAATTAGGGCTAATATTTCTTTCCTTTATTTTGGACGCGGTTAATTATTTTTTATACTTCTTAGAGTTACTGTAGTATAAAAATTCTTGGTTCATAAGGAATAAATGGGGATATGCGTTTTACTGTAGGGTAGGGAAGGTTTACCCGCGGATAAACTGGTAAATGGGTTGGACATTGTTTAAAATTTGTAGGGTATGAGTTTAGTGTTAGACTCGTCTATTCGATCATTTATTCACTTGCCCAATATATATGTATATATTAAAAAAGAATCATGCGTATATATGCATACACTTCTTCGTATTAGGTATGTTATGCCTTTTAAGTTTCATTGCCCCAAATGTTCAATGTATAAAAAATAAAATGCAAAAGGAAAAAAGTTAGTTATTTATTTATTATTTATTATTAATGAAATCATCTAAGTGCTTTTCATGTACAAAAAGAAGTAGCAAGCGCGGAGTACCCAACCCCGTACCTAACAATCTTTTGACCTTAATCGAAATTCAAAATGAGGCCCCAAATTTTTTTATCATACATGCAAATTTGAAATTAATGTTGATATTTTAGATAAATTTGCAATATTCAAAGGAAAAAAGGAAAAATATCATTAGCTAAAATAAACTCCCTTAAATCGGTATGTATGATCTTCTATTATTAAATTTGTTAGATACGATCGTATAATGAAATGTTGTTTTATTACTCTTTTTCCGTTTACAAAGAATTATGCATGCATACAATGACGACATGTTTTTTTTTAATGGAAATCTCCGTCGATATTATTGAAGTGAAATATGGTTTATAATCATATATTACTTTTATTTCATTTTTTAAAATGAAACAAAGTGAGAGATACTTTTTATTTCTTTGAATTTTATAATATTGTAAGTGCAAAAGAATGAAAAATTATTTTATCGAGCAGGAAATATTGAAAATGGGAGACATAATATAAAAAATGAAAAATGTAATCTTATCGAATAGAAAATGATGGTGTGATATTTGCATGTATTATGGATGCCATTAGCAGGAATCGAACCTACGGTCTTATTGAGAGCCAAAAGAAAACACGACTAGATACACCACTAGACTACACACTACAATTGTTGAGTTTAAATTACTTAAAAATATACATATATAAATAAAACAATTATTTTGGGCCCCTAAAAGTTTGTAAAATTTTCGGGCCTGGGTAGAACAACTCTCTCCACTTAAAATAAGTCCGGCCCTGAGAGTACCCTCATGGCCGCATGGTATATTATCGTATTGTACCCGAAGAAAAAAATAGAGTAATAAAATAAGGCATGGACAGAGCACTTTACGTGCGAGTAGGGCATGAAAAAAGGTATCCGTACCCTACCCGTTGACATCCCTAATTAAGTGGTTTAATTCTATAATATTATCTTATAGTTTCCATTTGTTGCATAAAATTGTGAAGATCACACAAACAACAATTCGGATTTAATATACGATACGTGTTAATTATGACATCATATATTACACGGTAGTAATTTTTTGTGCAGAAAACTTTTCTTCTTTTGGGCTAAAATTTTGGGCCCAAACATTACCTGTTGGGCTGGAATATTGAGTCTTTCTCAATGGTAGTGAACTTAACACCAGCTAATATCATACAGTAATGGGTTAGTTAAAAAAAAATAAAAAAATAAAAAAATAATTACGATTTTTGGTTCAAATTTTAATTACAATATGATCTCTAAAACTAATTACGTTACTATCATTGTTATTAGATATATTTTAACGAGATTGCCCTACATCTATAACATATTCTATCATTCATTGTTATAATTGTAGTGAATGAGAAATTGAAGTTATTATATCACGTCTTTGACATTGAAGTGACAAGTTGTGAAATCAGAGAAGGATAAAGGAAGATATCGTCAAAATGCATGTATAATGGTGGTGGCGACACGATTAGATGTAAAAAATAATCGATTTTATAATTAAAACAATAATTGATAGTTGATGATTAATATTGATTAGTTTTAAAGATCATGTTGTAATTAATTGAAATTGGACAAAGGTCAATATTATTACTTCAATTAATCCTACATTAATAGCCTTAGATTTTCTATATAGAACTTGGTCTTGGAGTAAATAAATTAAACAAGACGTATTTTCTAAACTAATCAATTAGTTTGAATATATTAATTAATACTTAATAATTAACTTAATTACATGTATTAATCAATAACGAATATTAAGAATTAACTTTAAACACTAATATCCGGCGGTAACTAATACTTGAAGTTATATTTTTTATACTTACTCTTTATCAATTTCCATCTAAAAGCAACATTGATATATTATGCATCAGGTGAAGTGTCTAAATAAACTTGAACTTACTTTAGTAGAAATTTATTGGAATTACAAGGCGAAGTAGTGGATATAGGCGATCTTAAACTGTTCACCGTTTGTAGTAATCAACACTATAAATTTCACGCATATCACCATATACAAGTTCGCGGTTGTGTTCATTTTGGTCCTGAACGTATTCCGATTTTGTGATAGCTCTAGAGAACTTAGTCATTTTAAATGCAATCCTACATTGACTATCATATAGCTGACATTGTTTGAGTTCCATAGACTCCTACAATTGTCATTAAATGCTTTATGCATACCTTAACCATTTTTACCAACACGCAATAATCATAGGAATGAGTATTACTCAACCAGTTTGTCTATTGAACATAAGCCATGAGATCTTCAATCTGCTTATTCCTCTATAATATATTAAGATTATCGGAGCGTCTCGTGTCCTGTCGAACTTTTGGCACACCGGGTCGGCTCGTTCAGGTCAAATAGTACTTGGGGCCAAGATTTATGGTCCAGCCTATCTAAAATATCGGGTCGTACTGATTTTGTCACTTCTAATACATAATGTAGCCAAATATACAATGTTAGTTGATCATAAGGATATTATTTCTTCTGATCAAATACCAGCAGGTTGTTTTTTGTCTTGTAATGGTGTTATATTTTAATTTTGATATGGAATCTTTTTGTATAGTTGAAAGTTGAAACCAATGAATCAGTATTTAATTATCAAAAAAACAAAGATAGTGTAGGTAACATTAGCTAAAATCATTAAATAATCAATAGTTAAAATCATCTGTCAAAGCAAATTGCAGGAATCTCATGTGTTTTCTATAATACAAAGACATTAATACCCGTGAAGAGACTGAAGTAAAAGTAATTGGAAAAGAAATAAAAGTTGTTCAAATTGTAGAAAGTGATGTTGCAACGGCCCCTTATTGCTAGAGATATCAAAGTAGGTTGGATCATGGCCTAATCCTAAGGATTTAGTTTCATAGAACATTATAACTTAAGAGTTTTTAGCCCTAGTCCTTCTCGGTCCTCGGACCTACTAGATTTGGACCGAGTTAGGATAGAATCAGTCCTGAGACTCCTTATTTATTTATTTATTTATATATATTACATATACTCTATCCATTTCATATTAATTGACGTTTTAAGATGTTCTTTCCTTTTTCAATTTGTTGACGTTTTACATATTTTTCACCAATTCTACCAATTTTCTCTCTGGACTCAATCCTAAAATATCTCTACTTTTCAATCTATCAGAGATATTTTGATTTGGTTAAATCTTTAGCTGAGGGTATATTTGTCAAAATATTCAATTCTTAATTCTTCTCTTTCATTCTAAAACGTCAATTAATATGGAACGGATGAGTAATACATAGATATATATTATATATAATATACCCTAAATAATTTTGGATCTTGATATAATTAGTAGCTTTTCACGTAGGCTTTACTCTTCCGACTTCTCTACTGTGAAGTTCACTTTTTCTTTAGGACACAATGCGACAAATTTAAGAACCACAACATATTTATTAAAGGAGAAACAATATTAGGAGGATTGTATTTTGAAAATTTTAATTAACTATTTATTTTGATAAAATTTAAACATGCATGATATAGAGTTTGAGAATGACGACAAAGAAAAAAAAAGATATATGAACTTATAGAGAGTGTGTGTCAATAGTTGTTTTTTTCTCTTTAGTACAATTTCTAATCAGGGTGGAGTTAGTGAAAATCGATCTCTGACAACTGATCTGAATTACAAAATGCTCTATTAACTGAGCTATAAACGATTCCAGTGTTTTTAGTTGTTGCTTAAACAGCAACCAATAATACAATATGATACATGAATATTATAAGATTGTAAAAAAGAACAGCCCATACTTGACAGCGAGATAACTAACTCCTTGGTTTAAGGTTCTGAGAAATTCGCACCATGGTTTGTCGGAAGCTAAATCGAATTACTCGATATTCGATTTAAAATCATTCGCCTAAAGCTTGTCCAAACAATGTTACATTGGAGATATCAAATAAGTTTGGATAAATTTTTATATTTGATAAAATCTAAAGCTCAAATTGTGCTCTAGCTTAATAAATAAAAATATTAAAACAAGTATAAAAATGTCAAACTACTCGAACTCGATTATTATTCGACTCGATTAAAACTCATCTAAACTCGATTCCTATAATAATGAAACAAGTTCAAATATTATATTAGAAGCTTGGCAATAATTCGAACAAACTTAAATAACAAGCGGCCACTCAACCCGTATTAGTGTCGTGTGATGAACCAAACATTTGGCTTAACTCGACTTACTTACAACCTTCTTAGTCCCCTCTATCTCCATCTCCCATTGATGAGAACATTCCCACATTTGAAACGGATTTGATGATTCTACATGTTTTTCATGTGTATCTCACCATTCAGTCTTTTTAATTAAAAAATACAAATAACTTATGTATGCTCACCCAAAAAAAATTACTTGTTTCCTTAAAATGTATTACTAGCTTAACTACAATGTAAAACTAAATTCCCTAAAAAGTATTAGTCGCTTCAGAAACTTACTTTAGAATCATATTTTACGGTAAAAATACTTGGCATATTTTGTATCTTCAACCTCACCTTCCCTAGTCATTGTGTACATGTTAATGTGCCCGCAACTTATGTATGAAAGATATTATCTTTCTATCATAAGATTTGACACATCAATTGATACGCATTGTAATTGTGTCTACGGTGGATATGGGAGTATTTTCGTTCATAAGATATTTACATACAAAAACATACATACACATCTCTGTGTGTGTTTAAAAGATGCAACATCAATAAAATTTATAAATAAGTTAACCTTCATCCTTCTGGTCAATCATTATTCTCTAGAGGTAGATGAAAGTAAACTTTTCATACTTCCATGTATGAAACATTTTTATATTTACAACAAACTGGGAAAAAGAAAACTCTCAATTTATCTCTAGTATGTATAACTATTGATGCACGGGAGTATATAGACATATAAAAGAAAAGAAAAAAAAAAAAAAATGGGAAAAATGTTTATTTCCTTCAACTTAAAAGAAGATTACAGTATAATTATTATATCCCTGGGCAAATACACATGAATCGTTTCTGCTCTCAAAATTAATACTTATGAGGTACTACTCCATCACTGGACCAAAAAGAATCAATTCTATCTGCAAAAATCTAAATTCCTAAGTCAAATTTCAGTATAAGTGATCATACCCGTGCATTCAACCGCCTCAATGATTAGTCTCGACTAGAGGTTGAACCATATTGATACGTCAAGATCTTTTAGGTCCATCGAGTTGAGGATCTGTCTGATAATAGACAATGTCGCCGGTATCACTCACGTAGTGATCCTTCTTCATGCTTCTCAGGAGCACTCCCAGCAAGTAGAACGGAAGTGGACCCGATTTTTTTGGCTCTCTGTAGTATTTGCCTAATACGGGCTTAGCTGCTTCAGTCTGCACCAGAAAATAAGCAAAATCAAGACTCAAATTGCTGAAGATTTTCAACACGAAACAGTTGAGCAAAATGGGAACTTACTGCTTCTATCAAATGGTAGTGTGGGATTTGAGGGAAGAGGTGGTGTATGACATGGGTCCCGATGTCGTGGTGGATGTTGTTTATCCATCCGTAATCACGATCAAGCGTCGTAAGACCCCCTCTCAGATAACTCCATTCCTGTTTTTCCAAAAGAATATTTAATAACAAACATGAGTTAGCATTCTTACAAATTTCAGCAAATTACAAGTGAAGTGAATCACAAAATCTTTAATGATCATTTGGCATATGTGCATAGTTAATTCTCACAGATACTTCTTTCACCAACTAGTGTTACGCGTAAGTTGTCATAAGGGCATTTATAGAATCTTTTTTCTGTTTTACTAAACAACTTTGGCTTTTGAAACCGACCCCTTTTAGGAACAGAAAAGCTTATGGACACGTATTTTATTTGGGACGGTGAATTTCTCTTTTCTCAGTACATTAATTTGGTTCCCATAAAAAGAATGCAAGACTTTCGAGGCCCTGAAATAGCATCAATTCGAAAAATGTCTACATTGAATTTACCTTCCCGCGATACCATGGGAGCTTATCTTCATGCCCATGGTGATGCAAATAGGTCACTAAATCGAGCCACATCACAAAACCCTGCAGCAGATTCAAACTCCAAGTTTACTAACAAGTTCGAAACAAAAACAGTTACACTTAGATTGCATTTGGATGAAGGGATTTGACTAAAAACCACAGAGGATTTTAAATCAAATAATTTGGAATCGCCTAGATTTCGAAACTCCTCCATCCAAACAGAACCTAAAGGTACACTACACGTAGACATTTGAATGACTAACCAAGTAAGGTATGCCGTATAGTTTAAGCAATTGAACGGGACCCATAACGAACGATAACCCTGCAAGCAATGCAGCCATTGCAGCCCAACAAACTGTAGAGGTGATCACATCTTTCCTCTCATTTGGCACAAACAAATCACTATCTGGATGGAAATGAGAGCCTGATTTTCCAGGACTTCTACTCCACTGTAATCGAACACACAGACCAGTTAACCGAAGAAAGACTTTTCGTTGGATAAACTGTTCGATATTGTTAGCAGCTTACCAGATAGATGGGGTATGCTAACATAGGGAAAGGCAATGTGAATCTCAATATCTTAGTAGCACCATCCAAAGTCTTGTAAATCTTCTCAGGTAACTGTGATTACAATTAACAACAATATTGAATTGTGGGTTCTTGCAAAATTCATGAAAGATTCAAACTTAAAGAAAACTTACAGGGTGCCAAGATTCATCATTCTCAACATGGCCATGGTTCTGATGATGAGTCCTGTGACTAATTCTCCTACATCATTCATCAATCAATTAAGAAAAGAAGTCAACTTAGGTCCATATTCTAGGTATAAAGATTAGGGTTAATTAATTCACAAGTCCAATTTTCTATTGCAACAGAAAACTTATTAATACTAGTTACCAACTATGATTTTTTTTTTCAATTACAACATCGAAAATATATTTTGACATCTAATTGTGTCACCATCAAATACATCGTTACAAGATTGTCCAATGTCTATGTCATATCTTGCCAAGCATTGCAACAATTATAGGAAATCGTGGATTGAAGTTTATATGCAACTTTCTTTCCCTCCCAGCCCCCAATTAAGGAGAGTGAAAGTGACGGACTGGGAAATTGGTAGCGGATAAATTAAGGTATCCTCAATGAGTATCTAATAGTGGTGATAGTGACACAATCGGATGTCAAATATATAGTCGATGTCGTACTCGAAAAAAAATCCTAGTTAGTAATCAACATAAGTTCTAAGTTCTAAAGGTCATGTTTCAATTGAAAATTAGACGAAAAATCGTGATTATTAGTAATTAAATTAAAGATTAAAAAATAAAAAGAAAATAAAAGAGGAAATTTACCAGCCATGGTAGGGTACCAGAATTGAAGAGTGAAGAAGATGGCCAACTACACTATTCAACTTGGGATTATTTGAAAAGCTTCCATGTCCACTGCATTAATCACCACAAAAATTCAATCTTCAAAAAACAAAACAAAAAAAAAGTTAAATTTACCAACCAAAAAAAGAAAAAGAAACAAATATTTACCAGTCATGGCCGAGAACAAAAAGCGCCCAAAACATGGTGCTCTGAGCGAACCAATACAAAGGCCAAACAATCCAATGGTTGAAATAGGCGGCTGCCGCCGCCAATCCGAAAACCACCGCCACATCCCTGACAACATAGCTCATCGACCGCCATGGATTCCTTACCCAGCAATGCTTGGGGATGGCGGCTCTAATGTCGGATAACTTAAACGGAGGCGGCGCCGCCGCGTCAAATTCTTCGCCGCCGTTTATTCCTCTCTCTACAATTTCTTCTTCTAATTCAACTTGTTGAATTCTTAATGGCGCACTGACTTTCAATTCCCAATTCCTCTGCTTATTAATTCCACTGGATAAACAGAATGAGGGAGAAAAGGTATGACCTAATTTGGGAAGTGTAAGGCTCCGGGGGTTAGAATTCAGTGAAAATTGGCTAGTTTTGGGGTTAGGGTAAATTTTTGGTAGGGGTTTCAAACCACATTGTGATAGAACCGAACTAGCCATGAGAGAGAAGAAGAGAGAGAGAGAGAGAGGAAAATGGTGTAGTCGGCCAATTCAGAAATCCAACCAAGATTTTCCCTTTTTAATCTCTCACTCCCTCTCTCTCTCTCTCTACAATGACTGAGAGAAACGCGTGGACTTGAAGATCTGCAGACTATGATATTATATTATGTGTGTGTATGTATGTATCAGCAATGTGCAAGTTGATTCACCATTGCAGATAACAATTTACAGCTGCAGTACCCACAACTTGTCGCATTCGGATCCACTCGGTTCGGCGCGGTTAAAATTTCATCACGACTTAAAGTTAGTCGGTCCGGTCCAATCTATCACTCTATAATATGTCATCAGACTTTGGACATCGGGTCGAGGCCTCGAAGCAAATAGTACTTCAATTAAGATTTATATGGTCCTATTCATTTAAAATAACGATCCAATTGATATAGTCTATCAGATCGGATTAATTTTGTCACCTTACAATTTGTGATAGAAAGATGGGATATAATTTGAATTGGTAGAACCGGTTCGATCGAATGAATTGAGCGGCCCAGTGAGCTAGCCCATCTCATTCAATCTGATATGTTAGTAGGTTGGATAAAAAAATATAGGTCTAAAGTATCATTGGTCCAATAAATTCGACTTGATTGACTAAAAATTTGACGAATCACGAATTGTTCCGAAAATATTAACATACTTGAGAGGGTGTGGGGTTTGACTGAATACTATTAAGTTCGATGAACTTCAAATCAATCCAACAAAATATAATAATATTGGCCCGATACACTGCGGAATTGTTACCTCTAAATCCCTTAGTTGTCTCGTAGATTTTAACACCATTTATATATGAGCTAATTACGTAATGACCACCCAACCATTACAAAATGGCATATAAACCATCGAATGCTTTTCCGTTGCACTGCACTAATTATATCATATACGATCTGCAACTAAATCACCAAAATTTGATTCTCGTAAATTTTGATCCGTTTTTATCACGTGTGACTCACGCGTCCTTTTTTCTAATTTTCTTTTTTTATCTCAATACATATTTTAGTTGAATATTAAATTGCACTTCCATATTTAAAAAAATGATATTACATAGGACAATTGTTGTTAAATAATTAAAGATGGAAGTGCAATTTTCCAACTAACATATCTGATGAGACAAAACGCTCTAAAAAAATGGCACGTGATAAAATGTGGTAAAAATTTCCGAAATTAAACTTTGTGTTAGTTATAAATATTGCACAGTATAATTAGTCGGTGTAAAAAATAAATAAGTGGTTTATATGTAAATTTTGGGCCCTCTTTCTTTGATTCTCCTTTTCCCACTGGTAGTCCAACATGGCTATTCTAGGATTTCCATTTATGGCTCAATTTGATTACAATAAAATAAATAAATAAATTGGACTAACCAACTAACATATTTAGGCTAACCGACTATAATACAACAATAAATAAATAAATTTCTTCAAACAGAAGTATATTAATTCTTTATTTGGCTAACTTTTCTATGTGGTCTTAACAAATATTAAATGAGCATCAGGCCGCCGTCCAACACTTTAGGGGTTTCTGCATAAAATTGGGTCTTTTTATTTAGTAAGAAGGATTAATTGAAAAAGGGAAAAAAATACTAATTTTGAATAAATTTTTAATTACAACAGGAACTTTCAATTTATGCTAAAATTATAAATGTATTAGTTGCTCTGAAGAAATGTATTATGATAAATAAAAAAAATAAAAAAATAATAAGTAATATTTCTCGGTACAAATAATGATTTTTTTTTTTTTTCACAAAATCCTTCACACAATCTACGGATCCACTCATAATCCAAATAGAACGGATCAAAATTTATACATTTAATTAAAGTTGACAAAATCGTCAGGTTCGATGGGATAACCCAACCCGTGCAACAATATAGATGGACTAGGTCACACGAATATAGGTTCGAAGTATATTTTGGTCAAGCAAATCGATCCTATGGGCCAAAAACCTGACAAATCATAGGCCGACAAAAAAATCTTAATATATTTAAAAAAATAAACATGTCAAAGCAGGGCCGTCCAAAATGGACAGGGTTGTCCGCATTGCCAACCCAACCTAATTTATGGTATTAACTTGATGTATTGACCACCCGAATTACCACCCACCAGCTAACATAAATGAGAATTTGCAAATTTTCAAGTCGTGATATTTTTCCGATTTCAACTCATTTGACTGTGCAAAACTTGATGTGTAGATAAAATATTGTATATTGGGATTCAGCCCCTTACAATAAAATATTGTAGTTTGACCCACTTCCAAACATATGGAGGTGGAGACACAAAACTGCGTCGTCAAACATATAAACACACATTCAAAGCATGACTGCAGTTTCTTACGTCAATTTCTTTTATTTATTTCGTTTGTTGTATTATTATTTTCTTCAAATAAGGGGTCAATTTGTTTAATTATGAAATAGATGTGGGGCCAGATTCTTCTCTTACCGACCAGTAGAATTGTGCGTTCCTTCTGTTAAAACCGACCAAATCGAACCGATTTGGATTCAATTGGCCAATTAGAAAATCGAAAATCGAATCGAATCGAATCACTACGGTTTGAATTTGTTAAAATCGATTTTTTTTTAATTTTTTTCATTTCGACTTCGATTAACCGTTTTTCTTTCTTCCGTTTTCTTTTTTTGTTTGTTTGTTTTGTTTTTAAAACTATGAGAAATGTAACAATTGTACTGTTAAAGCATGAGATTTACATTATTAATATAAAATGGTGTGTTTATTTATGATTTTTCTCAGTAAATTTACGGAAACAAATTTCAATAAAACAATCTCATAAGCTCCTTCAACCAAGTTTAACTCAACATTTTTCTGTCTTAAGCAAACGCATTCCAAAGACCTGTTGTGTAAGGTATTTGCGAGAAAATTTGGCACATGTAGTACAACAAAACTAATGATGCGCCACCTATAAAAAATTTAAATGTTGAAACGAAGACCAATACGCAGCAATTCCCAAAGGCCAAAGTCAGTAAACTTACTAGTAGTAGTCTTAAAAAAGAAATCTAAAATGAAAATAAGGAAAATTGAGTTAGGTTTTTGGGTCGGATCGATTAACTGCTTCACGAAACCGAATCGAAAATTGAAACTCACGAAACTATATAACCGAAAACTGAATCGAATTCTCGGATCGATTTTCGGCCAATCGAATTTTTGATTTCGCTTCGATCGAACCATTCCATACACACCCCTACCGACTAGTTTGAAAGAGACCTACCACAGCTGGGAAATGCAATAATTATATAATGTGGAGCTAGACAAAATACTAGCATGTTTGGACGAGAATTGAATAATAATATTTTTGAAAGATATGGACTAAATTAGGATATGAGTTTTAGTTAATTAATAAGTTAGACTAATTAATTAATTAAAGCAGATAAAAAATATTCGGCCCATATACCTAGGCTATATGGACACTATATATATATTCCCTATCGTAGGGAATATTTGATCTTGTCAGTAAGAAATAGACAGATACCGTAGAGTTCAATAAAAGATTTCCTAGCGATCTCTTATGGAACAAGTGTACCGGGAATTGTTCCTGTGGCGGATGACATACGCGTGGATACCTGAAGTGGTGAATTCTGTCGGGCTATTCATTCCGGTTAAATTACGCAACAAGTAAGTGACTCGAGCTCTTGCGTGATTATTACTCAACATTTAATTCAGTTATAGATCATGGTCATTATTCTCGACTAATAATTCCGCTGTGTTACATTAGATGGAATTAAGAATTTCTAACAGTGGTATCAGAGTCGGTGGCTCGATTTATAGTTGTTTGATTTAATTATTTGTGGATTAAAATTTCAATTATGGATTTCATTGAAAATCAATTTCGAAATTTTGTGAACTGTTTGATATCGAACCTGATCGAAATTGAATTTCAATTTGGGCGTGGGTCTGGGGCTAAAAGCTGAATTTCAATTTTGTAAACTCACGACGGCTCAAATTGGACCTCACACACCACTAGCGGGTTGCACGAGGGACGACGACGTTTGCTGTTGCTGCGCGCGGCGATGGAGTTCGGTGAGGCTCGATAGGATGCAAGTTGTGGTTGTGGACAAGAGGCACGAGGCTGCACGAAACACTGTTGCGCGCGACGGCTACTGTCGCGCTACTGCTGCGCATTCTCAGCAGCGGCAACGACGACGTTTGACGTTGTTGTTTCTGCTGTTGAGCGGCGTGGACGGCGGCGCTGGTGCTTCTGTTGCTGCTGTTGCGCGACGGTGATGTCTCGTTGCTGTTGTGTGCTTGCTGTCCTTCGGCGATGGCGATGCTCGCGGCGGCGACGTGGCTCTAGTGCTGCTGGTCTTGCTCGCTGGACGATGGCGGCGGCAGGTGGTGACACCCAGTCCAAGCCCTAAAGGATTTTGGGCTGGGCTGGGTTGGGGTTGATTTCATAAGATGGCTGGACCTGGACAGTTTATTGGGCTCGGAAGTAGGTTGGGCCATTTCTGGGTTGTTGGGCCTGGATCAAATTGAAGTTGGGCTGCTGTTTGACTATTACCTGGGGCTAGAGCTGGCAATTCGGACGGTCCGGTCCGGTCCGGTCGGACCGGGCCCATTCGGGTCAAGAGGTAGTTTTGGGCCGGTCGGGTCGGGTTAGGCCGGGCCCTATTTATGTCGGGCCTAGAAATGTTAGGCCCGGCCCGACGGACCTCGGGCCATAGGGCCGTCAGGCCAAAAAAGTCAACCAATGATTTTTTTTTTTAATTTTTATTACTCAAACCATGAAATAAAATTATATATTGAGGCGAACTTCAGTTTCATTCTCTTAAGAAAAAACCTAATGAGAATAGTTTCGTTTAATTTTATCCAAGTATTTAGTAAACTACCCTAGGGGGGAGCCTAGATTATTATCTAAGGTTTTATCCGAATTTGAGCATTTTATTTTGGGTTGGAAGGATAACCCGACTTTTTATTTCCACCAAAGTAAACACTAGATAAAGCGAGATAAAATGTCACTATCCTAAATTATCTACCAAAGTAAATGAAGCCAAAGAGGAACAGTAATCATAGATAGACTCGCCTAAAGAAAATACGTGGCAGAAGTATTCACATTACAAAGTGGTCCATTCAGCACATAAATATAAGAACAACGGCATGAAAGTTTCCCAAAATCTCAATATAGTTTGTCTTTAATACTAATAAGCTCCCAAAAATACTTATGTATCAAGAAACAAATATGTTAAAGGATTGCGTCTTATGTGCTCTTGTTTCATCGTAGCAATTTATAGGTACATCTTGGTCCAGTTAATTTGGTAACATACACCAACAATTAACTAATTAGCTAAAAAAAAATTAATTCCATTGGGCCGGACCGCAGGCTTGCGGGCCAGCCCGTTTCCTGCCCGGAAAAAAAAAAAAAAAAAAAAAAAAAAAAAAAAAAGTTCATCCGGGCCGGGCCAAAAAAGCCCAAACTTTTTCGGGCCTCTAATATTCAGGCCAGCCCATTTTATATTTCGGGCTCAACAGGCCGGCCCATTGGGCCGGGCCTATTTTACCAGCTCTACCTAGGGCTCCTAAATTGGGCCGAGTTTGTTGGGCTTGTTTTAACCTTTTAATGGCTGGACCTGTTTTATTTAAATCTGTTGGGCCTTATTAAAAATTCTAGACTTGGCTTTTTTCAAGATTTTGGGCGGATTTTGAATTGGGTTAGGTCAATTTCTAGATATTGGGCCTATTTATTTTAAATGAGCTGTTAAGTCTGGAAAAAAAAATCAGATTTCAGAATTAAAGAATATTAATTAGATTAATATTTTAATTTGAGTAAATAATTCAGAGTTTAAGAATTAAAATTATTAATTGGATTAATAAATTTTAATCTAATTTATTATTATTATGAACAATAACAACAACAACAACAACAACAACAACAACAACAACAACAACAATAAACATATATATTTATATTAATTTGGAATTAATATATAATTTTAATCCACATTTAATTAAGGAATAAAATTTTAATTGGATTAATAATTTTATTCGTTGAGCTTTATTTGATTTCCTATGTAATAAGTTATATTTGATCTTGTGCTTATTCAATATAATTATAGTAATTAAAGACCGCTTGATTGCTTGGGTAGGCGGCACCCAATATATGTAGTCCGTGACTTTACGTATGGGTAGACGGCGCCCAATATGTGGTCGGCATTTCTTATGCATGGGTAGGCGGCACCCAGTAATTATGTTTTAATTTAATATTAGATATTAATTTTAATAGTTAGTATCAAATATAAAATCTCAACTAGAAACCAAGTCTTGTTTGGAAACAAAATGTATCGTCCATCATAATTGTTTGAGATTCCTAATCTTTTCGACCACGGGCTCATTCTTAGATGCATGGTTGACATCGTGTGATGAAATTGACTTGCTTAAATTATTTTGAGACGCCAAAGCGACCAAAATAGTTTGAGGACGCAATATTAGTTCGATTAATAAACCAATAATTACAAAATTATTGTTGCAATTGGCTTAAAGGTCTACCGAGTGATATTATTGTAGTCATCAGCCAAAGCACAAGTTACAATAATATAAACTTAGATCTTGGACCATTATGATTTATAATTAATATAAATCCGCATTTTGTGTTTGGGGACGCAAAATATATTGAAATTAGTGGGTGCTAATCATTAAACCCTTGTTTTGATTAGTGATACGAATGTGATCTTTGTTTATTTTGGTCTAATTTACTTTCCCATTATGATTATTTTCTGTTAAGATAAATTGTCGATTTTGGCGTATAAATGTTTGATGGAATAAAATAAGTTGACTTGGTCTGACTTGACAGATTGGCTTCGTTACTTGCGCTTGGTGCTAAGGCAAGACAAGATTGATATGTCTTGGACAAATAAATCGGTGTCATCCCCGACAAGAAGTCTCTTGAGTACGCATCATTTGACGAAGAAGCTCACAAGAAACATATTGAGAATGCCACATCGGCTCAATGCATAATGTTGTCCTCTATGAGTATTTAACTGCATAGGTAACATGAAAGCATGTTCCCTTATGAGATGTTGAAACACTTGGAGAGTCTGTACACTTCAGAAGCTCAGACCATGGAGTATGAGGTACTCAGAGATCTCTTCAAGTGTAAGCTTCATGATGGGGGCCAGGTTTATGGACATATACTGGAGATGATTGGATTGATTGAGAGGTTGGAATCGATTGGAACGAAGCTACCCTTAAGTGTCTCAATACACCTGATTCTGCAGTCTCTTCCAAGTTCATTAGGAAAATTTATAGTGAATTTCAACATGAGCAACACGAAGGCGACACTGCCAGAGCTTCACAACATGTTCAAGACCTACGAATCATCTACTTCTAAAGACAACTTTGTGTTCATGGTGAGCTCTTCTGCGAAATCATTCAAGCAGAAGAATAAGCAGAACAAGAAAGGGAAAACATCTAAGGATGCGGCCTTGAAGCCTAAGAGTGGAGGGGGTTAAAAAGAAGCCAAGCCTACCAAAGGGTGAGTGCATGTTTTGTAATGAGAAGGGGCACTGGAAGAGACACTGTCTGAAGTTCAAAGCACATGGTGCATTGGATGAGAGCTTAGGTAGTTTGTTTTGTATATTGAAATTAGACTAGATTAGGTCTTCCTTCGGGGTGCAAATTAGATTTATATAATTGTTGTTTTGTTCTTTAGATTTCAAAGAATATTATTTCCATTCCAATGTTATACATCTAAGGTTTTTCCATCCATTTTGCAAACAATAGATACTCGTTTTGCTTAATGGATTATTTTAAGGAAGTGTCTTTCTTTCGAATGGATTATAAATGCTTGAATTTGAATAAAATATTTCAATATACAAGAACAAACAACCTAAGCTAAGTAATACGGCTAATAAAACCTATATGTGACACTGTAGACTTGGTAATATCAAAGAGAAAAGAATAGCAATATTGAGAAATTTAGACTATCTCACATCATTTGATTTCGAATCATATGGTACTTGCGAATCTTGTCTCAAAGACAAGTAAATCACTTTCGGGGAAAGGGCTACGCGCCAAGGTTGTGCTCGTGTTGATCCATAGAGATGTGTGTAGACAATTCCTAACTCAAGCAAGAGGTGGATATTCGTACTTCATAACTTTCACTGATGATTTTTCAAGGTATGGATATGTGTATCTCATGAAACACAAAACTGAGGTCTTCGAGAAATTTAAGGAGTTTAAGTTAGAAGTCGAGAAACAACTCAGAAAAAGTATTAAGACTCTCCGATTAGATCGAAGAGGGGAATACTTAATCCGAGAGTTTCTTGACTACTTGAAATCACATGGAATCGGGTCAGACTAGATACCTCCGGGTACACCATAGATGAATGGAGTATCTGAAAGGAGAAATCGAACTTTATTGGATATGGTTCGATCCATGATGAGTTTCACCAGTCTCCCTTTATTCCTTTGGGGTTATGCCTTACTTAACGTAATTTATATTCTGAATAGAGTTCCTTCTAAATCGGTCAAGAAAACACCATATAAGTCATAGTGTGGCAAGAAGCCGAGTTTTAACCATATACGGATCTGGAGTTGTCCTGTTTTTTTGTTAAGAAGATGATGACGAATAAGTTAGAAACTAAAAGTGAGAATGCTATTTTGTGGTATATCCTAAGGAAATCAAAGGATATGAATTCTACTACCTTAGAGATCACAAGGTGATAGTTTCCAGGAATGTGATGTTTCTTGAAGATGTTTATATCTCCAAGGAACAAGTCACAACTAGGTAGATTTTGAAGAGATTCAAGAACCATAAGATAACATAAAAGGATGAGGTATAGTCTAGTGGAGTGGACAAGAACTCAGTGGGAGTTTTGATGATCTATTGGGAGGGGAAATGACACTTAGAGGGTCACCTCAAGATAATGAGATGCATCAAAGACAAGATATTATTAACGCCATCTCAAGAGAATCACAGTGAAATTCTTGAGAATATCCCAAATGTTGAAAATCTCAACACATAGGAACCTCCTCATGATCAAAATAATCTGCCTGAACCAAGGCAAAACCAACTCAATAAGGCTCAAAGGAATCGTCGTGCACCTGAAAGATTAAATCTATTGGTTGAGAACCAAGATGATGAGGTTGATCCAGAAGACGACAAACCCTAAGACCTATATCGAAGCGGTGTCGGGCACCAATTCGAAGATGTGGTTGGATGCCTTAACATTTGAAATGGACTAGATGTATCTCAATCTAGTCTGAGAACTGTTAGGAATTGTGCCTTGAATCTGATTCGATTTGATTCATCGTTCGTGTCAAGGTGGAAGATTGATTCAAGGAATGCTTTGACAAAATATGGCTAATTTGGTGATTTTGGCGCTAGGGACCCGTCACGGCCGCGATGGTCTTAGGCGGTTAGAAGTTGGGCTTACGCGTTTTAGGCCCAAATTTTATCTATTTTGTGTTTAGGTCGAATTAGAGGCTTATATATAGTCTCATTGGTGTCTTTTGAGTAAGAGATTAGAATTAATTAGTATTTGATTTTGGTTTTGGTCATTAGAGTGTGGAGAATTAGTTTTGGTCGAGTGTCCATTAATTTGGTACTCAATTTGTCTCCATTTGTTAGGATAGTGATATCCTATATTGTAAACGCTCTGATATATTGAATTTGGTTCCTCTCGTTTGGTCGTGGACGTAGCTAACAAGTTAAATTCGGTGTGTCTTTGCATTATCAGTTTTTTTGTTTACGTTTTTTTGTGTTTATCTTTTTGGCTATGTTCTTTCCCAACAATTAGTATCAACAGCTTAGTTCGCGTTTCCGCAATTTGGTGGGAAAGATGTCTAGGGTAAACGTGAAGATCGAAAAATTCAGAGGGAGGAACAATTTTAGTCTATGACAGATTAAAATGCGAGCCTTGTTGAAGCAACAAGGGTTGTGGGCGCTGCTGATGCCAAAACCAAAGAAGGACAAGGGTAAAGGGGTGGATCAGGGAGAGGCCGAGGTCCCGGCGTCTACCGAGATGGTCGTTCTAGAGGAGAAAGCCCACTCAACGACCATGATGTGTCCCGAAGACGACATCATTGCCGAGGTAGCAGGGGAGGAAACTGCACAGGAGTTATGCTCGAAACTGGAGAGCTTGTACATGACGAAGTCGCTTACCAATAAGTTTCTTTTGAAGCAACGTTTGTTCGGGTTGCGTATGCACGAAGGTTAGTCTCTTCGTGAACACATAGATCAATCTGCCGTCATCGTATGGTACTTTTGTACAGTCATTTGTTATTGGAAAAGATTTTATGGATTTGGAAGAGGTGAGATCTTCGCTGCATTCTAGAGAGTTGCGCCATCAGGCGACTGTTGCAAATACGGAAAGTCAGGCTGCTGTGCTAGGAGTCAGTGGCAATCGGGGTTCGAGAAATTTGGGAAAAAATAAGTTCAAGAAGAATTCAGACCTCAAAGGTCCTAAATCAGGGGATATTCGCAACTAATGTAGGGAGACAGAACATTGGAAGTATGCATGTCCAAAGTTGAAGCAGAAGCAAGAAAGCACTGTTGATGCTGTTGAAGGAGTTGACGTCGACTCCGATGAGGATTCGGTCCTAGTTGCTGAGAAACAAACAAATGATTTCGATGCTTGTGTTCTTGACTCTAGGGCGTCCTACCATATATGTCCGCGTAGGGAGTGGTTCGCAACCTATAAGCAGGTGGAGGGTGAAAATATCACTTTGGCCAACGATTTCAAATGCAAGACGGTTGGAATAGGCTCAATCAAGGATAGAACACATGATAGTACACTGTACACGTTGAACGGTGTCAGGCATGTTCCACTTATGACGAGGAATCTGATTTCGCTAAGTCGATTAGCCAGTAGGGGTTTCAGTTTCAAAGGTGAAGGTGGAGTTTTGAATGTCTGCAAAGGTTCAAACGTGATTTTGAAGGGCGTTAAAAGGGGAACTTTGTATTTAATCCAAGGTTCCACTTTGTTTGATTCTGCTACTATTAAAAACTATTAGTGTCCCATTGTTTGGGACAATTTGGGTACGAGGAGTCACTCGTACTTTTGGGTATTTATGGCGCATATGGTACATTGGGTACATCTAGCTCATTTGGATTGTTTGGGTACATTTGGTACATTCTGTTTCAATTTGTGAGAGGATTCAAAATTAAGGTGGAACTTTGTCCGAAGAAGTCGTATCGTTTGTGGATTCAAGTCAAGGTGGAGATTGTTAGGAATTGTGCTTTGAATCTGATTCGATTTAGTTCGTCGTTCGTGTCAAGGTGGAGGATTGATTCAAGGAATTCTTTGAAGGGGGTTGGAAGCAACGCGGCCACAACAAAATGTGGCTAATTTGATGATTTTGGTGCTGGGGAGCCGTTGCGATCGCGACAGATGAGTGTCGCGGCCGCAATAGTCTTAGGCGGTCAGAAGTTGAGCTTACGCGTTTTAGGCTCAAATTTGGTCTATTTTGTGTCTAAGTCGAATAGGGGCTTATATATAGTCCCATTGGTGTCTTTTGAGTAAGAGATTAGGATTGATTAGTGTTTGATTTTGGTTTTGGTCATTAGAGTGTGGAGAATTGGTTTTGATCGAGTGTCCATTAATCTGGTATTCAATTTATCTTCGTTTGTTAGGATAGTGATGTCCTATATTATAAACACTACGATATATTGAACTTGGTTCCTCTCGTTTGACCGTGGACGTAGTTAACAAGTTGTTAGCTAATCACGTAAAATTTCGGTGTGTCTTTTCATTGTCAATTTTCTCGTTTACGTTTGTTCGTGTTTATCTTTCTGGTTGTGTTCTTTCCCAACAAGAACTAGTTGATTTCCCAGATGAGGCTTGCCCCATAAGCTACAAATGGATCTTCGAGAAGAAGAGAGATGCATATGGCAAGGTATAAACCTACAAGGCTAGGTTGGTGACAAAGGGTTATAGTCAGCGCGAGGGCATTGGCTATGATGAAACCTTTTTGTCAGTGGCTAAGATCAAGTCCATTAGGATATTACTTACAATAGCTGCATACTATGACTTTGACATTCGGCAAATGGATGTCAAAACAACGTTTCTTAATGAAGAACTCCAAGGCACTGTGTATATGTCACAGCCTGAAGGTTTTGTATCAAAAGAAAAGTCGAATGGAGTATGCGCGTTAAAGAGGTCTATTTATGGGTTCAAGCAAGCATCTATGAGTTGGAATATTTTTTTTGACAGTGTTATCAAATTATTTGATTTTGTCAGAAGCAAAAGGACCCATGCGCTTATAGTACACATAACAATGAAAATTTTATCTTCCTTGTCATACATGTTAACAATATACTGATAATAGGGAGCGATTGTTCCATGTTGCAACCCGTGAAAGATCAAATTTCAGCAAAATCTCAATGAGGAACACTAGAGAACTGTCAGGATTATTCTTAAGTACCTTAGAAGGACTAAATTATATTTCTTAAAGTCTATGGTGGAAGATCGAGCCATCACTTACTAGGTATACTGATGCTAGTTTCCAAACGGACCATGATGACTTCAAGTCTCAGTCTGGATATATTTTTCGTTCTCAATGGTGGTGCAATGAGCTGGAATAGTTCCAAATAGAGTAGAACTGCCGATTCCACCACTGAAGCCGAGTATATTGTTACATCTAAAGTTGCCAAAAGAAAGGGGGTTGTTACTTTGTTGAAGTTTGTAAAAGAACTAGGTGGCGTTCCAAGTGCCAGCAGTGCAATATCATTGTATTGTGACAATGGTAAGTGCTATTGCACTAGCAAAAGAAACCGAATGCCACGAACAGGAAAAAATATATTTCCTGGAGATATAATCTGATCGAAGAACTAATGGATAGGGAGATGTAAAGTTAGATAGAGTATTCACTGATGATAACTTGGCTAATCCTTTAACCAAACAGTTGTGTATAGCAAGGCACAACAAGCACTTTGAGAGCTTGGGTGTTAGACATGTTGGTAGTTGGCCTTGATTCAGTGAGAGTTTATAAATTGTATGTCTTAGAAACTTTTTCATTTGAGACATTCATTCTTGATCGCATTCTATGACATTTGATTGTCTTTGGGTTTATGCCTTTGTTAGAATAATTATTTTGATGGTTTATTATTATTCTTATAACCGTTCCCTTAAATCATGACTCTCATTTATGATGGGAGATATAAATGATATGATATGATTCTAAAATTGTCATAACCGATGATCATCAAGAATGGATATTGATGACATGCGATAGGTTAGCATGTGGTTTGTGTAACGACCCGATCTTCATAAAGTAATTTAATCTTAATTAAATTTAAATAAATCAAATCATGGAACCTTCTTCTTTTTTCTATCTATATATATACACACACACACACACACATATATATATATAAAAGCCAATTCTTAGTTGGGCCGTTAAAGGAACCACATAAACACACAAATATTAATCTTCCTATCGCATGTAGCAGCGGAATAACACTAGCATCCTCAAACTATAACTGAAACGTTTATTAACTAATAAATTATCATGAAATATTACTTATATATAATCAAATAGGCAAAATTATTTCTAGACATGCTTCAAACAAAACTAATGTAAAACTAACAAACTTCCATATTATAGTTTCATATCAACCTAAAGATTATAAACGAATAAATCATGCATAGCAGCGGAACTTACTAAACACATACGACACAGTATCACAAATAAATTATATTTTTAATCTCCTTAAAGCTAACATCCTAAGAAATCAATAATCCATGAAATACTTCAATGATCAGCTTATAAATGACTATTTAAATAAAAAGCTTAAGTATTATTCCATGCTTCAAGATAAATATATAAAATTCCTTCTAATCATGCAACTAGTGAAGTAGGCTTCTTCATTAAACACACAACATAGAAAATGATTTCGAATCCATATCAAAGATTTCATTTGATTTATAACTTAACAACAAAACTCCTTAAAAATTAATTAGTCAAATAACATAAACAAGTAATAACACGGTATCAATTAAATAGTCATCTTGTATAAAATTGCACCAAAGTAGTCATGTTGTCATATGCTTCGACTCCCCTCGTACTCCACCCGCTCGCTCCAAGCTAACCTGGCTCAATAAAGGGTTGGGGTGAGCTTCCTTCAACTCGTGGAGGATCACAATTTATAATAATTACATACAAAATTAAAAGCATAAAATATAAGCAGTCATAACTTGTAACTTGTAACTTGAATATTATATTCAATAAATTGAATATAAACTTGTAACTTGTAATACATGTACTCACGGAATTTGCATATCCAAATATATTGAATATACACTTGAAACTTGTAAATATAACATTTATAATCATACAATTAATTAAGCATATAATTGCAATAAATAGTAAACCCTCACCTGTAACGTGATGCGTGAATGCACTTTGAGGATTTCATGTGGATGAGCTTATGCAGATTATGATCATAATCCTTCGTGCCTCCATATCATCGTCGCCATAATATTAATATAATATATATCTTTTCATAGGTTGGACTTAGGAATAAATAAAATAAGAATTTTAGAGCTTGGATATGATTTCAAAGATGTGTGGGATCATTTTGAAAGAAAATAAAAGTTCTAATACATACATATATATAGTGCGTAGTAGTGATTAAACATTTTAATATCTCATATAATAAACTGAGAAAAAATCTAAACTTTTGAATGTATATACTCGACGTATATATGAATACCATATTTAAATTTCATAAATTTATAAGAAGTAAAAATATGACTTTTGAATTTTTGAAACCGGAATAGTCGCAACAGTAAATTCTACACGGCGATGAGAAAACCTCTATAACTCAAAAATTAGTAATTGGATATCTTTGAAATTATACAATAATATAGAAGACATGTACATGGAATACATATCCAAAATTAAATTTTTTTAAGTAATTTAAATACATATTTCGAATTTTATAAAACGGAATCGAGAAGTTTTTAGATTCTGTGCAGCCATAAGAAAATATTCATAATTAAATAATTACTTGCTGGATTATTTTAAACTTTGTACAGTATATATATAATATATACTATATAACAACATACCCAAAAATCATAATATTTGAAGACATATAAATATATACTACGAATTTTCTAGATGAAAAACCAGAATATTTACAATCTAGATCAGCGATGATAGAAAATTTGTATAAAATAAAATACGACTCATATGGATTTGAAATTTTTAATGTAACTTGAGAATATATCATGGAATGACATAATAAAAATTCATTGAAAAATAATGTGTACAGATATAGTTTTCAAATTTAATAAAGAAGATACCTGAAATTAGAGTGAAAGAGGAAAATAAGGTTCGGACGATGATGTCGGCTTCCCGAAGGTCCCTACTATGTTTTGGACGAAAATTCTTAGAAAAATAGAATATGTGGGTTGTGATTTTAATTTATGGCATGAATCCCTTATTTATAGAATATATATTTTTGACTCCTAATTACACTAGAAAATTATTTTCTTGTTCCCTAAGTAAAAATAATGAGTTTGGGCTTGACTAATGCATTATGCTTATGTCTAAATTAAATATTTAAATGTCTAATAACATAAAATATACTTTTAGCCATAACTTAAAATAATTTCCATAGTTTACAAAAAATTAATAATTCTCATTGGACAAAAATAGATATTGAAATATAATAATAATTAAATAATTTACGGGGCGTTACAGTCTGCATCACATTCTTAGAGAATATAGTAGATCTTACGACTACGAGATATTAGATATCTGTGATAGACACATGAATACTTTCGAGAGTATTGGTATAGCCTACTATTAAACCGTTTGTTTCAGTGTCTATAGTTTATTAGTGTATGGAGTATTGAATGATCCTTTGACCTGAGGTCAATACACATTTTGTTTGTTAATTGATGTACTTTGACCAAGTACAACGCTTGCCTCCCAAAGGAGGATAAGACACGTCTTGTATTGGGTTCATCATGAGGCAAATGAAAATGGTAGTTGAGCCAAGATTGTGATTCATTACTCGATAGAAAATTCGAGAGAACACTCATATTTCTCTATATTATTTAACAATAAAGTCATTGGCCAATGCAAAAGATATATTCAATTAAAGTAATTGAATATGATCGAATGTGTCATATGATAAAGATGAGAAAAGTGATTGAGCTATTTGGATAGACACATGAAGGATCCTAGGCTCAATCGGGTGGTTCGTGAATGAAGGGATATTACATAAACTCCATATAAAGATTTGTTTATTGAATTCATGTGAACATCCTTCATATGTCGAATTCGCTGCACAACACAGTCTAGGAGTTTTGTGCAGACTTTAATTAGATTATTGTCGATAATGGGGGGCTAAAGGGTCACACTTTATGTGTATTGTTGTTCCGCTCAAGAATACAAGGATGGTGTTTCGGATTTTATCTAATGCTAGTCCAAGAAGGAAATTGAAAGATATGAACTAGATCAGGATATGAATTTTAGTTAATTAATAAGTTAGACTGATTAATTAATTAAAGCAAATTAGAATATTAGGCTCATATATCTAGGGTATATATATGAACACAATATATATCTGTTCTCTAACGTAGGGAATAATTGATCTTATCAGTAAGAAATAGACATACACAGTAGTGTTCAATAAGGGATTTCCTAGCGATCTCTTATTGAACGAGTGTACCTGGAATTGTTCATGTGGCGGACGGCATATGCGTGGATACTTAAAGTGGTAAATTCAGTCGGGTTACTCCTTCCGGTTAAATTACGCAACAAGTAAGTGATTCGAACTCTTGCATGATTATTGTTCAACGTTTAATTCATTTATAGAGCATGATTGTTATTCTCGATTGATTATTCCATTGTGTTACATTAGATGGAATCGAGAATTGCTAACAATTTTTTTGTCTATAACTTAGATTGCACAAATTTTACAAGAGACCAACTCTTATAAAACTTAACAAATAAGTCAATGTGTCGGTTTATTTTCGAACAGACAGTGTCAATAAAACAACGAAACATGTAAACCTTTACCTTTACTGGATGTCCATCAGTGCGATGCACGGGATGAGTAATTTTTCAACAACAACAACAACAACAATAATAATAATAATAAGGTATTTTACAATTAAAAATTAATACTTTAATTATAATATATGCATTATGGATGTTAAATCGAAGATCTTTAAAAGTGGAATAATTTGATATATTTCTTATGAAAAATCAAGTTGAGACGAAAAAGTTATAAGACCTTGAAATTCGAAGGCAAAAGATAAAAAAATAAAAGATAAAAGAAAAAGAAAAAAAAAATGGATTGAAGGAGAATCTACAAGAAAAGGTAGATGAGACACATGTCTCCCCCATTTTTAGGGGCTCTCCACCTATTTAAAAGTAATTTTAATAAATTAAAAGAAAACAAAAATTATGAAAGCAACACGTATTTTTTCCTATTTTTATGTAACCTTCTTTTAGTATTAACGATTGATGATATATTTGTTCTAATTAAGAAGAAAGATAATTCAATTGGACAAAGAAGAATAAATTAAATTGACACTTGAGGTGTTGTACCCTAAACTAAGTATATATAAAAAAGTACTAAAAATATTTATGCAGAAACAGAAAAGAAAGGGGTTAAGTAACTCTATATTCAATAACTGTAGTAAGAACTAGGATTAATTGCAGCAATCTCGTCAAACTATCAGTGTTTTTACACAAATTATTATTATTATTATTATTATTATTATTATTATTATTATTATTATTATTATTATTATTATTATTATTATTATTATTATTATTATTATTATTATTATTATTATTATTTTGGCATTGATACATATAAATTATATGGGTTTGACAGATAAACCACCAAACTTTATTTTTCGATTGACAGAAAAACCACTAAACTTATTTTCCGATCATTTTCCGTTGCGATTTCGCACGTGACTTGCGCGTGATAAATTTTTAATGGTTTTTTTACAAGCAACCTTTTTAGTATGCCAAACGTGTATTTCTTTTTCTTTTATATCTTTCTTTTCCATACAATTTCTTTGAATCATCAGTAGTTCTCTTTCGCAATATCTAGAACCTCCTTTTTTTATGAGCGACTCCTCTACCTACTAAAAAACATGTTTGAATAAGAAACCCCTTAAAATTTATAACGCACAACTCACATGTAGAATTCCAACTAAAAATGATTGGAAAATAAGTTTGGTAGTTTATTTGCCAAAACCTGTATAGTTTATATGTATGAGTGCCACAAAAAAAAGTTTAGTGGTTTATGTGCAAAAACGATGATAGTTTGGTGTGGTTACTGTAATTACCCCTAAGAACTAATTATCAAAAACTTGCGTGCATCAAGTGCACAATAAACCTTATTGTGTACTTTGGGTGTTTTTAGGGGGTTTTAGGGTTTAGGTTTTTAGGATTTTTTTAGGGTTTAGGATTTTCGAAATTTTACGAGAGTTTTCGGGTTTTTAGAGTTTTTTGGGATTTTTTTAGGATTTTAAGGTTTAGAATGCACAATAACACTATTGTGCACATGATGCACCCAAGGCCCACTCAAACTCATTCACGAGCATATTAAGAAATATGTTCATCAAGTGGGCTTTGGGAGTGGGGAATCATTGATCCGAGAATGGCAATGTCCAAGTGATGAAATCTTATGTTAGATGTTCGCGCTTGCTTTGATGAGGAAGACAGTTTAGAGTGGGTTTCGTTGTTAGGAATGCTCAAGGAAGAGTACAATTGGTGGTGGCAAAGATTATTAGTCGGACATCTTTGGCACCGGGGGATGAATTGCAAGCGATGTTGTCAGGGTTGTCTTCTTTCTTCTTTTTTTTTTTTTTTTTTTGCAAGGAGCGGAATTGGAGTGTATTCAGGTGATTTTGTATTCGTTGTTAGCTGCGCGGGTGGTTAGGGTATGGAGCCTGATCGATTGCTTCATGTTTAACGGTCATGACCCAGTTTTAGGTATAAACAATCATCTGATTAACTATTTTTGTGATCACCTAAAAATATTAATAACTCTTCTGGCTTGGTCATTCCCAAAGACGTATTTATTCTTGACGATCTGGGTTAATAAATATGTGTTTTTCGTTCTTATGAAATTCTCAATAATTGCACCTTAATTCTTAACACGGGTAGTCACGGCTAGACAATCGTATATTGGGCCTTTAGGGTGTTTACACAATGGTGTTTCGGATTTAGTGACTAGTCCTTTTATTTTAGGAGTTTTTCATGTGTCTCGTTTGGCCAACGGAGCAGCGCATGCATTGGCTAAATTTGCTTTATTCTCCTCTTCTTTTCACATTTGGATTGAGACAAAATTTTCTAGTTGGATAAAGAATCTTGTACAGGCGAATTTTTAATTTGCATTGACTTGATTTGTCAATGCAAGTTCTTTAAATCCAATATATATATATTGCTAAACTTAAATTTTATTTGTTCCTTTATTTTACAAATATTGTTAGTTGAGTTTAAATCAGATTACCTAGTCAAAATCTGTATAATTCATTTGTGGACAACACCCATCTTAGATATTTAGTTACCAATTCTTCCATCACATGTTAGAAGCGAGTCATGAAAGTAAGAGTGTTTACAATTGCTTTATCTTTAAAGAAGTGACTGAAATTAAAAATTATTAAAAAGAAATACTTAAAATCAATAGTGAATTGTTCGAAAATCTTTTAGAAATTGTAGTAAAGCCCACGAGATTATGATGTTTGCCAAATAATCACCTTTTCTAACCATTTTTACTACGAAGCAATTTAGAACTTTAAAGCAACATGTCCCATGCTTCAAAATGTTAACTTATATGTGCTAAATTTCCTTAGAAGCAGAAGAACGCAAACATTCATTTTAACCTAAACTTAAGCCAAAAGAAAAGCTTTACTTAAAACAAACAAACACAAACACACTCATCTAGCTGAACTTTTAATATAGGATAGTGAAGGATGATATTAGAAATACCACCTTATATCAATACACTACGGGGATATTTGCAAACTCAGATGTACACCCAAAAATCATTTTTCATTATGGGTGATGTTTGCAAACCCATATTTGGGGACAAAAATCAATTTTAAGAAGTGCTTAAAAGCGGCTTCTAAAATCCAACAAATCCTAACTTCTGGGTGCTTTTAGGCTTTTCGTAAATATTTTTTCTCAAACACTATCACATTTTTACTTCACCACAACAATCAATTTAAATCACTTTTCCAAAAGCACCATTGTTTGCTAACACCGTATTCGGGAACGTATATTACACAGTATTTCTTTTCCAAATCCCAGTTCATATTTTCTTCATTTTTAGGCAAAACTAAAGGAATGAAACAATTAAACCTACAGCAAAAATTCATAACTTCTAAACTCTAATTAAAAAAAAAAAAAATAGGATTTACATGTATATAAATAATATTCTTAAAATTGAAATATTCATAAACACAAAATTAACATTTCATGTAAATAGAGAAGGTTCAGGGACAGAACAGGGAACATGAATACCATCCCCACTCCATGTACACGACGAATCTCCATCTTTGTCGGACATTTCTTTTAATGATGGCTGCGGGCCAAATATATTTTATTACTCGATTTAATATGTATTGCATCGAATGAAAACGATATTTACCGTGTATTAATATATATATTGCACAACTGCATGAGGAGGACACTATTCCACATAACAAGAAAAACTATATGGTATCATCTCACTTGTTAAGGGCATGCTTGGAGATTGATCGTGTGTCATATGTTCCACCATTTTCGTTTCTCCATAGCCTTTGCGAGCTCAGTAGCCATCTCTGCAAAGTTCTGGGCACCACTTTGTAGCTCTTCAGTCCGATCGCTGAGTTTCTGGTTCCAAACAGGAAAACATTATGGATATTAATACATTACTAATACATCTATCATTAATTTTTGCAAATCTAAGCAATAAAACAAAATAAAGAGAAAAAGTGCAATTCCGCGAATACAATGATGATCAATTTGGTACATACAAACAATAACGGAAAATGTTAGATTAATCATTCGAGTACATGGTTAGAGAATGTATATCCTTAGAAATTACTCCCTCTGTTTATAAAAAGTCACATTAGAGTATAAAATTGTTCAAAAAAATTCTCATTTTAGCAAAAAAAAAACCCAATTCTTTCAATCTTACCCTAAACAACCTACTTAATTTAGTTGACTTTATTTCCTTATTCCACACAACATATCCCAATCAAATAGATTATGTAAGGACACATTTATGTTTTTTACCCATCCTTAATTTTTCCAAGAAAAGCTAAAGAAACCCTCTTTTTGAAACGGAGGGAGTAAACAGCCAATTCTTTATAAAACTATAAACATTCTAAGCCAGTGTTTTATGCACTTATTTGATTTTCTCCAATGATACAATAGTGACTCATAAATAGATATGATTAGATCCTCATTTAAGAACAGAAGTTGGGGCCGAATTGATACAAGTAAATGGTGAAAGAGGGGGATCCTAAGCATGGAATCAAGATTACCTCGAGTTTCTCTTTGCGTTCCATGAGTTTATCCTTTGCTTGTGATGCTGCACTTGTCGCATCCTGAAAGAAACTAAGAGGTCAGTCAATGCAATCCCCTCAATCTTTTAGTCGTACACGAATGAAATAACGTACCCCTGTGTTCCTATATTTTGCAATAATTTCTTCACGCGTTCGAACCTTTGGTTTAGTATCAGATGAACCACCTTCAAATAATTTTTCCCGCTCACTTTCTGGATAAGCAAAAACGAACATTGAGAGTTAGCAAAGCAGAAAGCTGATATCCATGACAGAATTGCAACATTAACCTTTTTTGTCATCATTCCTCTTTTGTGAAGACGATGTAAAAGGAACAGGTTCGTCGATGGTAATGTCATCTGCAAATAAAAAGGATACTTTTAGGAGCAAATAGCCAGTCCTCATTCTTTGCTTTTTGTATCAACATAGTGACATGCTTTGCAGTCGGAATTGTAACTCGAACTTACCTATTTGGAGTTCCAAGTCTTCTAGATCATTTATATTAAAAGGGTCAGAAAATGGAGACCTTGAAAATATACTTTCTAAATGTGCAATCACCATTTCACGAGCTTCTGTGTAGTTCATATCCTGCTCTTCTTTACTGCCCTTCAACCCCTTTATCATATTACTAACAAATCCCGGCAGACCACTCTGAAATGGGAAATTTTTTTATTCTTAGAAAGTTCTGGAAGAAGAATATCAATGAGGTGTTTGCATGAAGGATGTGAGGGAATTTGAAATCCATGTTAAACATCCGTTCTTGGATTGATATGGATTTGAAAACCATTAACTTAATTTTGAATCAACTTTTGAGGGACTTGGATTTTGGATGAAGTTTAAACCACTCTAAAACGTGCAGATTTGAATCCATTAGTTTTAAATACTTAAATCCCTCAATACGAACACAACCTGAAAGAATTGTGTTTATGAATACCTCTGCCTTCTTTTGGATTTGAAAGCAATTAACATCAGCAGCTGCGGCAAGGACCTTATCATGGAGGCAAGGTAAATATCTGTGAATCCCAAAAATAAATAGCCTTTTGTCAGGTATCCAGCAGAGAGAGACGGGGAGAGGGAGAGACGAGGAGGAAGCATTACCTGAATTCATCCTCAAATGCCAAAAGAGATACAAGGGCAAATTCACTTCCACTGACCTAGAAAAGTTGAACATTATAGTTGCACGTAACATAATGATTGATATGATTTGAGATTCAAGCTGAGCATAACATAGGAATCACTGAAAAGTTCGGTTTGCCAATGATTTCTACTATGTTAAAACATGTCCAATCTGAAAGAACTCTAAAATAAGATTTAGGTATTATAATTTTGAGAGCCAAATTTCCATTATCCAATTTCAAGAGGTGTATATTTTTATATGAGACCATCAAGAAGCCAGGCTATTCTCTCACGGAGTCTTATTGTTCAGCAACCTATAATTGCATTTGTAAGAAGCAGTTATACCTTAATAAACTCTAAACAATTTCTCATTGTCAAATTCATGTAGCATTTCAATGGCTAAAATGCCTTATAGTCTACGATAACTTCAGATTTGAAATTTCACATGGATGACCAAGGAGTAAATGGGATATTAGTGCATGCCCTGTTAACTGAAAAGTATTCTTCTAAAGCTTATCTTGCAAAGTAAATCACCGCAATAAAATTTCACGTATTAGTTCACCATAGTTCTGATATTGGTTTAGAGATTTCAAATCGGGAGGAAATCTTCAGAAAATACAGTGGTAATAGTAAAAACTCCTACAGGTATTCATGCCATCCTTTGAAATTCTGTCTCATATTGTAGTAGGATTTTGGTTTTGTTTCCTTTGATGGGAGTGATTGATTACGTACAGCCAGATAATCATAATCAGCAGTTAGATTTTTTATTTATCACCAATTTTTAAGCCCGTCAATAATTTTGAGCAATTGCAAAGTTACCAGGAACTAGCATATCAAGCAGTTTGACAGGTAAACCCAGTAGCAAGCATAAGGTCCTAAGTCCACTTTACTTTTGGGGAAAATAAAATGACAGTGGACAAGGGTGTCCACTTTATCTTGAGCTGCGGCTGCCTATTATTTATCGAAATCTGGAAACGGCCGAAAATAGGGAAAAATTTTACAGTTCTGTTTGTTTTTAATAACAGGAATTTTGTTTTTAATAACAAGAATACCAATAATTATTCAACAAGTAATTGAAGTAAATCAGTTCCGAACACTTCAAGCAGATAATCGGAAGGCATATATTCAATTCAACCAGGAGGTTCAAGAATAAGATGTGAGGAATTATTCGCCTAGTAGTTCTGAAAGAGGCACTTATTTATTCAGCTAAAAGGGAGATAAATAACAAAGAGAATCATCCATTACCATTTACCAACATTCTTCTAGATGCATGCAATATGGAGACACAGTTTCACTGATTCAGGAAAATACATGCAATATAGTAAAATCAACGTGCAGGTATTTCTCTTTAAAAGAACCAACCAGGGTAATCTGTCCCTTCTCAGAAGCGCTCATCGTCTTGTCCATATTGTTCTTAAAGTTCCACCTTAGTACTGACATCATTGAGGTGCTTCCCAGCATTTTAAACTCTGGTAATGAACTAAAAGATACAAACAGTTACATTCCGTTGCATCTATCAAAGCAAGAGCCATCAGAAAAAATAGTTTACTCAACTCTAATAAAATCACTGTCCAATGTCATATAATAGCCAAACAGCCACCAACAGTTAGCATATTATCCTAATCTCTGAAAGTTAGGCTCATCTAAGTACTAGAAACATGAGGGTCATTTTCTGTGACATCATCAGCATTATTGTACTAGAAACAAGCCAAAAGGCAATGTATCATCAACTTTCTTATATAATCTGATCACTTATATAAATGGCAAAGATTGTTCCAATGGAATTGGTGGAACACCAATTCTGAGCAATTTGATACTAGGTCATGCAAATCTTTGATTCAAAATTCTCAATCAAAGATATAGTCTTAGCATGGCATAAAAAATGGGGAAGTTGTTGCAGAACTCCTCCACCCAATGACTTACACAAACACAAACATACATAAACACAAACCGACATCTGTGTGGTCCATGATCCACACAAAAATTTAGGCTTACCATGTAGCCAGGACCATAAAAGTGGTTCTAAGACCATCACTCCTAAACCTGCCAATTTTGCTGGTACCTAGCCACCTGATCCAAAAACTTTAACCCTATGTTGAAAGAAGCAGCTACTCGGTACTTTTTGAACGATTATAGATCTTCCACAATCGATTTGAGGTTGTTGAAAAAATTATAGTGTGCGCCAACCAAGATAATAAATGTAGCAATTTCTAGATACTACAATTCATACACTGAACCTATGTCCCAGGAATTAAGCAAAACAAAAACAAGATATAACTAACATTATTCATATTATTATATTATTAGAAAGCAGCCATATATAAATTATGTCATGCTTCCTGATCTGAATAAGAAATTACTCGCATGAACACATGTGCCTATGTGTCCACGTGAATTGGATATGTCAATCTAACACGCAAAGCACCACCTTATCTTATCTTAAGCTGAATCTGCGTTGCTTTACAAATGCCATTTGACTAAACACAGTCAAATGTTGGAACAGGATATCTACCAAAAGGCAAAAAGGCTATAATGATTAAACCTTTTTAATAATTTTTTCAGACCTAAAATAACTACAAATGGTAAAAAAACTTTTACAGAGCAACTTATACTTGATAATAGAAAGTGATGCTTGTAGTTCTCTTCCACTAACTCACTCTTCGGATAACATGTTCCTAACATAGTTCTCCTGGGAGCAACAGTGACAACATTTCGATTACATGAGTACATCTAATCAAACCAAACGCTGAAATTAGTTTGCAAGTACAAACAAAGTAGTACTTGGTACTCAATCATGTTTATGCAATATCAATCTCAATCTACCATGAATTAAGTGCCGCCTGAGAGGACAGGGAATTATCACAACCTAAATGACAAATATACAAGAAAAGTAAGAAGTTCACCGTATTTCAATTTCTCCAGTTTGATAAACTACTATGAGCCCACACTTTTCTGCATCTCTCTTGAAGATTGAAGTCCACGAACATGGTTTCTCAAGTTCCAATTTTTGGACATAATTGTTATCCCCCTAAAGTTAAGGAGTTATCATAAAGTGTGAAGAATAATATGAATTAAACTGTGAATAAATTAAAATATGAGATGATTAGCACCTGAATCACAGACTCTAGAGGGTACAAGTAGAAGGATTCCTCATAGCAAAGGAAAATATGAGATTCCAGCATCTTGTGCTCTAAATTCTCCCTTGCTTCAACATTTGCTAAACCACTTCCTAAAGGCTGGATCTGAGCTTCAGTATACTGGGAACTCGTGATTGAAACACTTTTGGACCCTTCAGCAAGGAGATGCTTGTCTGCTGTAGTCAAACAGGTAAAAGAACACATAAATGATAATCAAATACTATATAAGATTGTAAGCAATGAGGAGCATACTTACCTAGTAAATGCATGCTTATTGGAACAGAATTTTCTGTTAAATACATTGGCTGTGAGCTGATCATATTTCCCGTGGTGCTATCCATCAAAGTCAAGTGAGCATCTCGGGTCAGGACAAAAACAAACTCTCCTGCAGATTCACTTTCAGTTCCATGATCAGATCTCTCTATACTGTTCCCATGCATATGAGGACAAGTATTAACTGCCACAGACATGACGGGAGACTTTGAGCTCGACACACAGTCTGTAACAAACAAAACTGAAGGCGAAGTAGTATCAAGCACTGCGACCTGTGATATTGCAATAATAATTTTGGACTGAATTTTATGGATTAACAGATATTGATTAGATAAAAAAATTCAGAAAAGAAAAACAAAAGTCTCACCTGTCCACATTCAAATCCAGCAACAAGTCTTGCTCCAGAAGGTGTAAATTTTAAGGCACACACAGGAGAACTAAGTGTCACATAGATGGTAGAACACTTATTTCTCTCTTCGGGCAGGTAATGGTGAACTGCAGATCAAATATATAATTGTAATCATATGTAGAAGGGAACCCATCCAATAAACAGATAGACACCAAGAGTGAGCATAAGAAAGTAAAGTCATTGTTGAATGGGGAACTGACGATAAACAAAATGGTCCCGACATTTAACATATAATAAAAAACATCAGAGAAGTATTTCCATCATTTGCAGCAAATGTCAGATATATCATATATGGGTTGGAAAATGAGTTGTTACATTAAGAAAAGTTTGATGTCCCTTGTCTGACAAGTTCAAATTACAGAGTTACTTCATTGTCTAGAAACCCAATAAGTAACATCAGGGATTCAAGGAAATTAATTAATGAATTAATCTGAAGAAACTAATCCCTTGCACGCCATATTTTTCATAGGCAGCAATAGAAAATCATTGTTCTATTCCGCCCGTTTTTTATTATAATTATTAGGTTAAATTGAGTAAAGTTGAAAAGGGCAGGTCAGTATATATCACATTGAGCTTCGGAATCGCTCTCAGCTCCCCATTTGATACTAACTCAACATAACTACCAGAAACAGTAAAAGAAAAAGAAATTATTATCATCACGTACATTTCCATTAGTTTGGGCCAACATGTATGACTTCCGACGCTTAGCATGTTATTATGAACTTATGATAGATACAAAAAATCCATAAATAAAGATCAAGGGTAGTCAAAAGACCATGAAAATGGAACTATACCTTCATGTTTAGTTTCAGTTACAATGGTAACTGTTGCTTGGTTTGAGTTTCCTTGTAGCCTATAAAGGAAAATCTGTAGGGATGAAGCTTAGTAATAGTATACACCATCTCCTGTGAAGCTAATAGAACTGAAAGGGACATTGTTCCTTACCGCACCAAATTCATTGCCAACAGCTAAAGTTAAGTTGGGTAAACATAAATCCAATGCTGATATTGGAGCACTAGCACCAGCAACTTCAACATTCTTTATCTAACAATGGGATATGAGTGTGTGTGAATCCGTGATTAGATGAAAGTTTGCTCTTAATCAGTATATACAGAAGCCATTAGAACAAAATCGTTACTATGAACAGAATTTACAGTCAGAACTGCACTAACCTCAAATCCTAAAACAGAAACAAGTGACAGAATTGGCAACGTTGCATCCCAAATCCTAACAGTTCCATCATGATATCCCCCTACATATATTCTCTCAATAGTATAACATTCAGTTGACATTTGGCGCGGAACACCACCTGTCAGAGGCCACTTTTTAGTCCCACCAGTCAGCATATCAGCTGGTTGTTCCTTTGCAGGTGAAACTGTCTAATGGAACTATTACTGATCATTAAAATGGAAAATGTGAAAAGGAAAGCACTTCCAAATCAAGGCTGATAACATCCAGTACCTTTGAGAGCGAGCTGAAAGTGTTCCTCTCTGAACTCATCATATAAAGCTTTCCCAGAGTCATATATGGCTCCATAGTGGGTATAACAGAATTATATTGCGTTGCAAGCACGGAATGATTCTTTCCTCTCTCAGACTTTAAGTTAGACAGAGAATCATATCCATAGAAATGTAACTGCCCTGGATTAGTCAAAACAAACAATGATGTTCCATTACTGTTGTCCACCTTATAACCATTTGATATTACATTTAAATCCGCAAAAGACCCATGCAGTGTAAGGTCAACACGCTCTATGCACTTCAACTGTGTTAATCCAAGCGACCAATCGAGGACAAGGATCTGCAATACCAAGTGAATTGCTTTAGAAATGAAATGTCCAGCACTACATTAAAAAAATAATGACTATTTTTTCACTTCTTTTCATATCTTTCTCTAATCATAAACAATAAGGAAATCCCGGAGATAAAGAAGGAGATGTCTTGAGGCATATTGTTAACATAACATAGCTGTTAGCAGATGTAGTTCAAATCAGATAATCTGTATGAACTTAAGTATTTCTCAGACCACTCTGAGCACTCTCAGCTTAACATGATAATTTTTATTTTCTCCCCATGCAAGTGGAATAGTTTGTTATTTTATTTCCTAAACCACATATAATGTGACATTTCAAACAGTTCAAAGTAGATCTTTGTAGCAACATTGAGATCCAAGGCCATCCTTGGCATTTGTACCGTACAATAAAATGCTGGATACATGATTGCAAACATATAAAATATTAAGGGAAAAATCAAGACAGTGCTGATTATGTCTAAGGTCATTTAGGAGTTAGGGTGAAAGACCATGTTAAGATGGGCTAGTACGCTGAAGCTGTTCAATTAATTTGTAAGCCATTGAGTACATACGCAAATATGAATTTCCCATCTATCTGTAGGACATGCACTGTGCCTCAATCCTGTTCCTCGGGACTAAAGTTCAACAACAGGGCTAACTTGTCAGACGTGCAAATAAGCATACGTACACAGCACCGAAAACATAAATTATCTGGGAATATGGTGCTCCCTTTATTGCTAATAGGAAAAAGCATCCATGCGCACACTAAAAGAATATGAGAAGGCAAACTACATTCAGGGTTCATTACATACCGTCAATACTTCTTCAGCTCCAATGTCTACACCACCATAGGCAAAAAGTTGACCTCCACAACCATTATTAGCTTTGTTGGAAGCCCAGTGGAGAACAATGACAGGAAGCCTTCTATCTCCTGATGATAGCTGTATCTTTACAACATCATTGGGTAACTTCTGAATTTTATGACCTTTGCCATGGTCAGAAGCTGTCAGGTCCCACAGCAAAATATCTCCATCCACATAACCAACAGCTAATACTGATCCGTCAGGTGTTACCCAACAAAGAGAACTTATTTCTTTTTCTGCTTCTTCAATATCTAACGAATCATTCAGGTAGGCATGGCTCTCATTATTTGAAAAATTCACAACCGTACACCCTTTCTGTTGTAGATCCCCGGAGCCTTTAACATGAACAGCTCTATCTTCGGTAACATCCCACAGAAAAATCAATCCATTCTCATATGCAATCAAAACCCTATAAAATAGATGGTCAATGTTGACTCCTAGTTACAAACGATATTGCTACTAATAATTCCAAACTCCATGGGTCTACAGATGCCAAATGAAAATGATGAGAGCTTGTCTATCGGACTGAAATGACAGGCACCCATCTTCTTTCCGGAAATTACAAGTGATGAAAAGACATAACACAAACATTTCAAGGGATCGAAGCTTAAATTCCCTTTAAAACCAGTTCAATGCGAAGATTCTTTTCTGAGACTACCAGACAAAGACAATGCAATTTTTAAGATTAAACCACCACTATCAAGTCTATCATATGAAATAAATCTACGTGAATGAACTTTGACATGACAAAAGAGATTTCATGCTTTAAATTTAATTCTATCGGATAGGACCATATTTTCATGCTTAAATTTTATCCTAGGTTGTCGAAAGAATTTTGAGCAAATAGCCAGATTAACTTTAATGCAAGTCCATTGTACAGAACGGTCCATATGCCTACCTAAACCAAATTATTAAACTAGTAACAGCCAGCATCCTGAAAGCCATGGCATGTAGGACAATGAAGTGCACTTCACGCTGTTGTCTAGAGACATTTCCTGAAATACATGGATAATTGAAATCCTGCATCCCAGTACAGTCAACATCTATCAATCTGTTTCCCTCAAAAGAAAAAAAAAAAAAAAACATCTATCTGTGACTAAAGAACATCTGTGATTCTACTTCAAGAGTTTTTTTTTTTTTAATAAGAAACAAATTATTTATTGAAAACAAAAGTCATACAATGGGAAGAGGTTTCCCAAATCGAAGACTACAAAACATTCAGAAATTATTCTAAAGTAATGGCTAAGTCTCTATTGAGATCAGTGATGAAGAAGCCCCTAAATAGGTTATGATTCGAAATCGAGCAAGCCACTCTATATTTGATTCTACTTCAAGAGATACTAAAACATTAACCATCCTTCTCTAGATTTACACATTAGGCCGTGGTTCATGGCCTATACGACAATCAAAATGCCATGTGAAGAGTAAATGGTTCTCAGAACCAAAAACACTTGTTCTCATTCAATTTTTCCCCAAAATGCAGGAACAATTGTATAAGGCGCTCCAGTGATCAATCCATTAAGAGATCTAACACTTAAGACTGGTAGAAACAATTTTTGCTTCAACGAGGCATAGACGTCAGAACACAGCTCAAGAATCGGCTTTCTTATCTACACCGAATATACTGCACACTTTTTAGATAATGTTGGCCTACATACAGAAACTGCCACATAGACGGGATTTCTGTGCACGTGAAGTACCATTCAATAAATGACGCTTAAGCAGCAAAGAAAGCTGGCTACTCATAGAGGTTTGTTTCAGGAAAGCATTAGAACTTGATCATGTGATTAACAAAGCCAGGCAAAGGCGAACATTTAGGATGGAGTATCCTAACCCAAGTTTTACTTAAGGAAAATTCCACAAGTGTTTGCTTTGACAAAGAATCCATTTACTTGTTGGGAATTAGAGAGAGAAGATGTTAGACACATTTGGTCTAGAATGTTGAGTTCTTTTAAGCATGTTATTTAACAGCATTAACTGACTTACGCGCACTCTAAAATCCATGTCTCCTCCATCATCAATAAATTTTATACATCTACTTATATACAAAGAATACAAGCTACAAAGTGGGAGTCAAGTATAAGTGAAATTTCTCTCTCTGTTTTCTCTACCACACAAAAAGCTAGCTAGGCCTTTTCAAATCACTAGTATAATAGATTCTGAAGGTCCAATTGCTATGAATTTTTCAAAATACAACTTCCAGAGCTTTTCATATTTCAAGCCTATGCTTGCCTAGTTGTAGACATGCTTGGATTTTCAAACACACACGTGTTTAAATGCATCATGAAAACCAGTACTATTTGATGGAATTCATATTCGACTTCAATTAGTTAAAAAATCTATTTAATATATTTATGGATTTAGTGCAGGAATAATAGTTACAATTCCAACTGAGATTTTATTACCGACTTACGGGCTCCTCTAATATTCATCCAAATTTTAACTCTAGATTTTCTAGTTTAGTTTGAGATCAGTGTCATGAAACCACAAGGGCGTACAGATTCTCAGCGTCCATCATCTATTAGCTGGCCCTTTCAACAAATTAGCTCCTGGAAACATGAGGAAGAAATTTCCCAAATGGTTGGAGATGACAATCACAACTTAGGAACCTTTTATGCATCAGGGTAAATACCAACACTATTCAAAAGAAATACAAGGCAAAAGCTAACAACTTCTTAATCAAACTCAACTACCAATAAATTCAGAGTGAGGCAATAGAAATATTACAAAAATCGGATATGAACATTAGAAGAGATGGAGCAAAGAACTTGTGATGAGAAAACAGAGTGGGTAATAACTATACGACTGTACATATTTTTACTGGCATTTCTGAAGGAGAAAGAGAATCGAACAGGGAAAGGAAGACCAACTTTCATCTACATGTACTTTATCAAAGAGAAAGAGGTCAAATTGCATAAGGACGTATCATGCAACCTAGAGCCAAACTTGAAGTATAGTATCAAGGCAACTAGTTAAGGAAATTACAATAAATTTATATTAAAAAAATTATGGTGTTATGAAACCGTGCTGATGAATTCCACAAGAAGGATTTTAAGAAGATTAGTACTTTTTTTACCTGTTCCCAGATGAACAAGGTTGGGAGAGCACACCAACAATGGATGTATGATCGGGTAACGAAATCCCAGCTCCCTCTACAGAATTAGTAACATCAGAAAATTATTTAGGAAGACAGGATTTAATACTTCATTAACAAAATAAATAGTAAAGCGCAGAAAAGGAATCGGTATTCACTTTGCGTGGAGCAGGTAAAGCCCATGAGATTAATGGTATATATGAGTATATATTCACATAAAATTCAATACTTTACTTCCCATTAAGCTTTTACGACATTGTTCTTTGCTTTGAAACTAACTCTCTAATATACTCATATGCAGACTTGTCACGTTTACCACCCCCAACCCCCCTCCCCGCCCGCCCCAAAGAAAAAAGACAAAACAGAGAAATTTTTTGAGAAGTCATCTAGAAATCCAGGTACCAGCAATAAGATTAGGAGGAAGATAGTATGGTAACTGAAGAATATTCTCTTCCTCAGCATCATACTTCAGCACTGACAGAAAACCATACTCATCTCCAAGATACCTAGAAGTGCCAAAATAGTAGTGACTGTCAGGCCACATCCTGGACATTATTTCAGTCAATATCAAACAGCTTTAGAAGCAAATTATGTAAAACGTCAATCTCTTACATATAATTGGTACCATATATAACAACAAACGCAGTTATATTGGACTCCCATTTTATGTTAGAAGCCATCTGCCTCTTCTCCAGATCCCAGACCTGTAAAAGTAGCCATGCACAGCAGAACACAGTCAGTGGTTGATGAGATTAGGTATATGCAAATTTTTTAAGTCGAACGAATGCCAGGCATAAGATGGAAATGAACGTTTAGCTCATTTTGGAACTTGGATAGGTTTGGCAAAACCGTCAATAAATTGCAAAGATTGCTTTCACCCTATGATAAGTCAGAAACACCATACCTGAATTTCATTTTCATTGGAGACACTCACTAGAAAACCTTGGTTTTGCAGGAACTGCAAACAAAAGAAACATATACAAAGAGATATAACATAAGGTCTTAATAGATAAACCTGCAGCACAAATAGCTAAATAGCAGTAAGTTTCACTAGCTCTTGTTCAGAGAAGGGAAAACGCTGGCTACATCTTACTGCAACCATTTGATATATATCATTTCTGGATATTAAGAACTTCCATTGTTTATGAAAGTGTCGGAGATGTAAAAGGCAATCATGTCTACATCACAGTCATATGAACAGAGAAAAATCATATGCACTCCAATTTAAATTCAGTCATAATCTAAGTAAACCAATTCAAACTTTGTTCCTCCATTATCGGGATTCAGCAAAATTAGAAAACTGACAAAAAAGTAAAAGCAGCGAGACGGACAAGACAAATGAATAGAAGATGAGGTGATGAACAACATGAAGATTATATAGACTAAAACGACAAACCTCAAGGTTCTTAAAGGGTATAGCTTTAGGGGATATAAGAAGACCTTCAACATTGCCACCACCAACTACCTTAATCTTGCCATCCCTGCATCCATTCAATAAAAAAATACAATTACCAATACCATGGCATGGAATATTTTTTTAAAGGCCACATTGTCCACTGTGATCCAGATGTTTTATCACTCAATAATGCAAAAAGCTACTTCCTCTCATATCTATACCATGATATGAGTTAAGACACGGCACAACGCCTATAAACTTCAGATAAGCTACTACAGTAGGACAACAAAATGATCACATCTGACATTTAAGGTAACAACAAATAAAATAAGAAGTCAATGCAACAGTTGCCCAAAATGTGTAAATGGAATTGGTAATTCAATTTGAACTTCGAGATTGACAATTTACATCAAAGTGAGGAATCGCCTGTATAAACTGTTCTACACTAATTTGTAAGACTCGTCATTTACAACAATTTTGAGCGAAGAAACAAAACAATTACAATGAACGTCCACACATACATAAAAGATTTCGAACTTACAAAGTCCCCACTGCCAAGAGCCCTTGGATAGGATCAAAAGCAAGAATTGATGCAGTTAATGGTATGCCATAATGAACAGAAACAAAAGGTGTCAATTCTGATGATGCCATGCTTTCATGTGTAACATCCACCTGAAGAAGAACAGTATAAATAAATATCCATACTCATATAAGTAATTCTACACAGATAGTCAATAGACGATTAGAAATACATTTCGTTTGTGCGGACACTCGTGATGGAAATTGGCACTTGCATGGACAACATATTAATGAGCAAAATTCTAGAACCTGGAGGCAGCTCTGTATTAATCTCTTCCTGTTAATAAATTTTAAATCTTCTAATCTAAATTTGGCAATATATGCAATTTTAAACTGAATACTGATTGCAATTAGGGTAAATTGAAGAGTCAGGATGAAGAATTCAGTATAAAAAGAGCTTCAGGTTTAACCACTAGATTAACCATTAAAATGAAGAAATCCCATCACTATAAAAAATCATACGGTAAAACAAAATACGAGATGAAATATACCAAAAAGGTAAACTATTGAGAAATAAGAAATTGTTGAGTTCACCTGTGAAGATGGTAACGGTGGAGGTGGTTTCTGGAATAATTTGGCGAACATAATAAAATCGTTAGATATAAACAGTACTTTTGACTTTGGGTGAAAGTGATGTAGAAATTGATGTATAGCTGACGCCACTCGGAATAACTAGCAGGAGGATCGTGTGAAAACAACGAGTCGGGTAATAATGACTCGTCCCGCCATCTGCCCTGACTCAGCTTTAGATTGATTGGAATCAAAGGGCAGAGGATTGAGAATACAGCGGATAAAATTGGTCCGGTCGGATTAAGGGGATGTTTCCAAATGATTGTGCTTTTAGAAAATGATTTAAATTGATTTTTGTAAAAAAAAAAACAGAATTTGGTAATATTTGGAAATATAAAGATTTTAAACACAAAAGTTGGTAGAAGCTGAATGCTAACAGCTTCTCAAAATTGGATTTTAAGTGACTCTGACAATTAATTTTAAGAGTTTTCAACACTCTAAAATCACTTTTGGATTGACAAAAGTAATTTTAGGTTGGTGTGTTGTGTTTGCAAACACCACCTAAATCGATCCAATCCGATAAACTAAAAGTTCGTCAAGTCACTAATTTGCCGAAAAATCTTAGTATACTCATAAAATTTTAGATCAGTCAGATTTAACCTGACGTATAAGACTCTAATAGATTAAATTAGATGTTATTGTCCGAATTGTCACCTTTAATTGAGACGAGGGAGAATACTATTCATACATTTACAATTTACACGTTACATTTTCTAAAAATTAAAATAAATATAAATAAAATGACAAAACTACCCATACTCCAAAATGTTATTTCTAAAGTTGATTGCAAATGAATTTTTAATTAAAACAATTTTTTTTTGTATAACTTTTAATTATTTTCAATTATAATATCAATCATATTTTATTTACCTTTAATTACGTGGTAACCACCATTACTGATGACTATATTTTTCTCTTTAAATGCTTCCATTAAAATGATGACTTAAAATAGTTGTTCGCGTCTTGATGCACTTAATTCTAGAGTTGACGAAATGAGTTAATTCAATTCGTTCGACATTTTAGATAAGTTAGACCATAAAAATTTAAGTTTGTAAGACTATCGGGTCCAACAAGCATGACCCGATGAACCAAAAGCTCAAGGAATTGTGGATCGATCAAAAACTCTTTATATATTTAAGAGGATGATGTGTTTGACTCAATAATTATTAACTCGATGATACTTTGGACCAATCTAACCCAACCCGATATATGATCTTGACCTAATTAACGAGGCACTTAAATCTGTGATAGGTTGTAGTTTTATTTGTACCCTCACGCTTCAGAGTTGAGACAGACAGAAAGCCCAATTCCCAAATTGGAAAAATCTCCACAACACAGCCCATAAAAGCCCAAACAACATGATATGTTTCTATAAAAGAAGAAAATCAAGGCCCATTTCCCTCTTTTTCTTCTGTAGCCCACTACCGTATTATCTCTGTTATCTAATTTAAATTTCACACAGTCAAATTGCAATAGTAAAAAATATCTTTTCCTTCAAAAAAAAACAAACAAAAATAAAAATACAGATAAAAAAAATTAATGAAAATATATTTTCCATGAATTTTTTCTACCGATATTTTTTCACAATCGGTAAGGCTCCATTTGCACCTTAAATTTATTGAGTACAAATTATGAAAATGTATATGAACTTAAATGAGATGACCAATCTTAAATCGTTTAAAGTAGGTTTTCTAATTGAATATGAAGTTAGAAAAGAAAGCTTTTCCAATGATAAGAAATTCAATTGTTAACCTACCAATTTAATTTTATGAATTTTCCTAGATATATACCTGAGGGTCTAAAAATAAGACGACCTATTCAAATGGTTGAAATGCAGATGCTACATTTGATTTTCAAATTTTGCCAATAGGTTAGTGTACATAATTTTATTTTATCCAAATGGATGCTTAAATTTATTACAGGCTTTCACATTCCAATGCCATCTATAGAATTTTAAGCCAGAGGCACAACAGTTGTCTGTTCCATTGTTTTTTCTCTGTGCTCTTCAACGAAATCGTGGTTACCTATTTCAAATGGTATTTAATTGCTTATTTGAACTTTATCAGTACATAATATGTGTTGTTTATGATGTTAACATGATGTTATTTTTATATACATATCATAGGTTGATGGAACTGGAATAGAAGATGAAACATCATTTAAACTAAGTGATCTCATTCGTGATGCAAATAAGATCAAAGCCCAAATTATGTTTCATCTAGTCCAAATATTGTAGATAGTTAAAATTAATATTAGGTTTTACTCCATCATTTCTAAAAAAAGTCACTTTAGATAATATAAAATTGTTCAACAAAAAAAAAAATTAAATAAACAAAGGCAATTCTTCCAATGTTACCATATCTCGACAAATTTTCTTCAAAATCTCATAATTCTGGCTTTACTTTAATTAAGCATTATCTTTAGTACATAGTTAACTATATTTTTTTATTCCATAAAAACAGGACTACTGTACGAGTCGAGCATTCTGCACATCTCTCTGCATTCCCCACCACCGGAGTCTGAGCTGCAGCTGAGCCGCCGCCGCCAGAAACCTGACAGCTTGTGCAGGTTTCAGTATCTCCAATACCGTAATGCAGGCTTTCTTTCTCAGATAATCCGCCGACTCCACCACCGCCTCCGTCGCCAATTTCAGGCTATCTACGGCGGAATTCATGTTTCTCTCTTCCCCGTTCTGCAGCTTTCCCAGGTGCCTTGCCAATTCCACCATCGCCGGCGATACCTGTAATGAAGGATTCATATTTTGTAGCAAAATTTGTTTATCTTCTTCCTAATTAAGATATTAGACGTGTTTGCACATGCTTAAAGTACTACACGGTTTTTAGCTTAAAATATTAAGTTAAAAAAGTGCGTTTGCAACTGACCACTTCTATTTAAATTAAGTTGATTTAGCTTACAAATTTCAAGCTAAAACTTATTACTTTTTTTCAGTAACTTATTTGAATCACTTCGTCAAAAGTATATACAATTACCTACACCTCCATTGCTAACGATTGAAGGAAAGGATTCAGATGCCCTACTACCCCATATCTGTGGTGTTTGCAATTGATTATGCGTTTAAAAAAGCAATTAAATTCATGATAAAATTAAAATTAAGTAGTGTTTGAGAATATTAGTGATTTTAGTCTAGAGATTACATGAAGTTTGATGATAACAACTTTCTAAATCAACTTTTAAATGTCTTTAATAATTTGTTTTAAGTGTTTATAAACACTTCTAAACTACTTTTATTTGCAAACAAACCCCAAGTGTTAGTGTCGGTTACCTTATGAAGTTCTAGATGTAATTTTAGTGTATAATAAAAGAATTAGGAGTAGGGGATTGACAAATTATAAGATGTCATCTAATTTTTTTCTGTCTTCTTTCAAATCCCTTTAAATTTCTACCTCCTTCTTTATATTATCTCATTTTCCATTAGTTTATAATATTAAATGTATTAGATTAAATAATTAGAAATTCTAAAAGAGTAGAGTATTAAAAGTAAAGAGGTAAAAACACAATATCTATTTATAAATATTCCATAATATTTAAAACTGTAACTAAAAAAAGAGGTTCGTTAGTGAAATGTTCAAAAATATAGGCAAAAACTTGTACATAACTTATGCATAGATTTTTTTATATATAACGGATTGACTCAATTCAACCACATTAATATTAATATTTACTCTAAAAGAGGAGGAAATAGAAAAACCTTCACTTATACTTTTTGTTAGAAAAGTAATAGTAATTTTTTTAGAAAAGATGTGATACTTGATGTTTTTTTTTTTACCAAAAATGCAAATTTTCTTTAAAATAGTAGTTATTTTTTAAAGTATTTTTTTCCGAAAATGTATCAATCGTTGAAAAATTGGTGAGCTAAAAAAATTTACGTTTTTCTATTTAGCATTTCTTTTGGAGTCTGCAATTTCCAATTATTTTTTATTAAACGTATTTTTCAAATACATTCAGTAAGGTGATGAAAAATATTATTTAATTAACAAAAATATAATTTTTGTTCATAAATTGACAGTTAATATTACTTTTTACGAGAAAAGTGGTATACTTTTTACCAAAACGTTACACTACTAAGATTAGTACATAAAAATAATGCATGTGTATCAATATTAATATATTGGTGTTTTGATCACTGTTTTCCAGCATTGGAATTGCAAAAGTATATCCAGTGTACTTAATTGCAGAAATTACCATCCCTTCCTGAACTCTGTTAAACTCATCCGTGGCCTGTTTCTCCTCCTCCTTAATCTCCGCCATCAATCTCTGCATCCTCTGCAACTGCTCATCCGTCAAATCCACCACGTTCTTCACAGCGATCCGGATAATCAACCCGGGCCGAAACCCGCCCAACCAAAGATAGGCCCGCTCGAACGAGCTAAACCAAGTCGGTGTAAGAACCAGAAACACGTCCTGTTTGACGATTTTGCCCTTGGCTCTGAAGTAGTCACCGTAGTGAGCTGCTACTCGATCGATCAGATCCTTGCACCGGTGCTCGTCTTCGTCTTCTTCGATTGCGCGGTGGAGATGTTCGAGGTAGTGTTGCAGACGGATGAACCACCGGTGGAGAAAGGTTTCGAAGGTTTGGGGATTTAGGGTTGTTTCGACCATTTTTGTGGTTTAGAGTTTGTGAGGTGATGAAGAATTTGATTGGCGTCGTTATATAGCGCATGATTCGCCGCGGCGACGATCAGAAGCTTAGCAGCTAAGGAAGGATTTCAGGTTGGTTAGAGAGAGAAAGAGGAGAGAGAGGGAGAGCAAATGCATATACTGGTGTGGACAAGAATTGCCGCCATGATTTGAATAATACAAATGGATTTTTATTGAAGGAATGGCTGGAATATGAAGGAGAGATTTGTCATTTTGTCAGTTCGACTTCCGCTACACTTTCAGATTTTCTCAGTTTAGTATTCTGAGTAGGATACAATTAATTAGCATTGGTCAATGAACTTTGTGTCCTAAATCTTCGAATGATGTTATATAACACATCATCATTTCACTAGTTTTACGGTTCAAAACCAAACCCAACTATTCGATATTCGATATTTGAAATTCATGAACTTGAAATTCCTTGTTTGAATTTATGGTGGATTTGTGAAAGGATTTTGAAATCCAAAATTTTCAAATCCATTATTTGGCAAAACACTGATACAATATTTGTAAAATTCAATTTTTTTTCTTTAAAGTTTAAACTAACAATTTATATTTTTATTAAATAAAATAATATTTATCTACATCAAAATTAACCGAATATTTTTTTTTCTAATTATATATATACACACATATATACATATTATGTATTTTATATCCCAAAAATTTATTGGGAGCATTTAATTGGAGATAAAAGGAAAAAAAAAGATCCATAGCACAAATTCCTCCATCCAAATGGAGCCTAACAGATTTTGGATTTCTCAAATTAAGACATTCATTGTGTCTGTGACTATATTGTTAACCTGTGCCTTTAAGAAAAAGAGAACATTTTCATTTTTAGTTCAGTATGTTAGGCCTTATCTAATAAAAGTTTTGTATGTTAAAAAATTTCAATTTTAGTCTTGTATGTTGTAAAAGTTGTCCAATTTAAGGATACTGACCATCACCAACGACCAATTTAGCCGGAATTAGACTAATAAATTTAGGACTTTTGATTGTTAATGCTTATGTATTAAGTATTTGTCCAGATAACATGTCAAATCGTTAAATCACTTTAGTAGCTCGCCCAAAAAAGAAAAGAAAAAAGTAACCCTAATTTCCGTATGAGGTGCATTTCATTTTATTTTTCTTTCTTCGTCTTTCTCAAATTTATTAGTCACGTGCGTCGCATGTGATTAATTGTGGTCAAATTGGCCGTTTCTGATAGTCAGTGTCCTTAAATTAGACAACTTTTATAACATACAGGATTAAAATTGAAATTTTCTAACATACAAAACTTTTACTAGACAGGACCTAATATACATGATTAAAAATGAATTATCCCCTTAAAAAAAATGAAATAAATTATGCATGTGAGTTGTGGAGAGTTGTGTTTTAACCCATATTATACTCATCAATTAAAAACTTTATCTCTTTATTATTTTCCTTTTCAACCTAAATTTCAATAGGAGGTTATATTTTATTTGTGAGATTATAAAAAATTAATTAAAAAAAAAAAAAACCGCACCATAGACGCAGTATTCTAAGCAAAGATAATAAAACACAATTTGTTAATTGCAATAAGAATATCGATTTATGCTAATAGGTAGGAAAAATTATTTTTGCTTTTTGATTGACTTTTTAAAGGTGGGGATTGAGGGTGAAGATTTTAAGAGTGAAGATTGTGAGAGAACTTTCATTTTTAGGGATGTACAAATTGATGTGGGACTTATCAAAAAGGAAAGTGTGCAAATTCGGATGGGACGGAGTGAGTATTAAGATTAAAAAAATATAAAATAAAAGTAAATAATTATAATCTTCTTAAATTTTTTTTAATACGTTAAGAAAATATTAAATTTAAAATTACATCACATTTTGATTTTAAACACAAATGTTTAAAAATAAAAATACATCATAATAATCTTAAAAATATATTTTACACTTAAATTAATATTTTAATTATATAAATATGCATGAAATATGTCAAATCGAATATCGTAACAAGAACATTAATTTTGTATATTTTTCATCAGAAAGCGAGTTGAGACGAAAAAGTTATAAACCTTTAATTTTCGAAGGAAAAAGACAAAGAAAAGGAAAAGAAAAAGAAGAAAAAATTGTTTGGAGGAAAAGAAAATAAATAAGGTGAGAAGAACACCTCAATAGACACTTGTCATAATATGAATCATCCATCTCTCTTTATATTAAGGGAATCTTAAATAAAAAAGACAAAAGTCTTATGTGTATCAGTTGCACGGTAAAATTCATGTTGAGTATCACTATATATGCTTAAATGTATTATATGTTCTGTGCAAATGAAATACAATATCTTTACCCAAAATATGTAATATATTAAAACTAATATATTTTCACCATGATACTTTTACACATTATGTGTAATATTTTTAGGCCTGAATAATAATACATTTTAACCTATAATTCGAATTGTACGAAATTGGTGTACAAGAGACCTCTCCAAAAAAAATTAACAGATTTTGGATTTCTCAAATTAAGACATTCATTGTGTCTATGACTCTATAGTGTTAACCTGTGTCTTTAAGAAAAAATGGGAAATTTTCATTTTTAGTCCAGTATGTTAGGTCTTGTCTAAAAAAAATTTTGTATGTTAAAAAATTTCAATTTTAGTCTTGTATGTTGCAAAAGTTGTCCAATTTAAGGACACTGACCATCACCAACGATCAATTTAGCCAGAATTAGACTAATAAATATAGGACTTTTGATTGTTAATGCTTCTGTGTTAAGTATTTGTCCAGATAACATGTCAAATCGTTAAATTACTTTAGTAGCTCGCCCAAAAAAGAAAAGAAAAAAGTAACCCTAATTTTCGTATGAGGTGCATTTCATTTCATTTTTCTTTCTTCGTCTTTCTCAAATTTATAAGTCACGTGTGTCACATGTGATTAATTGTGGTCAAATTGGCCTTTTTTATAGTCAGTGTTCTTAAATTGAACAACTTTTGTAACATACAGGACTAAATTTGAAATTTTCTAACATACAAAATTTTTATTAGACAAGAGTCACAAGACCTAATATACAGGATTAAAAATGAATTTTTCCCTTAAAAAAATGAAATAAATTATGCATGTGAGTTGTGGAGAGTTGTGTTTTAACCCATATTATACTCATCAATTAAAATCTTTATCTCTTTATTATTTTCCTTTTCAACCTAAATTTCAATAGGAGGTTATATTTTATTTGTGAGATTATAAAAAATTAATTAAAAAAGAAAAAACGCACCATAGACGCAGTATTCTAGAGAGCAAAGATAATCAAACACAATTTGTTAATTGCAATAAGAATATCGATTTATGCTAATAGGTAGGAAAAATCGAATTCCATTTAAAACAACAACTATCCTCTAAGCTCTAACACATGGGATCCTAAATAACCCTTCTATTTATACTAATATGTTGATATCAAAATCGTAATAATAACTTGATACCGAATCAATAAATTACTTGATAATTCTTGATAAGAAAAAAATAATAAATTCAAAACACTATTCTCAATAAGAAATAATTAGTAAATTCAAACTTTAATTCTCATGTACATCAGGTGAAGTGTATAAATCTTGGATTCGCACATGCAATCTGAATTAAAGATGAGATCCAAGAAAATGTATTACTGTTTTTCTTTTTTTTTTTTAAATCAAGAATCTCATTAATCAATTTCGTACAAATTCTTAATTCAATCAGAAAAATCGGGACTCATCCATACAATCGAATCGACTAAAGAAAAGAAAAAAACGCTCAAGCCTATCAACAACATACACTGAATATCATTCACAAGAAGCCCAATAACAGTAAGACCTGATTCTTGCCCCGTGACTGCTTACACAACAAGCAACAAATTGAAAAACGCACGAACAGCTACCTTCGACTTCGAAATAAACAATAAAACTGGTTCCTCCTCTGTATCAAGATCATCAATCTCCATCAAACTTCGTCTCGCACGTTTGTCAATCACTACAACGTTCAAAGTCAAAAGATCCATCGGAAATCGGCGATCGGAAGGCTTGAAAGACCAGAAGACCCACCTAACAACAAAGACCGGATGCCGCACAAGGCGTGGAATGGCACACAAAAAACGCGGAAAGACGTGGAGAAATCTCACAAAGACAAATCTAGGAAGCAGAGAAAAAAAAAAAAAAAAAAAAATCCCTCCGTCCCGGCCTAATTGGCCAACTTAATTGCCATATTTGTTTGTCTCAACCTAATTGTCCTAGCCCATAAATGACAAATTCTCTCACAACCTCCACCCTCAAAATCTTCACTCTTAATCTTCACATTTGAAAAAATCAAAGATTCCACAAAATTTGTTTTTCCTTAATCTCCGTGCCCGACCAAGGTTGGCCAATTAGACCGGGACGGAGGGAGTAATCAAGAACATGTTATAGGTATTACCTCATCCTACGATCAATATCCCCCATCTTCCTATGATTAGATGGGGAAAGGAGGATAAATCTAGACTTGTAGAGGAAGAAGGAAGCTAGGGTTCAATTTTAATGTGTCCTATTTATGCTGAAAGATATTACTAATTTTGAAAAGCTATGATTTTTTTTTTTTTTTTTGAGGGAAAAAAAATGCTATGAACTAGTAATATATATATATATATATATATATATATATATATATATTTCAACATAAACACTAACACACTTTCAGCATAATATCTTTAATCAGAATAAATAATATCTTTTATTATAAAACTAATATTTTTTGTATGATAAATTTTTTATATATTTATGATCTAGATTATACGGATAATATATAAGAGAGCTACTCCATTCGAAATAGTATGGAATTCATGAGAGAATGATGAACTTTGTCTTGTACCTCAGAAACAATTGAAGGATAAAATTCAACCGATCCCTGATTTTGCAGGTACAGTATAAATATGAATAAAACATATATGACATGATATTTTATTGGTTTCAGAGGGTCGGGAAAGTTCTGGTGGATAACAACGGGCTATCTTTCTTTGTTTTCTTTATTTTATAATTTTAGTTTTAGGTAAGATGTTAGTTTTATCGGTAGCTATTAACTACTATCTTCGTGTCGATTAATTTTGCATTGAGAGGATTGGTACAAGTATTAATAAAAATTATTTTTGAAATTTTACTGATTTTTCAAAGATGAGTTGATGGTGGAAATTATATTATAACATTTCTTTTTAAGAAATGTGTAAGTTCATCTAAAACGGACGAAAACGAAAAATGTATAAGATTTGTCGAGATGGAAGTAGTACAATCATACACATCATATAATGTGCAAGCACTTAGATCTCCTTAGCCGTCACCTATATCATATTATAAGCTAGAAAATTTACATTATAGAAATCATTGGAACATACTGAATAAATTATTTTCAAATCTAAATATGCAACGATGCAATACTCATACAATAATTTAATTTATTTATATTGCAATAAATCAAATCGTGAGAATTTTTATATTAAATTATTTTATGAAAATTAGACCGTTATAGCTCTCCCGGAAACTCGTTCATATCTTAATATGTTTCACGGTCACCTCTGCTGCCTCGCTCAGCTCCAAAGTACAATTTAGTTATGTTTAAATTCCATTTTGCATGCATTATATTCACGAAGCAATTTCTAAGATTTTATTCACGACAATGTCACTTTACAAGTCCACATGCTTAAAATATATTATGTCACATTTATGATGCATGCATCCATGTCATATAGAAACTTGAAGCTTAAGAATAAGAAACTCATAGAATGATATAAAGTCGTATTCTAGCAAATTTCGAGGACGAATTTTTTTCCAATGGTTATAGTATGTAACGCCATTACACTATTTAACCATTACAATATTTAAGTATTTATCTTTTGTCCAATAAGAATTATTTTATTTTTCATAAATTATGTCAATTTTTCTAATTTATAGCTAAAAGTATATTTCATGTTATTGGGCTTTTAAATATTTAATTTTGACGCGAGCTTAATGCATTAGTCAAGTCTAAACCCAAGCTAGTCTATGGTTTTTTCTTAGGGGATAAGAAAACATTTTCCTAGTGTAATTAGGAGTACTAAAACCCTAGGAATATAATTTATAAATATGCGATTCATGTCATAAATCAAAATCACAACCCAAATTATCTCTTTTCTCGTAAAATTTCGTCCAAAAAACGGTAGTGGTCCTTCGGAGAGCCGACATCATCGTCCGAACCTCTTTTTCTTCTTTCTCTCTATCTTGAGGTATCCTCTTTATAAATTTTGAAAACCTTATCTATACATAATAGATTTCATTCAAATTTTAGTATATTGTAAAATACTATGTTTTCAAGTTATAGTTAAAATTTCAGGTCTATATGGGTCGTATTTTATATGATTTTTCTATGTCATTTTTCAGTTTAGAAAATTCGAAATATATAGTTATAAGTCTTAAAATCTTAGGATTTTTGAATATGTTGTTCCCCAATATGTTTTTTATATTTTGTAAAAATTGCAAGCCCATCCAACATATATTTTATTTTATATAATTTTTATATTACTTCTCTGTATGATTAGAAATATTCTGTTTACTGATTTTTAAAATTCAAAACATATATTTATACTTCTTAAAAAATTCTATTTTTTTTATATTTATTTTATATATATCGTATAGTAAAATTTCAAAGAGATACATCCAATAATTTTCTAGTTAAAAAGATTTTCCCATCGCTGCACAGAATTTCATGTTTCAACATTTTCAGTTTCAGAAATATAAAATCTATAGTTATGCTTCTTGAAAAATTATAAAACTTTAATATGATCTTTTTACTCTAGTCTATTAGCTACTGTCAAATTTCAAAGTTTTAGTCCTCCCCTTGTGAGATAAAAATTATGTTTTCGCTGCGGCGTAGCAAATTAATACTTGCAAAAGTTTTCTATCTCTTACAAAATTATTCTTAAATTCCTTAAATCATCAACCAAACCCTAAAGGCAGCGGCTATTGCCACCACAAAAATTTCTTTATACACCACGTCTATTTTTTAGATAAAAATAACCCTATATTAATTGACTAATTTATCCTTATTTTGTTTAATTTACAAAATAAATTTAAAACTTAGCATCACCTCCCTCGTTGCTTTCGTGATCCTTTCTTTCATTAATGGCGTTTTCTTGCTTCCTTCGTCATCAATCCTCCATTCCAAAACCTCCCATAAATTTATTTTCCTTCGTCATCAATCCTCTCCACCACATCTATCTTCCTTTTTTGTTTGGCCACCAGTGTGGCGTTGAGTAGAACATGGGAGAAATCACTTTACAAAGTGAGTGTCATTCCACTAATTGAATGTTCAATCCAATTCTTATCAAATTTTCATTGATTAATGGCGTCAGTTAAGGAGACCACATGTTTCTGCTTCGACTCCTGGACATCATAGTTATGCACTTTCTGCAATTAATTCAACATATTCCCTGAAAAGGAATATTGAGAATTTGCTGGTTGGTTAATTAATTCCAAATCAATCAGAGCCACTGTACGAATTCTCTGAAAAGGTTGATACATCAATTCTAAAAATCATCCTCATTGGGTGGATGATACGAAGAACTTGAGAAGGCGAATCTATGAATGAGTTTTAATATTTCTCAAAGTTTCTAGAGTTATGATCTCCGGTTTCAAAACATTTGGCTGCAAAATCTTTCTAACCTTTGTAATAAAAAGAATTCATCGAATCAGAATAGAGAATTAACAAGACCCTTATGTTCAGAAGAATTTTTGGAATATCTGAATCTGAATTCTTTCTTTCTTTCTTTCTTTCTTTTTTTTTTAAAAAAAAATTATTAGAAGAAGGGTAAAATTGGATATTTGTGTGGTGTCTATAGAAATTATAGAAATTTAAATATTATGTATGTGGTGTATATAGAAATTGTGGTATGTAAAGAATTTCTTGTGGTGGCAATAGCCGCCGCCAACCCTAAATTCCAAACTTTAAAATCTCATATACTAATGAAGATCCAGATAGAGTTATGCGTGCCTAAGTTAGAAGGAGACAAGTCTAGCAAATGCTACGAACAATAGAACAATTTGCATTTACAATAGAGTTGCATCACAATTCAGGTGGAGGTTTACTGTTTATAATTATTATCTATCTCAATTAATTGTGTTGATACGTCTGTTATATTATCAAGTTTCAAGTGGCAAATCTCCCAAACTTCAAAATTCCCCCTCAACAGAATGTTGGAGTTCAACTTCAGTGGGCTAGAGAAATGATGAACACAGAAGGCACATAGTGGAATAGAGAGCTTATCCAAGGTCTCTTTGATCAAAATGTGGCGTTGAAGATCCTTGACATGATTCCTATTAATTAGTCATTTGGGTGGTAGAGATAATTAAGTTGGTTTGGCATTTCACAAATTCTGGAATTTACTCAGTTAAGTCTGCCTATGAAATGTGTGAATAATGGGTCAATTGCATCAATGTGTAACAAACTCTGTTGGAAATGCTGGAGTGATTCAGGAACCGGACTTATCAGCTGAAGAACCGGACCGGAGTAACAGGTTTTGGTAGAAAGCCGAAGTCATAACCACCGGTTCAGGGTGGTTATGAAGCAGTTGCAGAGAAACAGAATTAGACAACGGTTTTGAAACCGTTGTGAGGCAGTTGAGCTGATAACTTCTTCTCCTGGATGTTTTGAGCTAATTTTTCAATTCAGAGCAGTGTTATATGATGTATAAATACTCAATTTACAGTTTTCCCTCTAGCTTAATCAGTATCAAGAGAGAATTGTTAGAGAAGAGTTACGGTTATTCAGTTTAGGGTTCTAGACTGAGGAGTTGTGTAATTCTTGTGAGATTCTTGTATTCTTGTGAAATTGATAGTGGATTGAGGAACAATCGTTCGAACCACGTAAAATTCTTCTGTGTGATTGTGTTTCTTTCTTGTTCATATTTTCTGTTTTCGGTTTCTGGTTCGTCTGGTTTTCTTCTCAGTTCTCGGCCATTGTTCTTCAATCTCTGGCCGAACGTGATTGTGAGATTTAGAGTGTTGAATCCTTACAAAGTGGCGCCGTCTGTGGGAAACTTTTGAACCTGAGGAGAGAGATCAATGGCGGGCATGAAAATGGAGGTGGACAGGTTTACTGGGAAGAATGACTTTGCCCTGTGGAAGATTAAGATGAATGCAATCTTGATCCAGAATGGGCTATCCATGGCGTTAAAGGCTCAGGAAGATTGGCCGCTTGCAGAAAGACCAAAGTTCCAAGAAACTGACCAGAAGGCATTAAGCTCTATCATTTTGTGTTTGGGAGATAAACCACTCAGAGAAATCTCAAGATGCAAATCTGCTTTGGAGGCATGGTCAAAACTGGAGGAGCTGTACCAATCAAAAACAGTAACCAACAAACTTTTCCTCAAACAGAAATTGCTGTCTTTCAAAATGATTGAGGAGAAAACGTTGATTGACCAACTGGATGATTTCAATCACCTGATTGATGATCTTGAAGATCTCGGGGTAAATTTGGAAGAGGATGATAAATCCCTCATGTTACTGAATTCTCTACCTAAGTCTCTTGGAAGTTTTAGAGATACTCTAATGTTTGGTAGACAAGAAAAATTAAGCTATGATGTGATAGTTACCTCTTTAAAAACCAAAGGATTACAACTTCAAAGTGATCAGAAATTCAACCCTGCTGCTGAAGGATTAAATGTGAAATTCAAGAAGCAATTTCAAAAGAAGAAAAATCAAAATCAAGGCCAGAAAGAAAATAAGACTGGTGAAAATGATTCCAAGAAATCATCAGACTGGGTGGAGAAGAGAAGATGTTACTCCTGTAAGCAAACAGGGCATCTCAAGAAGAACTGTCCTTCCAGGAAAAACAAATCTGAGAAAAAGGAAGCAGATGCTGCTGTGGCAGAGCAAGCAGATGATCTAGCAGAGGTGCTGAATGTATCAGAAGGCAGAATAACCAAGGAATGGGTATTGGATACAGGATGCTCATTTCACATGTGTCCTCATGAGCACCTGTTTCAACAATTGACCAAAACTGATGGGGGAATTGTCCTTCTGGGGAATGACCAGTCATGTAAAGTAAAAGGAGTGGGCTCTGTGAAGATCCAAATGCATGATGGAGTCCCAAGAATTATCTCAAACGTGAGGTATGTACCATCTCTCAAGAGGAATCTAATATCACTTGGTTCCCTAAATGAATCTGGTTGTGAATTTAGTACTGTGAATGGATATATTCATATTACTAAGAATAATAAAGTAGTGATGAAAGGGGTGAAACAGAATGGTTTGTTCATCTTGATTGGAGAATCTGTCATTGGATCAACAGATGTCACACTAAGTAATACAGAAGCAATGATATGGCACAAAAGAATGGGTCATATTGGAATCAAAGGAATGCAGGAGCTGGCAAAGAGAGGAGTGATTGGAAAGTTGAATTCAAACAGCTTGGAATTCTGTGACCAGTGTGCAATGGGAAAATCAAAGAAACTAACCTATGGGACTGCTGCTCACACTACCAAGGAAATCTTAGATTATGCTCATTCTGATGTATGGGGGCCTGCAAGAACAGAAACCTTAAGTGGTGGAAAGTACTTTATAACCATAATTGATGATTACAACAGGAAGGTGTGGGTGTATATCTTAAAGCAAAAGAGTGAAGCATTCTCAAAGTTCAAGGAATGGTACACACAAGTAGAAAACCAAAGAGGAAGAAAGCTCAAATATCTGAGAACTGACAATGGACTTGAGTATCTGTCAAATGAATTCACAGAATTTTGCAAAGAAAGGGGAATTGTGAGGCATAGAACAGTACCATTGAATCCCCAACAGAATGGCATTGCTGAGAGGTTAAACAGGACTATTCTGGAAAAGGTCAGGTGCATGATGATAGATGCAAAGCTTCCCAAAAGTTTCTGGGGAGAAACAGTAAACACAGCCTGCTATCTCATCAACAAAACCCCTTCATCATCATTGGATTTCAAGACTCCAGATGAAATCTGGTATGGAAGGATGCCAAACTATTCAGAACTCAAGGTATTTGGGTTCTTGGCATTCACTCACATAAAACAGGATAAATTGGACCCTAGAGCATTAAGGTGTGTTTTCCTTGGCTATCCAGAAGGAACAAAGGGTTACAGGTTGTGGTGTGTTGAACAAGGACACAAGAAATTGATCATTAGCAGGGATGTGAAGTTCAATGAAGGAGTCATGGGATATCTCTCAACTGGAGATCAATCAGAAATTGAAGGAGTCACTCAAGAGGAAAACTCACCAGTTGAGGTGGAGGTATCAGGGGTAAGGACTCAACAAGAATTACAACCAGCAAACCCTGGAGAATCAAGTAGTTCCTCAGACAGTGAAGAAGATCAAACTGAACAAAATAGTCTAAGAAACTACAGTTTGGCAAGAGATAGAGCCAGGAGAGAAGTCCATCCACCAAGGAGGTATGGACAAGCTGACATGGTATATTATGCTTTGAATGCTGCAGAAGCTCTTGAGTACACAGAACCACAGAATTACACAGAAGCTATCAAAGGAGTAGAAAAGAAACAATGGATCAATGCCATGCTGGAAGAGATGAATTCTCTGAAGAGAAACCACACTTGGGATCTGGTGAAGAAACCAAGTGGTCAGCAACTTATAAGCTCCAAATGGATCTTTAAGAAGAAACTGGAAATGGTAAATGGTGAAAAAATCAGATATAAGGCCAGGCTGGTAGCAAGAGGATTCACACAGAGGGAAGGGATTGATTTCCATGAAGTATTCTCACCAGTAGTCAAGCACACTTCCATCAGAATCTTGCTGGCAAAAGTCACACAAGAAAATCTTGAACTTCAACAACTAGATGTCAAGACAGCTTTCTTACATGGAGAGCTAATGGAAGATATTTACATGAAGCAACCTGAAGGTTTTGAAAACCCTGGAGAAGAAGACAAAGTATGTCACTTGAAAAAGTCTTTGTATCGGTTGAAACAAAGCCCAAGGCAGTGGAACAAAAGGTTCAATGAATTCATGATAAATACTGGATTTGTCAGAATTTTATATGACAACTGTGTGTATTTGGAGAAGAATGCAAAGACAGATCAGATATACCTGTTGTTATATGTAGATGATATGTTAATTGCCAGCAAGAGTAAGCTGAAGATTCAACAGCTAAAGGGAAAGTTGAGTATTGAATTTGAAATGAAAGATCTGGGAAATGCAAAGAAAATGCTAGGAATGGATATTATCAGAGACAGAGAAGCTGGAGTGTTGTGCTTATCTCAGAGGGATTATCTACAAAAGGTGCTAGAGAGGTTCAATATGCATGAATCAAAACCATTGGTAATTCCAGTGGGCAACAAACCAAGCTGTCAAGAGATCAAAGCCCAAAAACACCTGCTGAAGAGAAATATATGCAAAATATACCTTATGCAAGTGGAGTAGGGAGTCTCATGTATGGTATGATTTGTGGCCGACCAGATTTAGCATTTGCAGTATCTTTAGTGAGTAGGTTCATGGCTAATCCAGGAAGAGAGCACTGGGAAGCACTGAAGCAGATTCTGAGGTATCTAAAAGGAACAGTTAACTTAGGTTTGAAATATGTGAGGACAAACTCAGGAAATGAACCCTTGAGAGGATTTGTGGATGCTGCTTTTGCTGGAAATATAGATACCAGAAAGTCTATTTCAGGGTATGTATTCACATTATATGGAACAACAGTATCTTGGAGGTCAATACATTAACCAGTAGTGGCATTATCCACAACAGAAGCAGAGTATATTGCAGTGACAGATGCTTGCAAAGAAGCTATTTGGCTAAAAGGAATTCTGAAAGACTTTGGTATAACACAAAAGTGTGTTACAGTATTGTGTGATAATCAAAGCACATTACATCTGGTAAAA